>SJYO01007492.1:29324131-29375849 GCA_006410555.1 Capra ibex
TCTACCACTAACGTCGGTACTTTAATTTTCTGCGAATGAGGAACCTTCTTTTCAATACTGGTTGGATCTATCGTATAAGTTTTCGTCTCTGTATTGAAACGGCTGATTCCAGGCAGATCAGTTCCGATACCAAAAAGGTCATCAGTACGTACCTACACTCTAAACCTGACACTCCTTCCGACTCGTGACTTCTTAACTACGAAAACTTGACACCACAACCTCTTCTGAGAACTCTCAGGGAACCTGACGCCCCTCTAGGTTGGTCAGGTAAGACTTCCTCTAGTCGGGACCCTAAAGAAACCTTCCTTACTACGATTGCGACTTCGAGGTCATGAAACCGGTGGAGTACTCTTCTCAACTGAAGAACCTTTTCGGAGACTACGACCCTCCCTAACCCCCGTCCTCCTCTTCCCTTGTTGGCTCCTACTGTACCGACCTACCGTAGTGCCTAAACTACCTGCACTCAGACTCACTTGAGGCCCTCTACCACTACCTGTCCCTCCGGACCGTACGACGCTAAGTACTCCAACGCTTCTCAGCCTGTGTTGACTCCCTGACTTGACTTAACTTGACTTGACTTACTGACTCTTCCGTTACCGTTGGGTGAGGTCATGAGAACGGACCTTTTAGGGTACCTGTCTCCTCGTACCATCCGACTTCAGGTGCCCCAGCGATTCTCAGTCTGTGCTGAAGTGAAAGTGAAAGTGAAAAGTGAAAGTACGTACCCTCTTCCTTTACCGTTGGGTGAGGTCACAAGAACGGACCTCAGAAGGTCCCTACCCCCTCGGACCTCCCGACGGTAAGTACCCCAGTGTGTCTCAGCCTGTGCTGACTTCGCTGAATCGTCGTTACTGACTCTTGATACATCTTCCGTTTCGAAAACTTGTAGGATACTACTATCAGTTTAAATTATAATTTCGTCTTATTCTTATAAGTTTTAGTTCTGTAATAAAAATTTTTTCGTAATAACTTAATACAGATCCACAAAGATAAATTTTAGTAAAATCTCATAAATAAAAATTAGTCAGGATCTTACCGTTACTACGAATTTAAAAAACGGACTAAAGGAAGAGGGACAACATGTTTATTCCACTTTAAAGTTAACTATACTAAATAAATAAATAAATAAAGTTCCTTTTAGACAACTAAAACGGATTTTGGTAAACCCTATAGAAACTATGTCTTGTGCCAGATACGAGCGTTCTCAAATGGTGTCCTGCCACCATTTTTATCACCTTTTGAATTGGAAATGTCATGACATATAGGATTTAAGAACAACAACAATTCAGCGATTCAGCACAGACTGATAAAACGTTGGGGTACCTGATCAGGAGGTTCGAGGAGATAGGTACCTTAAAGGGTCCGTTCTTATGACCTCACTCACACATAGAGTATTTACGGTATTGTTTCTACACGTACCTGTAATACTCTTATATTTCTTTGTCGTATCTCCTTTTGTGGATTGGGTAGGGTCTTCCTCCTTCTGTCCTTGATTTTTGTAGAGGAATCTCCTCCGTCATAGAGACAACTTTCAACTGACTCTTGAATTCTTGATGTCCGTGTTTCTCTCTTTCCGATTCGATGTTTGTGATAAAAAGTAGATCATAATCGAAAAATGTAACGTATATTTAAATTTCAATTATTGGTTTATACTTTTATATGATTTCTCGTTCAAGTCAAGTCAGGAGTCAACACAGACTGAGAAACTCTGGGATTTCTGACGTCGTACGGTCCGAAGGGACAGGTAGTAGTCGAGGACCTCGAATGAGTTTGAGTACAGGTAACTCAGTCACTACGGTAGGTTGGTAAAGTAGGAGACAGTAAGGGAAGAGAAGGACGGAAGTTAGAAAGGGTCGTAGTCCCAGAAAAGGTTACTCTGTTACGAAGTGTAGTCCACCAGTTTCCTAACCTCGAAGTCGAAGTCGTAGTCAGGAAGGTGACTTATAAGTCCTGACTAAAGGAAATCCTAAGTGACCAACCTAGAGGAACGTCAGGTTCTCTGAGGGTTCTCTAAAGAGGTTGTTGTGTCAAGTTTTCGTAGTCAAGAAGTCGCGAGTCGAAAGAAATATCAGGTTGAGAGTGTAGGTATGTATTGATAACCTTTTTGGTATCGAAACTGATATGTCCGGAAATAGTCGTTTCATTACAGAGACGAAAAATTATACGACAGATCCAACCAGTATTGAAAGGAAGGTTCCTCGTTCACAAAAATTAAAGTACCGACGTCAGTGGTAGACGTCACTAAAACCTCGGGTTCTTTTATTTAAAATTTTTAAAGGATGATATAAAAAATCGGGAAGGTACCTAGTGAAATACGCCATCGTTCGAACTAAATGTTTGAGAGACCTAAAGTTTTTTTTTTTTTTTTTTTTTTTTTAAAGGATGATATTGTATACGGTTTTAATTAAGGTCCCCTTACCGTTTCAAATATATTTTTTACTTTAGTAATTTTCCTTTTCTTTTTACACTTACTTAAAATCGAAAAGGATTGTACTACATGAGTTATACGGTCGTTTAAACCTTTTGCGTCGTCACCGGTGTCCTGACCTTTTCTAGTCAAAAGTAAGATTAGGGTTTCTTTCCGTTACGGATTCTTGCGAGTTTGATGGCGTGTTAACGTGAGTAGAGTGTTCGATCAGTTCATTACGAGTTTTAAGAGGTTCCGTCCCAAGTCGTTATGAACTTGGTACTTGAAGGTTTACAAGTTCGACCAAAATCTTTTCAGTCTCCTTGGTCTCTAGTTTAACGGTTGTAGGCGACCTAGTACCTTTTCCGTTCTCTCAAGGTCTTTTTGTAGATAAAGACGAAATAACTGATACGGTTTCACAAACTGACACACCTAGTGTTCTTTGACACCTTTTAAGACTCTCTCTACCCTTATGGTCTGGTGGACTGGACGGAGAACTCTTTGGATATACGTCGAGTCCTTGTTTGTCGATCTTCACCTGACCAAGGTTTATTCTTTTCCTCATGTAGTGCTCTATATACGATTTATGTAGTACTCTTTACGACCTGACCTTCTTCGTGTTCGACCTTAGTTCTAACGGTCCTCTTTATAGTTATTGGAATCGATACGTCTACTGTGGTGGGATACCGTCTTTCACTTCCTGAGTTCTCGGAGAACTCCATTCACTTTGTCCTCTCACTCTTTCAACCGAATTTGGAGTTGTAAGTCTTTTGGTCCTAGTACCGTAGACCAGGGTAGTGAAGCATCGTTTATCTACCTCTTTGTCACCTTTGTCACAGTCTCAAATAAAAGACCCCGAGGTTTTAGTGACGTCTACCACTAACGTCGGTACTTTAATTTTCTGTGAATGAGGAATCTTCCTCTCAATACTGATTGGATCTATCGTATAACTTTTCGTCTCTGTAATGAAACGGTTGTTTCCAGGCAGATCAGTTCCAATGCCAAAAAGGTCACCAGTACATACCTACACTGTCAACCTGATATTTCTTTCGACTCACGACTTCTTAACTACACAAACTTGACACCACAACCTCTTCTGAGAACTCTCAGGGAACCCGACGTTCCTCTAGGTCGGTTAGGTAGGATTTCCTCTAGTCAGGACCCACAAGTAACCATCCTGACTAAAACATCGACTTTTTGAAACCGGTGGACTACGCTTCTCGACTGAGCAACCTTTTCTGGGACTACGACCCTTTCTAACTCCCATCCTCCTCTTCCCCTGTTGTCTTCTACTCTACCAACCCACCGTAGTGACTGTGTTACCTGTACCCAAACCCATCCGAGGCTCTCAACCACTACCTGTCCCTCCGGACCGCACGACGCCAAGTACCCCAGTGTTTCTCAGCCTGTGCTGACTCTTTGACATGTCTTGACTTATACTACTTTTTATATTACCATCCATAACGAGATAACCTGAAGTATTTTTTTGACACATGGTTTTAATATAAATATTTGTTTACAGTTTGACCCTTTTAAAATCGTTTTTTTTCAACGTGTCAAATGTATATGTTTTCAGTTAAGGTCAGGTTATTCGTCTAGATTACAATGTTATTTTACCCATTTCTCGTACTCTTCTTTAAAGGTGGATTTACTTCGAGAACTTCACTCCACTTCACTTTCAGTGAGTCAGAACAGACTGAAAAACACTGGGGTACCTGTTATGTCAAGGACCTTAAGAGGTCCGGTCTAATGACCTTACCCATCGGAAAGGGAAGAGGTCCCCTAGAAACAGGGTTGGGTCCATAGTTTGAGTCCAGAAGACGTGACGTCCGTCTAAGAAATGATTGACTCGATAGTCCCTTCCGGAATACTGTCAATTTTACCTTTTTATCCTTTCTTGAATATCTTACTAACCGATGACATTATTTTATGGTATCTGATCCACCGATCTCGTTGTCTGTAGAAAAATTAGTGTGAAGACTTCCGACACTTCAGGTTCTAGTTTTACGGTCGTACAAGCCCAAGACCACCCTTGAGAACATCCACAGGTAAAAGAACGACACAGGAGTATGTATTCCTTCGTTCAAGAGACTATGCAGAAGAATACTCCTGTGACTAGAGTATCACCTCCGAGGTAGTAGTTCTGGAGTAGATTTGGATTAATGGAGGGTTTCAGGGATCGAAAATTATGGTAATGTACTACACACACACACACACACACACACACACACACACACACACACCACCCCCCTCACCGGTCCTCAAATTGTATACTTACACCTTTGTGTTTGTAGTATTGTGTCTCAATTCTACCAACTTTTAGGTAAGAAGGTATTTTGTCGTTCTTAAAACCGTTTTTAATAGTTTTAGTCGAAAAATTTGTGAGAATTATTTGGTTTCGGACCGTCGTTACACTCTCTTAAGTCAAGTTCTTTTCGTTGACTTAAACGTATTCTTGTCGTTCAAAACACCGTAAAATTGAACAAGAAAAGGTAAGGAGAGAAGAGTCGAAGAGTCATCAAAATTTTGGTCGTTAGAATCTTTGTTCCATTGACGATTTTGACTTCGGATCGTCGATGACCTTCCTTCCCTTTCTAAAACCTTGAGGGGGTTTTCGAAATAGAGGTCTCTTAAAAGTAATCTACTGGACGTACCATCGACGGACTCTTTCAAATAACAACGAACTGGACTGAGTTTAGAACATAGTCCCCTTCTCGTCTTAGACTGAGAATACAACCTAGACAAACAAAACGAAATTGTAAACGATAGACAACGAAAACAATGATATTAGTGACCTTCCTGCGACAGATGTCACATTTGTAATACATTTGTATGTATTACCGGACGGAGCCCCCTTGGGACGAGGAAGACGGACTTACAATTTGATTTCACGAAAACAAGTCGTGTGTTCTTCTATAAGACTGGACAGGTGAACAATTACCGACGTCTTTCCTTCCTTAATTGTGTAGGAGAGCGACCTCGTCCGGTTAGGTCCTCTATAAAATGTTCTAAATACCGGAAAAATGTAATAAAGGAGTGGAAGGAGCGAGACAATTTTACCGTAGGTCTGGTGGTATTCTACTATGAAATCTCCCGATCAGGTGATAGAAGAGTTTACGGACCAAAAGATTTATTTCGATGATAAAGAAAGGTGTCGTGGAATAGAGGGTTCTTAACCGAACAACACGACACTCTACTGGTTGAAGACTAAGTCATTGTCCGAGGGAGTTATACCTCTACGGATAGGAATGGTGTTAGTCGTCGTGGACAGTGTCTACGGTATCCTTAACCAAGGTCATCCCCGTCCGTTTTTCAACCGATTTTATAAATTTTTATTTTATACCCTTTACCCTTCGGGTGTCACCCGAAACTTTTCGAGACTGTATGAAGACCCCTAGATCTTTCAGTATGTGTGAACCGTTACAAAACACGTAGGGGTCCTTCCCAGACTCTTACAAAATTAACGGAGAGACCAACTAAGACGTATTCGACCTTTAGTTCTGATTTTGTGGTGACATTTGATGTCCTCACAACTTCCTTCTAGGATTGTAAGTTTTGTCGGGGAGTCCTTTCTGACCTTTTGTCATCCTTTAACCTCTTTTGGATCAAGATTTTATTATGTCTTCTGGTTTTCTCATTCTTTTCAGTTCCGTGTAGACTTCTTACCGACCGTTGACCTATAGTTCTAAAAAATATGTTAATATCTTTAATTTCGTCAATATGTCATTTTTTTTTTTTTATCTGAATACATTTCTTCTNCTCTTACAAAATTAACGGAGAGACCAACTAAGACGTATTCGACCTTTAGTTCTGATTTTGTGGTGACATTTGATGTCCTCACAACTTCCTTCTAGGATTGTAAGTTTTGTCGGGGAGTCCTTTCTGACCTTTTGTCATCCTTTAACCTCTTTTGGATCAAGATTTTATTATGTCTTCTGGTTTTCTCATTCTTTTCAGTTCCGTGTAAACTTCTTACCGACCGTTGACCTATAGTTCTAAAAAATATGTTAATATCTTTAATTTCGTCAATATGTCATTTTTTTTTATCTGAATACATTTCTTCTTTTTTTAATATTTCATGTATACACTTACATATTCATGAACTATAGTTACTGCATCTACTATATATTTACTGTCTTGATATTTGAACATTGTATTATGTCGTAGATTAATATATTTAAGGTAATTTATATAATTCCTATATATTTACTATTTGTACCACAGAGTTTTGTTCATTCTTTTTATGTCAGACAAGTTTTTCATCATAACTCAGTCACCTAAAGGAACCTTTTCATTTAAATCCAAAGTCAAGTCAAGTCAAGTCAAGTAAGTCAGTACAGGCTGAGACGTTGGGGTACCTGACGTCATGTGGTCCGAAGGGACAGGTGGTGGTCGAGGGACTCAAATGAGTTTGAGTACAGGTAACTCAGCCACTACGGTAGGTTGGTAGAGTAGGAGACAGTAGGGGAAGAAGAGGACGGAAGTTAGAAAGGGTCGTAGTCCCAGAAAAGGTTACTCAACCAAGAAGTATAGTCCATCGGTTTCACGACCTCAAAGTCGAAGTCGTAGTTAGGAAGGTCACTTATAAGTCCTGACTAAAGGAGATCCTACCTGACCAACCTAAAGGAACGGTAGGTTCCCTGAGAATTCTCAGAAGAGGTTGTGGTGTCAAATTTTCGTAGTCATAAAGCCGTGAGTCGAAAGAAATATCAGGCTGAGAGTGTAGGCATGTACTGATGACCTTTTTGGTTTCGAAACTGATCTGTCTGCAAACAACCGTTTCATTTCAGAGACGAAAAATTATGTGACAGATCCAACCAGTATCGAAAAGAAGGTTCCTCGTTCGGGGAAAATTAAAGTACCGACGTTAGTGGTAGACGTCACTAAAATCTCGGGGGGTTTTATTTCAGACTATGGTAAAGACGACAAAGAGGTAGATGAACGGTACTTCACTAACCTGGTCTACGGTACTAGAAGCAAAAGACTTACAACTTGAAATTCGGTTGAAAAAGTGAGAGGAGAAAGTGAAAGTAGTTCTCCGAAAAATCAAGGAGAAATGAAAGACGGTATTCCCACCATAGTAGACGTATAGACTCCAATAACTATAAAGAGGGTCATTTATAGTACTAAAGAGGTACTAAGGTCGAATACGAAGTAAGTCGGGTCTCAAAGAGTACTACACGAAACGTATATTCAAAATTCGTCCCACTGTTATATGTCGGAACTGCATGAGGAAAGGGATAAACCTTGGTCAGACAACAAGGTACAGGTCAAGTTTGACAAAGAAGGAGTGGACGTATGTCTAAAGAGTTCTCCGTCCAGTCCACTAGACCATAAGTGTAAAGAAATTCTTAAAAGGTCTCAAACAACACCAGGTGTGTCAGTTTCTACAACCGTATCAGTTATTTCGTCTTCATTTATAAAAAAATGAAGAACGAAATAACTACAAGTTACCTACAACCGTAAAACTAGAGACTAAGAAGACGGAAAAGATTTAGATCGAACTTGTAGACCTTCAATACCAAGTGCATTACATAAAACTAGAGACTAAGAAGACGGAAAAGATTTAGATCGAACTTGTAGACCTTCAATACCAAGTGCATTACATTTAAATCAGGGTTGAAGTGGGTGTTGTATTTTTACTTGGATTCTCTCTGACTTCTGAAGTCATACTCTTTTATTTAGAAATAATCTTCTTTTATACCAACGCTGTACCGTCCGATCCATAAGAATTTACACTATGTTTTACACTCAGTATACTTTTAACTATTTATACAACGTCAATTTTAATTTTTCAAACGTACAGTTTTTATCAATATTTGTTCCTTTTTTTACATTTCGACGTCTGGACCCTCATTTATCAACGAAATATATAGATTTTTTAATAATAATAGGACTTATATATTACTCGATTTCAGTTAAAAATTTTCTTTTATAAATGAGAAATTATAAAAAGAATAAAGAGTGGGTCTCAAAGAGAATTCGTAGACTTGATCTCCTTTATTACGAATCTGAAAGTTTAGGTTAAGACATTTCCAGTCAATTACACTCATAGGTTACAAATCTTTGTGACAGTAACCGTCAAATAGGATAACGACTTTTATATCTTTGAAACTTGAAAAATAAGGCTATTTACATTCTTTTTATGAATCTAGGAAGGACAGTCTTCTAAATACACCACGGATTTATATAGAATGTACACAACACTAATTGGATTAACAGACATAGAACGATGACAATAGGAGGACGGTGACCCAAATTAATATAACGTAATACTGACCATTAATTTGTTTTGTTTTATTGTAATATAGTAATCAACCAAAATATTCCGAAACTTTGGAAAAAGGATTCTCGAGAACATAAATAGTGTCGATAGTGACGTCATTAGTCAAGAGGGTCTTAACGAAGACCAGTGACTGAACAGTACATATGTAAAAGGTCGACGAACCTTAAACTCGAGTCTTTGGTGACTACACGTAACTAAATCCACCTAATTTCCAGAAGATAAGTTGGTCGATCTAATGTTGGTGAAACTTCGCCAGAATGAGAATTTACACAAGACAAAATTTACCCCTATGAATTTCAGGATATCCTTGTTACTCGTTCAAGTAAAACAGACTCGACGGACACCAATACTTTGTCTTTTATTTTTGTTTTATTTCTTCGATGGTAAATGTTAGACGACTCAACCCAGAAGGTTATTCAGCTGTGTCGGTCTTCTCATGTAGAACATTTAGAAAGACTACGATATTTGTCATGTCTTCCCATCTTTATAGGACTCACTTTCCGCGAGACCTAGACATCGACCCTGGTGTTAGGTCATACATACGTTTACACTTCTTTCATACATGGAAAGTCGTTTTGGTGGAGGACCAACTCACGATTTACGAAGTTTGACGAGAAGACTCCCATTTTTTATCGTAGACCTATGTATTTGTCAAAAAACTTTCTAATTGAATCAGTAAGACCGGATAGATATATTCAGTCGTAGACAGTAAATTTTTTTTTCCCATTAAATCTCCTCGAAATGTCCTTTTTAAATAGAGTTGAAAAGAAGAAAGAATAGGAGAGAGAAAGAACAGAATATGAATAAAAATTCGAAAAGTCGGTGAGGTCGTATATTTCAAACGATGACCGACTTCAACACCAGTAAACTATAAAAGATACTGGAACTAAATATAGGAATCGTATTTGTCAAACTCCAAATCCCGATAAACAGGAGAATTCATTTGTTTATTTTCTTACAATCAGAGCGAGTTCTGAAAATTTTAAACATTTATCGAATGTCAAAGTTTCATTTGGTTCTAGAAACTTTAAAGTTGGTCTCAAGTATCACGTTCCAATAAATTTATACTCATTATAGGGTCCACCGTGTTCACCATTTTTTAGACGGACGGTCATGTTCTCTACGTTATCTGTGTCCAAGTTAGGGACCCAACCTTTCTAGGGGACCTCTTCTTTTACCGTCGAGTGAAGTCATAAGAACAGTTCCTTTAAGGTACGTTCTCCTCGGACCACCCGATGTCTCTCAAATACCCCAACGTTTCTCAACCCGTACTGGCTCGTGTGTTTTTAATAGATCAAATTTGGTCAAAACCTCGAAAGTACCACCGAGTCTACCACTTCTTAGACAGACGTCACGTCCTCTACGTTCTCTGCACCTAAGCTAGGGACCCATCTCTTCCAGAGGACCTCTTTCCTTACCAATTGGTGAGGTCATAAGAACGAACGTCTTAAGGTACCTGTCTCCTCGGATCACCCGATGAATCTTGATTCCTTTTATTTATGTTATAAAAATTTGTTCATTATAATATATAAAAGTATATTTACATATTTTATACATGTTTTTTTAAAGAAAGTCTCATGGTGTTAAGAGTACTAATTTCTTACCGACTTTTCCCAGGATATGAATGCACTCCTTTCGAACCAAGAACTGACCCAGTCGGTAATTACTGGAGAGTCCGGAACCCGTTCTCAACTGATGACCTACTGAGAAACGACACTGACAGATCCACAACGACTGATTAACCGACGTCGTCAGAGCTGGCACCGAAATGTCAAACACTCAAAGGTGATACACTGGTCTTGGTACGTAAACTTATCCACTGACCATTGGACCTAGGTATAAAAATAACGAAGAGGTTCACTAACTTAAATTAAGACACGGTTACAAGTTACAGATTTTAGTGTGACCACTACCACCCGGGAATCAACCGAAGAAAGAGTCACGACACATAAATTAAGGGACACCAATTAACTCCCATCTTTAGTTCCATCGACTTGTCCTTCTCCGAGACCCCTGAGACAAAACATTGGATCCCTGAGACAAAACATTGTCTACTGGACTCGGATACGTCTTCTTATATACGGACCTTTGTCATTACAAGACTAACTTCATTTTTACTGCATTAATCATGATAAGGTTCGTTTCTGTTACTGTTTCATCACATTTTTAAGTGGATAATTAATGAACCATAGTATGATGGACTGTGGGTTTAATAATCAACTTGGATTATTCTGTTTATATTAAATTACCGTTTCTATCATATAAGACAAAAAGACCGTATAAGAAACAATAGTTGATTAGCACCTAATTCTTGTGTAATATACTGAAAGGACTTGGGTAAATATAGAAAACATTTTAACGATCCCAACAGAATGAACAGGAGTTTTCGATCGTGATTGGTAAGTTATGTAAAAGGTAAGACACCATAAGTGGAGTAGTCTCAGAACCTTCGTCTATCTAAAAGTAGAGAAAACTAACTGTATCTTGGCGATATATCCCAGTCGGATAGAAACGAATCGGTACGAAAGTGTTATATGATGACCCGAGTACCAGAGTATAAAACTAAAGAAGAACTAGAGATCTCCGAAAATACTTTATGAAAGTCGGCTTATTAGATGTCACTATGTCAGACCCAGTCAAAGAAATAAGGGACGAGTACAAGGGTCAACGTCAGAATACCTTTCTCCAATCTTACTTAGTACTTATTCGACCACCGAAATAGACGGTGGACCCTCGGTATTGAAATTTTATGTCAAAAACTCAAAACTCGTGCATTATCAACAACGTGTGCAATTTTGTGTGAAAACTCCTGTGTGTAATAAATGACATTACTGACTAAATTTGGAAACAGGAGTGTAACGAGATCTCTTAATAACGTATAAAGAAATTGGGATACACTAGTCTATTCACTTATTGATACAATCACTACTCCATCTTATATCCGTCTAAGTCGCGAAGGGATCCCGTAGAAGTTAAGTCGGACACTTTAGGAATTTACACAATTATAGGTCTCTGTTGTTTTTCCGAATGAATTAACGATTTACGTAACAATACTCCATTCTGGTCTACGATCGTAGTGTATTTTGGAAACGTACTAATTATGAAATTCATGTCTACTAACTCATATCACCAACATATATTATTCTAATTATATAGAATTCGATAGGTAATATTTCTCTCGAGTCTCTCTTCTGGAGTAAAATTAACGATTTTCATCTCCCTCCCTTTCCAGTCCACTATTATCTCGTGTAGACTTAAAGTAGAGAGCTGTTTTTAAAAGATACTAAAGATATTTGTAAGAAAAGAAATAAATATTGTGCGTAAAGAGAAAGAATACAGATTACTAAACGTAAGAAGGATCATTGAGTTCATATCAATAAGAAATAAAACTTAAACTGAGAGATCTTTAAGAGACTCACACAACAGTGGACAATTTAAAATTCTCCCACAATGTGAAAGAATTTCAACATAATCCACAACCCAAGAATTATGATATATCCTGTCTTTTCAGATTCTTGTTTTCTATCTAAGAATTCTCCCCAAATTAGTTAACACAGAGAAGGGAACCCACTCCATCCATCTAGTGAGGTAATCTTGTCTATGGTTACAAGACGAGTTGGTTCGAGTTTACTGTACCAATCGTTATACCTTGATTGGTGACTAATAGAGTAACATAATAAGAAAATAATGTTTTACTAAATGTAATAAGATCACGAATGAGGAACCTTCCTTTCAAAACTGGTTGGATCTGTCGTATAACTTTTCGTCTCTGTAATGAAACGGTTGTTTCCAAACAGATCAGTTCCGATACCAAAAAGGTCATCAGTACATACCTACACAGTCAACCTGATATTTCTTTCGACTCGTGGTTTCTTAACTACGAAAACTTGACACCACAACCTCTTCTGTGAACTCTCAGGGCACCTGACATTCCGCTAGGTTGATCAGATAGGATTTCCTCTAGTCAGGACCCACAAGTGACCTTCCTACCTACAACTTCGACTTTGAGGTTATGAAACCGGTGGACTACGTTTCTCGACTGAGTAAACTTTTCCGGGACTACGATCCTTTCTAACTCCCGTCCTCCTCTTCCCCTACTGTCTCCTACTCTACCAACCTACCATAGTGGCTGAGTTACCTGTACCCAAACCCACCTGAGACCCTCAACCACTACCTGTCCCTCCTGACCTCACGACAACAAGTACCCCAGCGTTTCTCAGTCTGTACTGACTTATCGACTTGACTTGACTCACAATTAAATTTACAGTTGTAAGTTTGAATTACTGGGTCACTTGTGTTTATAAGTGATACTAATATAGTTTTAAACCCCCGACATCAATGATCAGAGGTATAAAAGAACTGAAAGACGAATATACTGTATTCAGTTTATATCTTTTTTTGGGATTCGGTCATACAAACCAAACCAACAGTCCAAGTCTTTCTCCTCTTATTACTATTACCTAAAACGAATTCGGACTCATTAAGGGTCGGGAGAACCCCACGACGTAATATAAACTTGACTGAAAAAGTAGGTAAGGTAATATGTCAAGTAGGAAAAATGTGAGGTCCGAGAACCTTACACCACTTTTTTCGTACCATTAAGTCCCGGGTTGAGTAGGGACTCATTCAAGATACCAAACCAATCAGATTTTACGAACACACAGAAGTAGGTTTTTATGAATATGACACGGGATTGATATGTGTACCTCTGTAACCCTATCTAGTTTGAAACCCTATGTAGTCACTAAATTTATTTCTAAAATCGAAAACATCCAATACGTCAGATCATCCCCTTCCGTCTCTTATTTGTTGTTCGTATTATTTTTCATCTAAAACATCTCACGACGACGACGACAAGTCAACGATTCAACACAGACTGAGAAACACTGGGGTACCTAACATCCTACGGTCCGAGATACCCCAAGAGGTCCGTTCTTATGACACTATTTACATGAATTTTTTACTTTCCTCGCACCATCCGTCTTAGCCATTATCTCAGTGTTCCGCCGTAACTCCTTGTTACATCTCCAACGTCAAAATTCGCTCCACCAGTTCTATTCGGTGTCACTCTTCTGTAAACTCGTGTCGACTTCTTCTAAATTTTTCAGTCGGGTATGTGTGTCAACCCTCTTTTCTGTAAATCCCTCCCTCTTGTCAACCTAAGTAACGGGATTCAGTCCTCTTACAGATGGTATAAACTCGTTGTTCTTACCAATCTCACCTACCTCACTATCTGGGGTTACACTTATACACTTACAGAAGATTGTGAGCTGTGTTAGGACACCTACCTTCCTAACCTATGTCAATAGAATGTTGTATTACTTTTTCCTTGGTCATTGATGACTCGTGACTGGAATACGAAAAATTAAAGTGGAAACCTATTTAGACCCGAAGGGAACACCGAGTCGACCATTTCTTAGGCGGATGTTACGTCCTCTGTACCCAAACTAGGGACCTAACCCTTCTAGGGGACCTCTTCCCTTGTCGATGGGTGAGGTCATAAGGCCGGACCTCTTAAAGTACCTGACATATATCAGGTATCCCATCGTCTCAGTCTGTGCTGACTCACTGAAGTGAAGTGAAAGTATTTAGATAACTCCAGCAATAATATTTGTGGTAAAATGTTTAATCCCACTATTGTGTGTCTATCCAATATTCTGGTTCCGATGTTTCAATAATTCATTACCCCGACTCTAAACTAGGGAAGTTTAGGACTTGAGAGAGTCGATGTGGTAGGTTGGAGTGATCATAAACACTGAAAGTTCAAGTCAAAAATTTGTTTCGTCGATTTTTATAGATTCCAAATGATTTTGGGTCCAGGTCCCGATCGTGTATCACAGTATAACCGATTACCCCAGTCTTCACTACCACTGAGGGTGAACAAAAGAGAGTAAACGAAAAAGGGTCGTGAGGAACGGAACAAATGTCCTTCTCTTTGACAACTTCCACTGGAGTCATAGCGAGTATCTGTAGTTCTCAACGTCAGTGATACATTTTGTTGGTCGGTTTCTCTCGATATACTGGTCAGAGAAACAGGGTCAATTCCAGGGGAAACCCAGTGTAAGGACTCGTCAGTAGACTATTGTGACTGAAAGAGAAGGGTCGTACCTTGATGACCCTCGTCAGTCGACCCGATTTCAACAGTTCCAGTATTTGTTGGAACGGAGGTCCATCTTCTATACTCAGTAAACCCCTCCTTTCGTACGGGTAAAACTGTGGAGTTCTACTGATGTCTAGTTCCGGGGGAAACTTTGAGGACCCGTAGATTTTTCGTGACAAATATTTGGAGACCGAGGATTACTCAGTACTAATCTAAATTATCCTTCTGAATGGGATGTCCCTTTTTGTTATTTTAGATGACCACAACAAGGTCTCTTTATGGACTCGAATTATTCTAGAACGTGTATTAAGACTACTTCTAAGCTACAGGGGTTACTAGTCTTATCGATTTAGTTGTCTTACAAACGACTTCAAGAAGACATTGTGCAGGATAACCACACACTGGGGAAAATAATTACTGTCGCCGTTACTATTATGTTATTATCGTCGTTTATAAATACCTTACAAGTGAAACCCGGTCTGTGATAAGATTCGTGAAACATTCTGGTTTACATAACTTAATACCATCTTTTAAGACTTTTTATACACAATAACAGAAGTAAAATATCTACTCTTTTGATGTCACGACTCTGCAAGAACAGGGTCCAGTGTACCGACAATTCGTGATTTTGAACCGTCATACCCAGGTTCAACTATGATTGTGTAACCTCCTCGATTTCTTTATGACTAAAGGTAAAGAAGAGACAAAACCCTGGATAACTCGTCAGAACCGACCTAACCCTCCTTTGCATCTAGTAGAATAAAAGATGAGTTACTGAAGATAGAGAGTCTTGTAAGGTCTTGCACCCGAAAGTACGGATCACCGTCCGTGACCACAAACAAGAACCGTGGCGACAGACAGGATCTCAGATGACGTTTCAGTGTCTGATATGAGGAAGTCCTTATAACCTCCTCCGTGATAATAAAGAGTCATTCTCAGACATCCTAAAAGTGTTCCTATTAACTATACACACTTCACGGTGCTGATATTTTTGACGGTGAAAAATATCAAGATTCTTTATACCACTCTGTTTTTACTGTCAACCCTTAAAATCAGTAGAGTAATTATATCCGAACAAACAAAGAAATTCTCTATTTAATAATCTTATAAACTCCTATTTTTGTGTTCAAGATTTAAAACAATTAAATTCCTTCTTTCTTAAGTTTTGAAATCAGTATTCATTTAATAACGGATCACATATGTTCCTGAATTATGTTTATAAATACTTGATCGACCAATTTATTTACTATAATTCGAGTACCACGATTTAATTATCGTCTATTTTCCTCTGGTTTAAATGAACCTTTATTTTTGAAAACCTTTTTCAATGTCTCATACTTCGAACGGACGGGGAAAATATAGCTGGTAAGTACTCTTACCAAAGTTAACATATAGTCCCTAACTCTTAAACCCCATTTTCCATGTTGGACTTCGATCATATTTATAATGTAAATAGTAATTTTACTTGTTTTTTGAAACCCTGTCTATTCCGTGTTTAGGTGATTCCATCAATTGAATAAAAAAAAGTCACACTATATCCGACTTGTCTTACTTTTTGTTATTATTACTTAAAAATTATGATCATAATAAAATTATTAAATTATAACAATTATAATAATAATTTATTATTACTACGTAAAAAAGGTTTATCTTAATAATCGGAAAACGTAAAACGTAACTCTTTTTGGGATTAGATCCCGAAGTGAAAAACTCGATTTATTCTTAAATAGTTAAAAGATTCGTTTAAGGGAGTACCATGTTCATATTTGATTACTTTTGTTCTCTCAAAAATTCGGAAGGAGGTTGTATAAAGATAATTTTATTGGTCCTCCGGACCTTAAGACTTCTTACAAACAGTAGAAAGTTTATTTTAGTATGTAAAAACTGTTAGAATTTGTAGTGTACGATCATAAAAAACAAATTTAGACTCAGTAAGTCTTAGATTTGTAACGAAAATGTAATATCGAGACAAAATCTAATTTTTTAGTATAACCTAAGTTTGAACCTGACCTATGTAATAGAGTTCAACCAACAAAGAAGGTGTTTATAATAACATTAATTGTGAGTACTAACAAGGTACGTAAACGGATATTTTTCTTTTAACAAGATCTAATATTTTATGTCAATGTCAACTTACAATAGTAGTAGAAACCAGAAAATAAGAGTTTACAATTTTATAATGAAGAAATTCTTGAAGTCATTCTTCTTTTGTTTTAACCTCCGAAATAAGTATTTTGACTTTTCTACAGATACAAATTTTTATTTTACTTTTTATTACTTTGCAAATTTGACACTAGACTTAATAATTGAGATTCGTAAATGTCCACGGAAATAAAGAGATCAAATATAATTCTCTTCTCGGTTTGTTTTTCTATCTTTTCACTTTCTTTTGTTTTTTTTAGAGACTAGACATATAAAATTGATGTACAGTCATAAATTTTGTCGGAACGAGTCTGAATGTTCGAATATCTTAGAAGATCTCCTTAAATACGAAATAACAGTCATAACACATACCTCCGTTGCACTATTATGCTAGACCATATAGAATCTTTGAATAAAAAAAGGTCTGAGTAATACTGTAGATGGGTAAAGTTATTTAACTGTAACGGTGGAGTTGACAAAATAAAACGTTATTATAGTTTAAGAGTATAGTAATGTACGATGACGATGACAATTCAGTGCAGTCAGCACAGCCTGAGACACACTGGGGTCTCTGCCGTCGGGTGGTCCGAGGGGCAGGGACCCTAAGAGGTCCGTTCTTGTGACCTCACCCGACGGTAAAGGAAGAGGATAATAATGTACCAGATACATATATTTTATTAGTCTTAAAGAAAAAGTATAGTAGGAAGAGTATTAAATAGTGTGTGGATTGTAAAACAAAGGACGTAAATGGTTTGAAGTTCTAGGACTATTTCTGTACCTTGTCCTTTCCAGGTCTTTCTCCTTTTCGTATTCTCTGTACGTCTTTTTTCCTTTTTGTGATAAACAGTAATTATTTCTTATACTAGGACTGATAATCCAACAGTATTTCCGTCTTATGAAGACGAGGATTGTAGATAACCGTACTCTCAGTTACGAAGTCTTTCTTTCCTACAAAGTAATTCTTTAAATTCACCACCAGTATCTTCACTGTCCTCCAATCTCTACTCTAGACCCCTTTACTTTTTCGATCATACGAGGGACAAAGGTTTCTACAAAGGTACCCGTCTCGGACTCGACATCCGTCTCTTCCCCAATAACTCTATTTCTGTCTCTATCGTCGTGTCCCTATCAATGTCTCTCTCTCCTACGTGTCTTCTGAAATCTGATTAGACAACATAAGTTATTTTTGTGATTTTCTCGTAATAATAGGTCTTGTATAAGTATTTTGAAAGTGTTCGGCAATGCTTTAACTCTGTATTAAGTCCTCTTTAACAGTTAAAATAACGGCCTGTAGTACCTTCTTTTGATTTCATAGTCATTTTAAACCTTTCTAAGAGTTGGAGTGTAGAACTAGTCCTTTTACATTTTATTTAATCGTTACTCTATGGCAAAGTATGGATGTTCCTACACTTTTTAATTTTGTAGTGTTTGTAGTCATACCTGTGTGTACTCCCTTTGGGAGTATTTACACTCGTATCTTCTACGTACACGGGAAATTAGGTCGTGAAAGTGAGGATCCATAGATAGAATCTCTTTGAGTACGTCTACACGTGTTCATTTGTACATACGTCTACTAAAAAAAAAATGTCACTTTACTTTATTAAAAGGGAACCGTCTCTTGACTGTTTAATACAAAATAAGTTTGATATCATATGTGATATAGTCAATTTTCATTGTTAAATCTCGAAGTACAAAGTTGTACCTATTTATAGTTCTTTATGTTGAAACTCATTCCTTTTTGTTCATCGTTTAGTATGTATATTATACTTTTGTCTATACATCTATAACATTTGAGTGTCTTTTCATATGTATAAATTACCTACGTATATGTACATCATTTTCATGTTTCGTACGTACCATTATCCTGCATCGTTGGAGACGTACCCCAATTGGAAACCTTTACCCATATCCTCTCTTTTACCTTACCCAACCCTACACTCCACAAAAACATCATAAAAGAAAGAAATTGTTTTTCTTTCAACTTCTTGAAGGTTATTACACTAGAACTGTCGTTCTAACCAAAAATTGGAGGGTTTTTAAGGAGGACTTTTTACTTAATTAATCCTATCTTTTACTCTTTGGGCAACTGTTATAGTTTTGTTTTGATCTTTCATTCTGTAAAAGTATTTGAAGTCTAATACTTATGTTTACTATTTAGTGGATGTTGTCATCTTGTTATTGTACTAGTTTCAAGTCACCGTCCTTATCACTCTTTACTTACCCCTGTTAGAACCATGGGGTGTTCGAGGTCCAAGTTTACGAAACAGTCATTTATGGGTGAAGACTCCTTTCTCTTGTGACATAAAAAGACGCTTACGTCTTTTGGACCTTCGTCTAAACTCTTACTCGTCACTTCGCCTTTTAGGGGTCCCAGACGTTAAACGTTTACTTAGATTTGTTACCGTACGTTCGTAATGTTTTAGTTTCAAGACTCGAGTAAAGTTAAACATTAATTTCCTGGTATACTAATTCAGTGGTCAACAATAAGTCAACGAAAAAACAGGTTGAGAAACTCTGGTGTACCTGACGTCGTACTAGGGTCTACAGGAAGTGGTGGAGGGTCTCAAGTGAGTTTGAGTACAGGTAACTCGATCACTACGGTACGTTGGTAAAGTAGTGGATAGTAGGGGAAGAGGAGGACGGAAGTCAGAAAGGCTCGTAGTCCCAGAAAAGGTCTCTCAGTCAAAAAGGGTAGTCCTCCGGCTTCATAACCTCGAAGTCGAAGTCATAGTCAGGAAAGTTCCTTATAAGTCCTAACTAAAAGAAATCCTAACTGACCAAACTAGAGAAACGTCAGGTTCCCTGAGAGTTCTCAGAAGAGGTCGTGGTGTCAAACTTCCGTAGTTGAGAAACCGTGAGTCCGAAAAACTAACAGGGTGAAAGTGTAAGACCTAAAGAGAGAAACGAAGGAACGAGACAGCAATTTGAATATTTACCTTCAATTGACTACTGTCTGAAATAAAAGAACCCGAGGTTTTAGTCACGTCTACCACTGACGTCGTGACTTTAATTTTCTGTTGAACGAGGAATATTCTTTTTGATATTGGTTGGATCTGTCGTATAATTTTTCGTCTTTGTAATGAAACGACTGTCAAGTCAAGTAAACAAGTCAGCACAGACTGAGAAACACTGGGGTACTTAACGTCGTGCGGTGCGTAGGGACAGGTAGTGGTTGAGGGCCTCAAGTGAGTCTGAGTGCAGGTTGCTCAACCACTACGGTAGGTCGGCAGAGTAGGAGACAGTAGGGGAAGAGGAGGACGGGGTTTAGGGAGGGTCGTAGTCCTAGAAAAGGTTACTCAGTTGACAAGCGTACTCCACCGGTTTCATAACCTCAAAGTCGAAATCGTAGTCCAGAAGGTTACTTGTGAGTCCTGACTAGAGGAAATCTTACCTGACCAACCTAGAGGAACGTCAGGTTCCCTGAGAGTTCTCAGAAGAGATTGTTGTGTCAAGTTTTCGTAGTTAAGAAGCCGCGAGTCGAAAGAAGTGTCAGGTTGAGAGTGTAGGTATGTACTGATGACCTTTTTGGTATCGGAACTGTTCTGTCTGGAAACAGAGACGAAAACTTATACGATAGATTCAACCAGTATTGAAAGGAAGGTTCCTCATTCGCAGAAAATTAAAGTACCGACGTCAGTGGTAGACGTCACTAAAACCTCGGGGGGTTTTATTTCAAAGGTGACAAAGGTGACAAAGGGGTAGATAAACGGTACTTCACTACCCTGGTTTACGGTACTAGACTCAAAAGACGTACAACTCCAANCAGAGACGAAAACTTATACGATAGATTCAACCAGTATTGAAAGGAAGGTTCCTCATTCGCAGAAAATTAAAGTACCGACGTCAGTGGTAGACGTCACTAAAACCTCGGGGGGGTTTTTTCAGACTGTGACAAAGGTGACAAAGGGGTAGATAAACGGTACTTCACTACCCTGGTCTACGGTACTAGACTCAAAAGACGTACAACTCCAAATTCGGTTGAAAAAGTGAGAGGAGAAAGTGAAAGTAGTTCTCCGAAAAATCAAGGAGAAGTAAAAGACGGTATTCCTACCATAGTAGACGTACAGACTCCACTGACTATAAAGAGGACCGTTACAACTAAGGTCGAACACGAAGGAGGTCGGGTCGCAGAGAGTACTACATGAGACATATATTCAATTTATTCGTCCCACTGTTATATGTCGGAACTGTATGGGGAAAAGGATAAACCTTGGTCAGACAACAAGGTACAGGTCAAGATTGACAACGAAGGACTGGACGTATGTCCAAAGAACTCTCCGTCCAGTCCACCAGACCATAAGGGTAGAGAAAGTCTTAAAAGGTCAAATAACACTAGGTATGTCAGTTTCCGAAACCGTATCAGTTATTTCGTTTTTATCGATAAAAAAACCTTGAGGGAACGAGAAAACTACTAGGACGCATACAACCGTTAAACTAAAGACCAAGGAGACGGAAAAGATTTTGGTAGAACTTGTAGACCTTAAAATGTCAAGTGCATAACGACTTTGGACCGAACCCATTAAAACTCGTAATGAACCAATCGCACACTCTACTCACGTTAACACGCCATCAAACTCGTAAGAAACCCTGACTTCCAGGCATATCAGTTTGGATACCAAAAAGATCATCAGTGTATACGTACACTCTCGACCTGATATCTCATTCGACTCGTTACTTCTTAACTACGAAAACTTGACACACACACCATAACCTCTTCTGAGAGTTCTCAGGGAACCTAACGTTCCTCTAGTTTGGTCAGTTTAGATTTCCTTTAGTCAGGACTTATAAGTAACCTTCCTGACTGTGATTTCGACTTTGAGGTTATGAAACCAGTGGACTACGCTTCTCAGTTGAGTAATTTTCTCTAGAACCACCACCCCTTCTAAATCCGTCTTCCTCTTCCCCTGCTGTCTCCTGCTCTACCAACCTACTGTAGTGACTGAGATACCTGTACTCAAACTCGTTCGACACCCTCTACCACTTCCTGTCCCTTCGGACCGTACGACGTCAGGTACCTCAGTGTCTCTTAGTCTGTACTGACTCACTGATGTGTTTCAATACCTTTTTGATATTGAAACTAATATACCTGGAAACATCCGTTTGATTACAGAGACGAAAAATTATACGACGGATCTAAACAGTAACGAAAAGAGGGTTCGTCGTTCGTAGAAAATTAAAGTACCGACGTCAGTGACAGGTACCACTAAAACCTCGGGTTCTTTTATTTCAGACAATGGTCAATTAAAGGTAAATATTCAATTTACTGTCTTGTTCCTTCATTTCTCTCTTTAGGTTTTACACTCTGTAAAATATTCTGTTTCTTAGGTCAAACATGTTCCGTCACAGACCTCCCCCTTTTCTCTCCACTCTGTGAAGAGACTCACATTTCCTTGAATCTCTGTATTAGTCTAATTTCACCCTTGAACAAATGTAGAACTAATTTGTTTGACTCCGTCTTCTATGCATCTACCCTGGGTCCGACTTGTCAGATAGGGACACCTGTCTTCGAGGTATTATCGTCTTTGAGGTATTTCGTCCTACTTTCTTCCCACCCAGGACGAATCTACTCTCTACTCTCAGACGTATAAGGAGTAAAAGTCAATTCCGCTAGAGGGACTGATGTATACGTGTCTTTCAAAGGAACCTCCAGTTTTCTCTCCCCCCCACAGTGGATTATCATTCACTACACCGATGAGTATTCGGAGAATCTATCTTAGGTAGAACCAATTCTGTACGTGTGTGTGTGTGTCCTCCTGGGACTCTATATGGTTCATACTTGAGTCTTGGTCCGTTTCGTTCTAAAGGAGCCAGTCTTCTTTGAGCCTTGTTTACGGGGTACTTTCATTAAGTTTGATGGTTCTCCCACGCTGAGAGAGACTTGGGCGGACACACAGATAGGTGTGAAAGACATGAGAAAGAAGAGGGTTATTTGCGAACAAAGCGATGAAAGACAGAGATATACCTTTAATAAAGACGTGTCAACTGGTCGGTCGCAGAACGGGGACCGGTGACGGGGGCCACTAGATCACCAATCCTAAGTCGTGAGAAGGGACGGCGACGGGTTGGAGTCCGAGACCATCCGTAACTTTAAGACGAAGTTAAGTGATGTCCGACTCTGGTCGACTCCACTTTTGGTTATTTGTGTAAAACCTCCGTTAAACATGTGAACTGTAACCTGATCCATACTCTACTATGGTTTATCGCGGTTAAAATAATACTTACTCTTATTATAACACTAAAACAATCTTTCACGAGTATTTAAAATCTTTTGGTATGACTTAGTACATCCCCATTTTAATACGACACACTATAAACGACATTTTACGTGGTTCTTCTTTTTTCTTTTCGACAAATTTTTACCAAGTTCAACTACCGAGTCTGTTATTTCCTATACGGACGTTACGTCCTCTGGGCTTAAGCTAGGACCCAGTCTTTTCTTAACCTGTGCTGATCACTGATTATGAAAGTAAAAGTTTGTTTCGGTCAGTAGTTTTGTCACACCATGACCGTATTTTTGTCCGTATAATTTAATTATCCTATCTTATCTCTTGGGTCTTTGTATGGGAACGTGTGTACCAGTTTATTAGTTGTTTTTACTGTTCTACTGTGTTACTCTCTTTCTTGTCAAAAAAGTTGTCTACTACAACTCTTTTGACTTATAGATGGACGTTTTCTTAATCAAATCTGGGAATGGAATGTAATAAATGGTTTTTAATTGAGTTATACCTAATTTCAAGATTGACATCCTGGACTTTGGTATTTTAATGATCTTCTTTTGTGTCCCCTTTTCGAAGTACTATAACCTAAACCGTTAGTAAAGAACCATCCTGTGGTTCTTGTGTCCTCGTTTCAATCTGTTTACTTTGATATAGTTTAAATTTTTGTAGACACGTAGTTTCTTTATCGGTTATCTCACTTTCCGTTGGAAGCCACCCTCTTTTATAAACGTTCAGTATATATACTATTTCTCGATGTAGGTCTTACATATTTCTTGAGATTGTTACTACTGCTGTTGTTGTTTTGACTTTTTACTCGTTTCCTAAGCTTACCTGTAACGAAGTTTTGTTCCACCGAGTGTTCATGTACTTCTTAACGAAGGTGTACTGATTAGTAATCTTCTTACTTTTGAAGTTATTTTATAATGGAGGAGGTAATTCTACCGGTGATATCGTTTTTTTGTTTTGTGTTTTTTGTTTTTTTTTGTTGCTTACAACCTCTAGCATCTTCAAAACATGTCAACTACCCTTACATTTTACTACATCGGTGAAACCTTTCGTCATACTTCCTAGGAGTTTTTTTATTTTTGTATTAATGGTATACTAGGTTGTCAAGGTGAAGACGTGTATATAAGTTTTCTTAACTTTTGAGTCAAAGTTTCTCTATAAACGTGTGAGCACAAGTGACTTCGTCATGAATATTGTCGATTCTTTGTCTTCATTGGGTCCACAGGTAATTGGTTACTTATATATTTCTTTTACACCATTATGTATATAACCTGACAATAAACACTTCCTTTAAGACAGTACACGATGTTGTGTCTACTTGGAAGTCCTGTAATACGATTTACTTTAATCGGTCTATATTTTTTTTGTTTATGACATATCAAGGTGGATGTACACCGTAAATATTATCTGTTTAAGTATCTTTGTCTTTCAACTTAACGCCAAAGGTCCCTAACCCCCTTCCTTTTTTACTTAACAAGTTTCTCGTATCTACTTTTTGAAGACCTCTAAGTAACATAATGTCATCCTTATACCGATTATGATGATTCAACACGTGAATTCTTACCAATACTACGATTTAAAATACAATACAAAAATTGGTGTTAAAATTTTTTATTTATTTCTTGTCTGAGTCACTTATACTGTTTTAAAACCGTTAACAAAATACTGACTATACAGAACACGAGGTCGACTCCGTACACACGAGTCAACGCAGACTGAGAAACGGTGGGGTACCTGAGGTAGATCTATCGGGTGGTCCGAGGAGACAGGTACCTTGAAAGGTCCGTCGTTATGACCGCACCCAACGGTAAAAGAAGAGGTCCCGTAGAAGGTCTGGGTCCCTAACTTGACCACAGAGAACGTAGAGAAAGGAACTATCCACCCAAGAAATGGTCGACTCGGTGGTCCCTTTGGTCTACAGAGAACATGATCAGAGATTAATATAGACATAGTTTAAAAATCATTAATAAAATCTTTTTTAAAATTTTTATATCTTTTACAATTGTGTCAGTGAGTCCTGCTCCTCATTAACCCACAAAAACATACAAACCTTACAAAGTATTAACTTTTTTTTCAGTATCTATATCTTTTAACCTGGAATTCAAGTAGGTTAAACTTAGATACCTAGAGCTAAAGTTTAATCCTATTCTTTCTCTTAGGATATGATCAATTTAGTTAACACGGTCACCTCTTCTAGTGTGTCAAGCTTTCTCTGAAGTGCCCCTCCTATCCCAGTTTAGGTTCCCTCACTAGACATGAAACGTCTTTGAGACTTTTATATATGCTATCCAGTCCTCCCGTCCTACCTAAAAGTGACATCTGTTCTTTTAATCTGTGTCAATTCCCTATTCCGGACCTACATAGACCGACAGTGTCAATCTACGGTGATAGAAAAACACGGTCATTATCTAGGACTCTGAGAACACGATCAAGAAAAAGTGAAACGACTTTTTCTTTTTTCCACGAAAGTCTTAAGGTTCTATAAACGACGATATGAGACTATCGACTTCCATTACGAACTTAAAAGGAAAAAGAAAGAAGTCCCTTACGATTTTTCCAAAGTCACTATCAGTAGGTCAGTTTTACTAAGTACTCGAAAAAATTTTGGAACAAATTTTAAATAAAAATTACCTTCCTATCAACAAAATTTTACAACACACCCGAAGACGGTATGTTGTCACACTTAGTCGGTATTCACATGTATATAAGGGAGAGAGTACTCGGAGGGAGGGTGCGGAGGGGTAGGGTGAGGAGAAACAACAACCACTCGAGGGACACAATATGTCCTTTAAGGGTGATCGATAGACAAAATGTATACTATTATATGTAAAAAGGAAAAAATTATATTTAAATAAATAAAATTAACTTCCAATTAATGAAATGTTATAACATAACCAAAACGATATGTAGTTACACTTAGACGGTGTCCATATGTGTACAAGGGGTAGGACTTGGGGCAGGGTGAGAGAGGAAGGGGTTGACACAGGTGTTCAGACCTGGGTACTTGAAAATGTGTCCAATTAATAACTCCTGTATTTTCTCTTCTTTAACCATTATTGTAATCGTAGTTTTGTCCTAACGTAAGAGGTTTTGTCCGGTATTTATTGATATTTTTTTTTCTGTTCTTGTGAAGTTAATCAATGAGTCCTTTAGACGAGATACTAAAATATGGATGAGATCACACACAAAATACAAAAGAGTGTCTTCTACAAAGACTTATACTGGATAATTTCTTTAAAAACTTCGAATAATAACCAACAAATAAAACTTTACTTCTAAATGTTTTCAACGTTTTGGCCCTTTAAATGTAATTATTTACAACACACATCCAGACAATAAAATAATATACACATCAAAGGACATCGGTGTTGATGTTAGTTCTATATCTTAAGAAAGTATTCGTGTTTCTAAATGACTATGACTTTAGTTTATATCTTGTGCACTGAGACACCTCCTACTCTTTAGGTAATAGTGAGTTTCACCGGAAAGTGGACCATCCATTTCACAGTAAAGAGAGAACAACGAAAGTTCAACTAAAGAAACAAAAAGTAAAAGATCTCAACAGGAGAGGTAAGACGAAGACTCTGTGGGTGACTCGAAAAATGAAGTTAATAAAAAAGTCAAAAATTTAAAGATGAACCGAGAAGAAATATAAAAGGTAAAGACTCGACTACAAAAGGTAAAAAGGTAAACAAAGTTCACATAAATATCAACGAGTAACTCTGTAAAAGTATTACCGAGAAAAATTTAGGAGCACTGTATTAAAGTTGTAGACCCAGTATAATCATAACCGTAAACAACTTACAGAAACAAGTGAGTATAACTCTAAAAAGACCAAGAATCATATTACACACTAAAAAAATAAGATAGGACCTGTAAAACCCACAGTACAACACTCTGAGATCCAGTATAGATTTAGAGCAAATAGACGGGAGGGACTATGACACAGTACCCCCCGCCCCTATGAAGGAGTGATGACGGTCACCCCCTATTTCCAAGTCCAGGGGTAAACAGGAGACAACTATGGAATCGCGACGGAGTAATGACGACTTACCTCCACTCTAAAGTCCGAGGGATGAGTCAGAGGTACTGTCAAAAGAGTAACCCATACCTTTCCCACGGAAACGAAGGGTGAACTGAAAGTGAACCAAAACTGGAGGTGACTGTGACGTCCTCCCTTCGACAAAGTCACGACCGACCATCCCTTGCAAGGGGTTAGTCGGAAGAGGTCATAGTGGAGTAACGTCGGTCCACCCTTAGGGAGTCACCGGAGGTGACTGTGACATCCCTCTCCGAAGACTGACGATCCACTCCTACTCTCAAGACGAAGAGATGGACCGAAGAGTCTATGGTACAACCGTCACGGAATAATATAGGACCGTTCCCACCTTAGGATCCGAGGGTAGAGTCGAAAACGACTCTCATTACCTTGAGACTTCCCCTGTTGTCTTCTACTCTACCAACCTACCGTAGTAGCTGAGTTACCTGTACTCAAACTCGTTTGAGATCCTCTATCACTCCCTGTTCTTTCGGACCACACGACGTCAGGTACCCCATCGTTTCTCAGTCTGTTCTGAAATCAATGACTTATTACCTCGATCTCTAAGTAAAACAAGGTACTACATAAAGACACAATCCCATCAATAACAGATTTTTTTAAAAAGAGAAAAGTACGACAGGGAAAGAAACAGGAAACGATCTCTCTTACCCGAAAATAAATAAATAAATAAAAGAAAATTTGGTTAAGAATGACTGAAAAGACCCAATACCGAAGAGATCGTGGTGGGTCATTCCTATATGTTCAGTCTTTCTTTTGAGTCCCTTAAACGGTGTGCCAGAAAACTCCCAAAGTTTTAGGTATCGACCAGAAAGGAAAAGAGTGATGGAAGTGTTACAAGACTATAAACAAAGTATATATTGCAGTTCCTGAAAATGAACATGAATCATCTTCTTTAATACAGATGAAGTAAATCAGACATTGGTCAGTCACTCTAAAACCTTGAAATATTTCAAATTGAATCAAGTCTGTTAAAAATTAAACTAATTTGTTGAAAACAATTAAATTTTTTTAGTAAATTAACATCATTTTTACGGTACTCAATGTCACCTCGTTGGTGGAGTAGGGTTGAGAATTGTCGATCATATTATTTAAATCGTGTCTCATCCATTCTAGTCATTGGACCTTTCAGTAGAAAGTTTCTTTCTGTACTAAAAGAAACCTTTAGTTATTGTTATCCCGAACTGACACCGAGTCTATTACATAATTGTATCGATTCCTTTCTTTATACACTTGACTAATAATTACACTTTTGAACTTTCTCCTTCAGGAGGTCTGGGTGTACATTATGAAAAGTAAAGTTGTTGTGTTTCACTCTTTTACGGGATACGTCCCTTGACCTAAAAGGTTATGAAATAGGAATCTGTAAGACAGAAGTCTGTCTTTTTATACTCGTAACTGGACCGTATTAAACTGATTGAGGAAGGAAAACAAGACTAAGGTGTTTTTCTCCACTGACTGACATGTATAGACAACCTGAAGTACAGTTAAAGAATATCTTTCTCTTATTCGGCGTATATTCTAAGTTCAAAGACTATGGACGCCGTTGAGAAATTCAACCGGAACAGTGGTCAAAGAGTACTCAAACTAGACACACTCAGTTGAGGAGTAAAGGTGTAGAAGTTTCACCTCCTCCTCTATTACTTTTCTCCCTGGGTCTCGTTGAATGACGAAAGGACCCTCTCGGTCTACCGAAAGGATTCGTTGTACAGATTTGAGGAGTTTAATAAGGTTAACAAAGGTACGAAGTTTTTGTTTATGAATCTTTGACATGAAAAGTTGCACTAGTATACTTACGGATTATCCGTAAATCGATGTCACTAGATTCGTGGTATTTCTTTTTTTTACAAGAATTCCTAAGTATCGGGTTTCTCATTTACAAAGGACTTCCATTAGACTGTTAGACTATTGTCGGTAAGAAGATAAGTTCTTTATAAATATCTCACAGAACATAACAGGTTCGAGAATTCAGTCCTTTCCGTCGTTTGAGGACAGGAACCTTGAATGTAAGATCTCTCACCTCTGTTCTGTCTTCATGCGGCACATTCAGTGTGTCTACAAACATCGTGTACGGCACCCCTTTTACGTTATACCCACTTCCGCCAGTCCTTGCACCCTCACCTTCCCTTCCCACATTACCTCTCATCCTACCATGTCGACTCCTCTACTCTAGGATGTGTTTAAATTTCCTCGACCTATAGACGTACATTGTTCCTGCGGACTGTTGTTTCGTGACTTTCTCCCTCCCTCTCTACCTCTTCTACGTTAGTCTCTCCATTCCTCTCATGTGCATTCCTACACCTCTGAAATATTCTTACAACGGAGAATATGACTGACTGTGTTCTTCGGTTTCTCCTATAAGTAATTACATTGGAAAAAGAAACTACATTGAAGTTTAACTGTCGTTGTTCTTCTCATTTCCTTTATTGAAAATGCATATAATTAACCAACAAATATAAAAGAGGGTAACTGTAGATAGTAAGAAAGAGAGAGAGTAAGGTGAAAAGAAAAAGAGAGACAAAGACAGAAAGGGAAATTTATCTACTAAAAAAAAAGATTTAGTAAACTGTCATTTAACTTCTTTGACTATTGATATATGATAACTTATCAAGTCACTTATATAAGAGTTTTTTCCCCGTAAGAGAATATATTGGTACTACGTCAATTATTTTAATCCTTTTAACTATAACTATTCGTGACAATAATTGAGATGGTAGGTATAAACTGAAAACAGTTAAAAGGTTCATTAAAGGAAATATTAATGTGAAAGGGGAGACTATGTCGGGACCTCAGTAAAAAAAGAAATTCTTGAGATTCAAGGAAAATTACGTTTTACATCTTACATTCGTTCGAGATCCATAATCCACACGAGTACGATTACGATACACTATTTAAAATCTGTTAGAGTCACTTGTGTAGAATATATACATGTACAAATACACGTGTATATGTGTATACACGGATATATACAATAGTAAACATCTAAATGGATCACTCTTACCATCTATAATTTTAGGTACTCAAATATCGTTACGAAAGGTAGAGTTAGGTTATGATTACGGGGAAGAAAGGCATAAACATTGAGGGAGAATTCTATGACGAGGTAATGGAAATAAATGAGTAAATACATTCGTTCCAAATTGTAACGATTAAGTATGTAAAGTTTTTCGTTTAAACAATTGATCTCAAGTTATAAACAGTTTTCAAAATATTTCCATTTAATGTACGTTTCTTTACTATTGTTAACACATGTTAAACTACTAAAAAACTGTTTGTGTATGTGAAAAAATTGGACATTGAGGAAATTAAGACGATTGGACAGTCCCCTTTCTTCAGTTGCAATATACGTTCCTCTACTATTATCTCTAACAAGTCCTTTAAACTAACTCCGTTCCTCCCTTCATTCTTGTAACCAACACCCCTTTCTATAACCTTTCCTATATCTTAGTCACTTAAACTCTGAGTATACCCCAAGGAGACCACCTTGGACAAACAACAGTCCTTGTTAAACAACAGTCTCCTACCCGAAGGAGACCACCGAGTCGTATTTTTTAGGAAGTTACGTCCTCGGTGTCCTCTACATCCAAACTAGGGACCCAGTCCTTCTAGGGGACCTTCTCCTGTACCGTTGGGTGCGGTCGTAAGAACGGACCTCTTAGGGTACATGTCTCCACGGACCGTCCGATATCAGGTATCTCAACGTTTCTCAACCCGTACTGACTTCTTTAAATCGTACGTACGTACCTCAACTTCCTATCATTTCCTGTAAAAGCATACCTGACAGAATAGACACACAGTCGTATAAATGACTGTGTTATCTACGAGTAACATACTTTTATATAACCCTCAAATAATATAATCCTTATTAGGATTTCCAAAGAAAGAGAACCCTTTACCAAAGAAAGAACTCCGATGAGTATCTAGCCACATACGTAAAAATTTAACGAAGAGTGTAGACGATTTAGATTGTCACTTTTTATTTTCTTTCTTGTGTTTTGAACAAACTAACAACAAGTCAATTCAAGTTAACGAATCAACACAGACTAAGAAACTCTGGGGTACCTGACGTCGTACGGTACGAAGGGACAGAAAGTGGTTGAGGGTCTCAAACGAGTTTGAGTACAGGTATTTCAACCACTACGGTAAGTTGGTAGAGCAGGAGACAACAGGGGAAGAGGAGGACGGAAGTTAGAAAGGGTTGTAATCCCAGAAAAGGTTACTCAACTGAGAAACGTAGTCCACTGGTTTCATGACCTCAAAGTCGAAATCGTAGACAGGAAGGTTACTTACAAGTCCTGACTAGAGGAAATCCTACCTGACCAACCTAGAGGAACGTCAGGTTCCCTGAGAGTTCTCAGAAGAGGTTGTGGTGTCAAGCTTTCGTAGTCAAGAAGTCACGAGTCGAAAGAAATATCAGGTTGAGAGTGTAGGTATATACTGATGACCTTTTTGGTATCGAAACTAATCTACCTGGAAACAGTCGTTTCATTACAGAAACGAAAAAAAAAAAAAAAAAAAAAAAAGACCAAAATATATAAATACAGAAAAGTATTTTTCGTCAATATTGGACTCCTGTAAGTACCATCAAAGTTACGGTCGGGTTCAGGTTGAATGCATTTAGAGAAGAGTACCCTCTGTAATTAAGAATGACTATTGACATCGTTTCAGAGAACTAAACAGTTTGAGTAAACGATAGTAGTCCAAGTGATACTCTATTTTCTAAAAGACAAGGTAGAAATAGAAAGTCGTCTGTTGGTCCAAAAGGAGTTCAAGAGTTTCTGACAGTCGCAGACCCTTAGGACGGGAAGGGTAAGTGAGGTCAAGTCGGGTCCTGACGGAGCAAGTGGTCTACTCACGTACACCCTGTCTAAAAGTGGCTAGTCAAGTAAAACAAAGGTCTTTTTGTGTGGGATCACTGCCCTCATGGAGTCGTTCAATGGTCAGTTGATAAACTTTCCACAAATTTTCCTCCGTTCTTAGACTGTCAGAAATTATACCCTACAGTCCAGGACGTCGGCTCAGGTCCTAGAGTCTCCTCTCGGGTCGGACCTGAGGCCCGTGTCTCCCCGGGAAGTCACTAGGACGGGTCCGTGCCGTGACGGTCGAGACCCCTGTGGGTCTGGTCGCACACGAGTCCGGTGCCACCCTGCCAGAGAAGAACCATTACTATCAAAGTGAACCAAAACTTCTTCATATACTCACAACAGTTGAAACCCGTCTATTTTTCCTTTGGTAAATCGAACTAAATTATATTAAGACAACGAAGTACACCCGATAAGGTATACGACAATTAAGTTATCCGTCTGCATTCTCCTTTTCCTTAGGACTCGTAAGACTCTGTTCCGTTGGTGTGGTGTCGACTCCTGGTCGGTGCTACCTCCTTTCGCATAGTCACGTGTCTACGTGTCACAGGACCCCGGAATAAAGAAGTCGTCGGTGCCAAGTCTTTAATCATCAATAAATTTTCTTAATTTCCAGAACCGTTTTTTTTAAATCACAGTTAAAACTTCCAAAATGTTTGACTCTTTCATTGAACCCCGACTAAACCCCCGGATAAATTAATAAATTTAATTGGTTAATACCAATCCATTTTATGTCTTAACGTTTAATTTTTAAGTTTGCACATTGTTTCTAGGGTCAAGAGGAATTTTTTTATTTTGATGTATTCTAATATAATGTCTTACAGAAACGAAAACTTATACGAAAGATCCAACCAGTGTCGAAAAGAAGGTTCCTCGTTTACAGAAAATTACAGTACCGACGTCAGTGATAGACTTTACTAAAACCTCGGGGTTTTTTATTTCAGTCAGTGACAAAGGTAACAAAGGGGTAGATAAACGGTACTTCACTACCCTGGCCTACGGTACTAGAATCAAAAGACTTACAACTCAAAATTCTGTTGAAAAAGTGAAAGAAGAAAGATAAATAAAATCTACCGTCAAGTCGTCGAGAAAATCTATCTACGGAAAGTCGAAATGTTAAAATTACTTCTTTACATAGTGGAGGATTTCTCTTTGAAAACCAGGACTTTTAGTTGAATTTTTGACATTCCAGGAAAAATTGGAAACATAAGACTTCGTCAAAATCATTCAATTTTATTTAGGAAGTTTCTTATATCACACTTTACATTGATGCGAAAGATGACGGAACGATTTTTCAACTGTCATAATCAAAAAGATAGAAGATTAAAGTTTTATATTTTTTTCTGTTCAGTACTAGGGAAATATCTCGGTTATCTAAGTTAAGACTTTAAAGGTGTATCCAATAAGAGTCAGAAGTTGATTGTCCTTTATAAAGAAAACGACGTTGAAATTATACTGTATTTTATACATTTATAAATATCAGAAACAAATACATTAAATGTAACGGGTATACCTTTACGGAAGCGTTCGTTAGGTACTGGTTTCGACGATATTCACCTTCATTTACCAACGAGTATTGTGTGTTTAAGTCAACAAAAATAACAAAATAATTTTTTATTTAAAGTATAAAAGTGATGTTATACGAACCTAGTTTCTATCGATAGTTTTAGGTGTCTGTCCCGTTCTTGTCAACCACACAAAAGAGTCGTCCGCAACTTGAGTTACTGGGATCTTTCAAGTGACTTAGAGAAACATCAAGTGTAAAGTCAACAATTTTACTACACCCTTTCCCTAACTCACCCTTTGAGTTAGGGATGACTCAAATCCCTAAATAATTAACGTCTGATAAAAAGAAAATAAAAAAGATAAAACAAAAACCACGTTGTACCAAAAACCAGTAACCAGAAATCATAAAGAGGTCTTTCAGACATCTTTTTCTCTTGTTGTCACTTTATTTACGTATTGAAAATTTGAACTAAAGAATTTAAATGGTCATTATTATTAACTCTACGTTTTACTTTTTTTCCAAATTTTAATGGTGAAAAAAAGTTTCTATTTGAATATGAGATTTCTAAGAAGAGACATCCACATTAAGAAGATAATAATCGTTTATGTAAGTTTGGACTTAAAACAGTTTCTTTCCTCAACTTGTATCACTTTCTCCGACACCTCAATCCTTCTGTCGGTCGCTGAGACCACTGTAAAGAAATTAAAGAAAGTGGAGTTTAAAGAATAGACATTTGACCTCCGTTGTTTTAGACAGGACTTTTCTAATATTACTCTTAATCTTACTTCTATAGTTCATAAATTCTAATGACCACTATTTTTTCCCCGTCAATAGTAGGAATGATAATACAGAATCTCATTCCCTCGGTCGACTGGAGACTGATGGATTCGTCTGAACCGGTTGAAAACGAAATAGTCGTCACTTTGAAACATCATAATTATCGTATCTTTCAATTACTTAAATGGAAATAATGTTTTACGTTCTCTTTATTTAATTTACTTGTAAATGGTTTCAAGATGACTTCAAAACTTTAATAGTCAAACAAAAAGTATAAACTTATCTCTACGAATCCAAAACCGAGTCAGCCATTTCTTAGACGGACGTTATGCCCTCTGGACCCAAACTACGGACCCAACTCTTCTAGGGGACCTCTTCCCGTATCGTTGGGTGAGATCATAAGAACGGACCTCTTAGGGGTTCCTGTCTCCTCGGACCACCCGACGTCAGGTACCCCAGAGTTTCTCAGCCTATTTTGACTCACCGATTCGTGTCATGTCGAATCCAACTTTAACATTATTTAACGATCTACAGTTTATATGTGTCTGGTACTCAGAAGCATAAAAAGAGGTAACGAAAGAGTGAACCGATTATTTCCATTGGAGGTCTCAACCGGTCTCCGTCTCGACTCTCGATCCACTTCTAGTAGAAACGACGGAGAGTGTCAGGGACCGGTCGGGATGCCACGGGTGACCCATCCGTGAGGCTAAAAGTACGACTTAAAGTAGGAAAACGAGTACGACGACGACGACGATTCAACGAAGTCAACACAGGCTGAGACACGCTGGGGTATCTGCCGTTGGATGGTCCGAGACGGCAGGGACCCTAAGAGGTCCGTTCTTGTGACCTCACCTAACGGTAAGGGAAGAGGTTACGTACTATCACTTTTCACTTTCACTTCAGTGACTCAGCGCAGGTTGAGAGTCACTGGTGTACCTAACGTCGGGTAGCCCGAGGAGGCAGGTACTCTAAAAGGTCCGTTCTCATGATCTCACCCTACGGTAACGGAAGAGACGGAAAACGAGTATCGAAGGTATTTATGAAGAATCATTTTCTTTCCTCAATTTATTAATTCAAACTCGTAAATTTCTGACGTAGTGTCATGGATTATTGTGGGAAATCTTTGAAACGGCATACTAGTATTTATATCAACGAAAAACACTATTTATCACATCTCTAAATAGATAAATAAGGGTATAAGATAGGTCATTAAAATTACATGGATCAGACGATATAAAAATAATCAAGAAAGAAGAAGTCCATTAAAAAGTACCGACATAATGTTTACCATGACCACGTCATGAACCATGATATAAACGTGACATAATAGTCTACAAATACTATAGACCGTTAGTCGTTCTTTATCTAATGTAAAATATCTTACCCTCTTTTATCAAAAATAAGTCAAAGATTCAGTATAGGTTGAAAAATGTTGGACGTCGTACGGTCCGAAGAGACAGAGGTCCTCAAACAAGGTTAAGTATAGGTAACTCAACTACTACGATAGATTGGTAGAGTAAGAAACGGTGAGGGTACAGGAAAACGGAAGTTAGAAGGGGTCGTAGTCTCAGAAAAGGTTACTCAACCGAGAACCGTAGTCCATCGGTTTCATAACCTCGAAGTCGGGTTGGTAGTCAGGAAAGGCAATAATAATTCCCGACTAAAGGAAATCCTAACTAACCAAACTAGAGGAACGTCAGGTTCCCTGAGAGTTCGGAAGAGGTCGTAGTGTTAAACTTTCGTAGTCAAGAAACCGTAAGTTGAAAGAAATATCAGACTGAGAGTGTAGGTATGTACTGATGACCTTTTTGGTATCTAAACTGATACACCTGAAAACAACTGTTTTACTACAGAGACGAAAGATCCTGTCCCAGATCAAACCAGTATCGAAGAGAAGATTCCTCCTTCGTAGAAAAGTAAATCACCAACATCAGTGACAGGTTTCACTAAAACCTCGGGTTCTTTTATTTGAGACAGTAACGAAGGTGAAAAAGGGGATTAATTAAACACTCACTCGTATAAACACAATGATTCTGGAAACGTAGGGATATGTTGAACGTTGACGTCTCTCAGTATTCTTTATGTCTTCTTCTAATACGTGTTGAGATACTTTGGTGGCGATAGTGATAATAAGAGTAAAGTGTGTACTCCCTTGACTTCGAATCAGTTCGACTTTAACTGGTCTAATAGGCCAATCAAATCAGTCACAGTCTCATTCCCTAACTCAGACATAGACACTGAAAGTCTCGAGATTACTGTAGTATCATTTGACATTTCTTAAAGTTAAACTAAAAAAAAAAAAATTCTTTTTTGTCTCGTTTCCTTGTCCTTTGTTTTAATTTTGTTTTGTTTTGGATCCTAAAGGGACCACCGTCTCACTGATTCTTAGACAGACTGTTACGTCCCAGACGGCCAAGCTAGGGACCAGACTCTTCTAGGGTGCACGGTACCTCGTTGATCCGGACGTTTGGTGTTGATGACTTCTGACGTACGGGAGCCTGGGCGTACGACGTTGATACCTTCGAACATACGGATCTCGAACACGAGGCGTCGTTCTCTTCGGTGGTGTAGCTCTCCGGACCCGAGACGAGTGGTGTTGACCTCTTTCGTTGTTTCTGGGTCGTGATTTTTTATTTTAGATCTGGTAATTAAAATGTACTTAAGTCCTTTCCTGTAACCAAGTATCTGATCCTCTTCTACCCTTACATGTCTAATAAATCAGGAGTAAAAGAGCCACTTCTTTGACTTCGGTACGTCCATTCAGCTAACGGGGTTTGGTGTTTTAGAGAATTTTGATGTTGAGGTACGAAAAAAGGTTCTATCTAAACACTGATTAACTCTTATTAGATATAGATTTAACAGTCTAGTCTTGAAAAATTGTGACATGTAGTACTTCAATCGGTTTTGACCTACTTGAACCATAATAACACTGTGTCTCTTTACCTCTTTTTTATCCTACTAAGTTTGTAATTTGGACAGATATACCTCCGAAATTCTACATAGTCCATGACAACCCAAGACACCAGTGTCAGAAAATCCCTTGTCTCTATATAGATGGTCATTCCTATTATATCGTGTTATTCACGTTAAACTTGCCGTTTAGTGTTTTACGACACTCGTGAGCCTCACCCCTCCTTAATTAAGTCGGCCTCTCTAAAGACAACTAGGGACACACTACGAAGTATCTTCGCTACTATAAACTCAAACTGTCCGTGGACATCGACCTCCGATAAAGTAAGTCTTTCTTGTTGTTTCCATAGTCTATATGTATGTGACTTCGCACAATTTCCTTATCGTTCCTTAAGTTGGTCCGAGATTTATAAATACGTTACGGAGTCTCTGCATAAAACTTCTCAAGAACCGAATACTTTTGACGTCTTAGTAAAACAAGTTTTTTGAAGAATGAGTAAAGTTTAGAACGAGTTCAGTTTTTAGGAAATCTTATGTAAAGATGAGGAGACCATTGTCGCAGTGGTCCGGGTGGTTACCGTACGAATAAACTCATTAACAGTGTTCGATAGGTACAACTGACCCGAAGGGTCCCACCGTGTCACCATTTTATATACGGACGGTTACGTCCTCTACATTCTATACCGAAGTCAGGGACCCAACCCTTCTAGGGGACCTCATCCTTCACGGTTAGGTGAGATCATAAGAACGGATCTTTTAAGGTCTCTGTCTCCTCGGACCCCCGATGTCAGATACGCCAACGTTTGTTGGACACTTATTGGTTAGAAAATATCGAAACCGGTATACAGAAGCTCTTTTGACACACCTGAAACGGTCTGATAAACGAAGAGTCAATGCCTATCTTAAGTCAATTTTCCATTGATTACGTTTATCGTGACTGATTACTTGATCATGTTATTCTTAGAAATGTCAAAATATTCGTTTTTTTTAAAGGAGAACACCATAAACGACAAGTGAAATATAAATAACGAGAATTTCGAATAAAATAAAGTTTATATTTCTTTTTTACAAAGTAAAGAATTGTAAAAAATATGGAAGACCTTAATAAAGGAATTCAATTTTAAAAGTCACTCGAACCTCCCTTAGACATAGTGTTCTAATGTACAAACAAAAGAAGTAAGTAGAATCGGGACTTATCTAACTCACACCTCCACCACACCCCTTACTGTAGCATAAGTCGATCATAAAGGTCATAGAACGTGAAGTATCCACGAATTGGTCACTCTTTATCTACTTCCTCTTATTCACTCACTTTAACCACTTTCGGGGAGCCTAGAATCTTAGATCTATAACCGGTCCCACTCAAACCATTCTTCATTTTAAATTAGAAGATTCTTTTCTCCAATAGACTTTATAACCCTGAAAGTCCTCGGTTTTTATCGGGGGGGAAAAATGGAAAAGGATGTCAACTTCTAAGAAAATTTCCTTCAACCTAATGACTATTCGACAAACCTCTAGTACTGAATTTAGATGTAAGTTTATTCATAAGACTGAGAAGTAGGTCACAACCTATCTGGATAGAGGGTCCAGTAATCGTATCGACCCGTGGATCCCAGGAGGGTCTCCCGTCAGAGATATGGTAAACCGTCTCTCGTCTAGTGTACAGTAATCAAGTAAGATCTTTACACTTAGTATATGTTATGTCTATACTATAATTTATTAAGGACACAAGTGTGACAACCTGATTTCTTTTGTCTACTAAAGGTATGTCCATTACCACTTGAGGTTCCGTGTTTCCCTTGTCCCCTCCTTGAGTTTCGACCTGAATCTTCCAGGTCCTTACTAAGATTATTTTATAGGTTCTACATCGAACTTCATTATTATTTCCGAGAGGTCCATTTTTCTCTTACAAGATCTTTTCCTTACCTCACAAACTCCGTATTTTTTGTAAAAAATTATTAACCTTCCATTCTCTACTTCCTTTTCTTTTCCTTTCTTACTTTAACTCCGTCCTCTCGAATCGTCTCCTGTCTAGTCCTTCCTGAAACGTTCGTTAAAATCCATGAAAAATGACTTGAAAGTGAATTTCCCTTACCATCAATTAAATTACTGAAGGTCGTCCTCTTATTATATACAATCTAACTGGGGAAATATTTTACGTGATTTTTTTTTTCTACAGGTCTCCTGGTAAACCCTCTGAACTTGTAGTCATCTCCGTCCCTCCGGTCTCTCTTCATCTGTCTAAACTCTTCGTACATTCTACATTATAGTTCTCCTTAATTACCTTCGAATCAACTCTTTTCTCTTCAGTTTGGACTACGACCACAAGACACCATATTCATCTCTCTACACACCGGAATTCACTATGTCTTTTTACTTGTATCCTTACAGTCGACCCGACCTCTATTTCAAAACTTCTTGTAGTTGTTCCACGTTTCAATTAAGTGCACAACTGTAATATTTTACATTTTACCCTTTTATATGACTTCACAAGGTGACTTGTAATTGAGTTCTACATTTTTATGAAACTTTTTGTCTAGGAAACCCCTTACTAATAAATTTTTCTAAGTTCATAAGGGAAATCCGTCAATATTTCGTATAGATAGACGTTTCCATGTGAATAATGGATCATACTCGATGTCGATGTAAACTAACGTTACCTAAATAAATAAACCTCCCAAAAAAAGGCGGAGTCAATATTTACTTTGTTCATGAAAGGGTGCAAGTAGAAACACGTTATACACTAGACCTTATCGAGTTATATTAATCGCTGAAGTCTTGTAACGGTCTTAACTTCGTCGTTTCACACTGTAGAGGATGTTTAATTCTAAATAACGGTAGATAGGAGTCCCACTTAACTGAGACGTAATAATCGAGGTGAAAAGATATGTTTGAGAAACAGAATACTGATAGAGACTAACGTAAAATAAATAAATAAAAAAAACGTATCTGGTGAGTCTGTTAATTCTTAGACGGACGTTACACCCTCTGAACACAAGTTAGGAACCCAGTCCTTTTAGGGGACCTCTTCCCTTACCGTTGGGTGACGTCATAAGAACGGACCTTTTAAAATACCTCTCTCTTCGGATCGTCCGATGTCAGGTACCCCAATGTTTGTCAACCTGGACTGACTCGCTGACTGTGAAAATGAAAGTGTGTGATAACAAACCTACACAAGTAAAGTTACAGAGTGTGGGATTTTACACTCGGACTTTAGTCACAGAATTTCTGGACACCGAGGTCGTCGACAGTACCTTCGGTCGTGTACTGTCCATCAACCTACTTCTTGACCTACCAAACACAGTAGATCGGTAGTTCACTCGGTGGTGATCTCCCGTGACCGTCAAGCCAGTCTGACCTCCACGACCTCCACAAGGGTGTCTGTGTCCCAGTCCTGACAAACACTTTGGTGGACCTGAGTTCGGACCTGAGGACATAAAGTGGGTCCGTCCTCCTGTCTCTCAGCTACGAGAATAATCGGGATTAAAGACCGAGCTAAAGAAACAAGACTTACAGAGTGACCAAAAGAAGGATCAAAGAGACTGAATCTTCCAAAGGGGGAATGGAGGAGTCCACACAGATTCTTTGTCGAGAATATCTTCCGTGACGTGTTAATGGGTCTGACGGGAACAACGACATACAGACGGGGACCGGGAACAGGAAGTGTTGAGACCTTTATGGTTTGGCAGAACGACAAGTGACTTATCCGACGACTGAGAGTGTGTAGTGTACGACACTCGAGTCTACTAAGGAGTAGACGTTTATGGGAAGAGGTGGAGAGTCTGACGGTGAACAGTCCGTTCATAGAAAATATTAGGTAAATTACTTCAAAAGAATGGTAGTCCCTCTAGAACGACAAAAAAGAAATACAAAATTCTTACATGGCAATTACCGTAAATAATATGAGAAGTATGAATAAACAAGAGTAAGGGAGGGGAATTCAAATATGAAAGAGGAGTTCCCACCCATAGTATTAAGTCTTGGATACCTGATGAATGTACATTACTACATTCACCGACCTTTCTATCTCGTAGAAAGTACCAGGGTCCTATACGAGGACTCCGGTCCGATCTAGGATTTCTTCGAAAGGGTTGACCCCACCGTTCTTCCTATGTAAATCTGTGTAATAAGAGGTCTCATTGTTGTGAGAAGTCACCGAGTTCTACCAGACACGAATCTGACATTTATCCGTGGTACGCACAGTCAGAACACAAAGAGTACACATCCATCTAACAAACTTATGACCGCGAAGGGTCCACCGAGGTGTCATTTCTTAGACGGACGGTTAAGTCCTCTGTGTTCTCTGCGTCCAAGGTAGGGACCCAACTCTTCTAAGGGGACCTCATCCTTTTCCGTTGTACGAGGTCATAAGAACGGACTTTTTAAGGTACCTATCTCCTCGGATCGCCCGATGACAGGTACCCCAGTGTCTCAACCTGTACTGGCTTACTGATCCGTGTATGACTTGTGTTTCTACCCGTTCTCCGTCGTCCGGAAGTTCTAATTAAGGTAAACGGTAAAACCCGGAGATTTTTTTACCTGTTTGAGGATTCGTTTTATAATCTTCCATTGGCACGGTACCTATGTGGTCCGATAAAAAATAGAACCCGGAAACGTATACGACAAGGGAGACGGACTTTACATACATGTCATCCAGGGGACGTTTACTTCCACAAGAGAAGAGTCTCACGTAAACATTCAAATTAACGAACATGTACTGTCGTTGACTCGTGTCGTGTCGGTTGTCTCAGTCAGATCCATGGGGATCTGCTGACCGACACATAATGACATGGCATTGTCCGAAAATTGTGAAAAGTGTGTTTATTATGTATTTTTGTTTTTTAACTGTAAAAATTAGAATGTCATGACATGGAACTTTTCATGTCATTATGTCATGTTGTCGACCGTATGTCCCCGACTGTGACTTAGTTCCTGTTCTTCTCAATGACTGACCTTCTCCTTCTTTTCCACCCTCTACTATCTCGACTCCCTGGTAGTCGTTCTCCTCTGCCTCCCAGTCGACGCTAAAGTGAGTAGGGACTGCAATTGCTGTGTCGAAGGCTAAGGAACGACCTTAGTCTACGCGCAAGTGCAGAAACTTTCAAACGTTGAACTTCTAACCATACATCCCCTGAAAGACATGCACGTGAGTGACGGGAAGTGGCTGACCGATAAAACAGGTAGATCATAGGGGGGTAGAGTAAAAAGTTGAGGAGAGGTTATAGTGGAGGAGGCACTGTGGGTAGGATCGAAAGTATCGGTTTTGAACGGACAGAGAGAGTCACAAGGGTAATCCAAACATTTATAAAGATGATATAGTGAATATTAATAAACGAAGGAGAAACAAAAGGAAAACTCTGATACACGAGGTACTATTATACCGAATGAAGGAGGATAGAGGTGTCGAAGTCCTAGATTGTAAAACAGACTGTGTCGTACGTGAATAATTCGTGAGTCACTTACTTACTGACTTACAAAACAAGGAAATAAGTCACTCATGATCGACGGTTTCTAGACAGGAATCCCAAATCTACCAAATTGAAAAACGTCGAGTCAAGGGACCTCAACCCGTGTTCCATTGCCCATTCACCTGAAATCTTTAGGGATTCCCACAGGTGTCCCTTCAGACAGACATCCAGTGTCTTGTAGTCGGGGATTCTAACGTGAGACTTATTGTTAAAGGTAGGGGTCCCTTTGTCCTAACAGGTAATCCGTCTGAAGAGGATTCTTACCAGATCTCTTTGTACTCCTGAAGATCTTGTTCTTGACTTTACCCTCACTTTGTCATTTCGGAATAAAACATTTTATCTTAGTAACCTCCTTTGAGGACAAACTCGAAGAGGAAAGACCTCTTCCGATTGGGAGTGTTCGAGTCTTTAGAACTTAGTATCGACGAGACATCGGTGTGTCCTTCCGTTTTTACCGTTCGGTATGAACCTCCACCGACCTCGGTGTCTTTCACCGAGTCCACCACCCGTCCTGATTCACTGGCACAATCTCCGACCCCTTCCGACACGACACCAAAACTCTACCTCGACTATCGTTCCTGAGACAGGTAGAGACACAGGAACGATGACCCAAATATCGTTTCCGAGTCCTTTACAAACGACTTAATAATTCAGTACTAATAAAAAAAAAAGGAGGGTAGCACCTGATAACCCGTTGAGTAAACTCTGGTCACTAATCAAGGTTTACTAAACCAGTCCTATCTTCTCACGTTCTTACTCCTCTGAGCTTCTAGTACGATTCTAAAGATTACTCTTTAGATTACGTTTATGTTTGGACGAACAGAGTATCGACCTCCGCATAAACTGGACTTTAATCGAGAGGACAATTTAGGGATACATCCCAGTAAGGTAAAAGTTCCACGATAAAATCGAATAGTTTTCAACTTCACAGGAGAGGGGAGGGTGTAAGGTAAACTCTTCATATAGACAGTATAATTCTATCAAAATAGTTCAAATGGTCGGACGAACAGTTTTCAAACAATACCAATCAGTGGTCTCTTAATATTTATAGAAATCGGAGTCTACACTATCATGACTTTCTTCCCTCCTGATTTTCTCCTATTCCCACCATCAACTAAAACATTTTCGGTAACCACATAATTCATGAAACTTAAAAAAAAGATAATAAGAAGGAGCACCTAACCTTCATACAATCTGTACAACTAGACTCACCGAGGTACAACCGTTCCAACACCCTCTACCAACCACAAAAAGAACTCGTATACGAATATAAAAAGGACGTTTCCCATCACCATTTAGAGAACTTCTTGATATTTATTAAATAAAAATAGTCCATTTATTATACGTATTGGTTACTATAAAGGCAGAAACGTTACCAACACAAACACGTTACCGATCTTCGAAACATATAGTGAGAGTATCTAAATAAAAAGTTTGACTGATTTTCATTGTTGGTAATAATTTGTAAATACAAGGTCCTTGACTTGAAATAAAAATAAAAACTTAAAAATTTTTAACCTCATATTAAGGAAATGTTCCAACACAATCAAAGACGACATGTTAATTCATTTAGTCAACATACATATGTACATAGGGGAGGGAGAATTCTGAGGGAGGTTACCAGTCTTACCGGTAGTAGTTTTTTAGATGTTTTTTATTTACGGCTTCTCCCACGCCTCTTTTACCTTGGAAGAACGTGACAACCACCCTTACATTTAACCATATCGGTGATACCTCTTGTCGTACTTCCAAGTAATTTTTGGATTTTTATCTTGATAGTCTACCTAATCGTTAGGGTGATGACCGGTATATGGCACTCTTCTGGTATTAAGTTTTTCTGTGTACACGTGGTTACAAATGACGTCCGTCACTCGAAATATAGGTGAATTAGGAGTGTTGAATGTCATGGAATACTTAAATCACGATGAAAATAGAGTAAAAAATATTTGCCGTTCTCATCGCTGAACCTCTGTAATTCCACGGGTTCCTAATGAGTCGGGATCAAGATACACTACAGGAGTGAAACTGGAAAAGAAGAAACATCAGACCCTCTGGAACACGGGAGAAGGGTTCAAGGAGTTTCAACGAGAGAGATGGGAGTAGGAGGTCACCGTATCAAAGAAGTTGAAGTTTTCAAGAGAGAAAATGTGTTGTGTTTATCGGGAAATAAAATTCGTAGAAGATAAAAAGTGAGACGTTGTTAGAGTCCCCAGACCGACACTACATCCTTTTACATTCTTATGTCCATTCAATCATAAGGGGATTCAATAAAACGGTACGTAAAAGAAAGAAAATCTAAACAAATAGTCTACTCAACCAAACTTACCCACACACCTAAGGGATCATTCCACATTACTCAAAACTCCCACCACAGGAAGGGAACCTTCAGACCAAACATCTAGGGTGACGGTCTGACGGTCCTTATCAACACAAAGAAGATTTGGAGACGAAATAAAAACAGAATACCTGTGGTACTCAGTACATTGTTTGATGTAAAAGGAAAGACATCCCGGAAGTCTCTGTAAAACTAGTCTACACAAACACATGAGGCTGTAAGGATTCTTTATAAAGAACTGACTTAAAAAAATTTCCTTTCTCTCTAAACAAAATTTTTATGACGTGTTATAGTATATACAGTCGTGTAACACACACAAATCTCCCCTCGGATTACTTTTGACAGAGACCAAGTCACAAAAATTTTTTAAATTTGTAAGAAATAAAAAGTTATAGATCTAAAGTTAAAAAATATAAATTCATTCTTTATACCACAGTGATAATTCATTGTGAATAAAATCTGGACTATAATGTTCAAGTTTTTATTTGAAAATATTACCAAAGTAGAAACAGAGAGAAATCTATAAACAAAAAGGTGGTACTTCAGCCACCTTCTCTCCCAACATCCCGTCGGGATCTCCGTCTCTTAACGTCCGGTCGGTCTGCCTTCGTCGCACGTGACACCTAAACGTGCATGAGTGCGGAGTCGGGGTCCGCCGAGGTGTCTGAACTTGAATGGGTGGGGAGTCTTGTCCTCTCTTATTTTAAGTAAAGGTGAAATCAAGGTCTTCCAACGATACAAGGACCACCCGTGTTTTATTTATAACTGAATTAACTTACAATGGGCCACCACAGAAGGAAAGGAAAATAAGGGTGGTTGGCGTGGGGGGGTGGGGGGGCGTTGGACCAGGAGGTCGCCGAAGAAGTCTAGGAACCTTTAATGTATAGCTACTTTAAGATTCCGTTCACTTCCTTTTATGTCTGCATTTTTTTAAAAGAGACGGGAAACCGCAGGAAAGAGGGGAGATGACACGGAATACGTACGGGTAACCGCCTTTATGGCCGAGTTGGTGTTTGTCGTTGTAAGAGGGTCGTAGTGTTCTACTGAGGACTCCACTATTGGAAGGACGAATTAAAACATTCCCCGGTGTCGCTGGGTACTGGATGATGAGGACAACATGTACCCCGGGACCTAACATAGTTGACAGTCATTATACAGTACATTATACAGGTCAAGAGACAAAGTTTTGTGACATACTGAGACGATACTATAGATTACCCGTCTAGTCAAAGACCTCTAAAGACTCTAAGACAAAAACCCAATATTGCGAGTTAACCCGAACTTGTTTTAAAAGGTAGAAAAAAGGTATCTAATTAACTAATTAAAAAGTAGGTGTTTTATAGACAAAAAGCCTCAGAAGGGAATGAAAAACAGGGCAATCGAAAGTCGCAAGCCAGAGAACCACAAGTTATAGTACAGAACAAACAGAAACATAGATCCAGAACAAAGTGTCGGAGAGACCCTTAGACAGGGAGACAAAAGAGACTCTATGTGTGTGAGAGAAGATAAGGAGCAAAGGTAGAGACAGAGAGACAGAGATGAAAGAGTGTATGACAAAGTATAAACACAAACGCAGGGAAGTCTTAATGGTAGTTTTTAGTGACGTCAAAAAGTTCTCCAATCTGTGTAAATTTTTTGGTACATTCACGAGTTTTCTTAAGTAAAATGTGAAGAAAGAAGTTTTGATACAAAAGTAAAAAGTTTATAATTATATTTGTGAGTCTCTTTTCACCTAACAGATATGATTGGTATCATGTGAGTTCAGTACACCTCCTAACCCAGACGAGAGGAGACCCAAAAGACGCACGTGAAACGGGTCTGTCCTGACGTAAGGAGACAAGGAAGACTGTGTTTATATCACTGTAAAGTGGCCCGCTGATAACCAGATCTCCCTTATGATTGAAGAGGAAAGGGGATCACAAAATTTAGAGTAAGGTCAGTAAACCGGGACCTATAACCGTGTCTTTGTGACCGACGTATTTCAGGAACCTCGGACTTTACCCTGCAACCAAACGACTATGAAGGGACGTCGACCCGAAGGGTCCACCGAGGGTACGCACGATTCGATGAAGTCAGTACAGACTGAAAAACGCTCCGATACCTGACATCGGACGATCCGAGGAGACAGGCGTTTGAGTGGAAGGGACGTCGAGAACGTAACGTTTACGTAAGAAATGGCGACCCGTGGGTCCTTTCGGGTCCACCACGATCACCATTTCTTAGACGGTTGGTTACGTCCTCTGGATTCTGTACGTTCAAACTAGGAACCAAACCCTTCTAGGGGACCTCCTCCCGTTACCGTTGGGTGATTTGATAAGAACGGACCTCTTAGGGTACCTGACTCTTCGAACCACCTGATGTCTGGTATCCTAGTTTTTCAGGTGACTTGTACATACGGAACGTCGATGAAAGACCCCTTCTAGATTACACACACCAGTTGGAGGAGTCCCGTAATTTTAATTGGGAAATTCGTAGGAAACACGGAACTTTCCATTGTTTGATTAACGATCGATTCTTTCATATGGAGTTTTTACTGTTATTAGAGATAAACAAAGACTCCGTTTGGTAAGTTATAGCGTCATTAGGTCAGATAACGGGGTTGGTGATTTCAACTTCTTCGACATCAACTTACCAAGATACATCTGTATGTTCTGGAAGATCTTAATTGTGGTTTTTTTTTTTTTTTTCTACAGGAAAAGTAGTGTCCCCTGACCTTACGTTTTCATATCCTTCACTTCTCTATGAACCTAATGGTCCGTTCAAACCGGAACCTTATGTTTAACTTCGTCCCTTTTCCGATTGTCTCAAAACCGTTCTCCTACTTGAACAGTATCGTTTGTGGGAGAAGGTTGTTGTGTTCTCTACTGAGATGAGTACCTGTAGTGGTCTATCAGTTATGGTTTTAGTCTAACTAATATAAGAAACGTCGGTTTCTCACTTTTCGAGATATATCAGTCGTTTTTGTTCTGGCCCTCGTCTGACACCGAGTATAGTACTTGAGGATATCGTTTTAAGTCTGAATTTAACTACTTTCATCCCTTTTGGTGATCTGGTAAGTCCATACTGGATTTAGTTTAGGGAATGTTAATATGCCTTAACATTCATAAATACCTTCATATTTATGTTAATGTACCTTGACATATATGTAACATATACAACATATATATACATTGACAAATATAACACATATTAACATATATAACACATATATATAAACATATTAATATATGTTGACATATTAACATATTTATGTTAATATACCTTAACTTGAAGGTATGTTAATATACCTTCATTGTTTATCTATGTTCCCTAATCTGTACTATCTGTCTCACGGACTTCTTGATACCTGCTCTAAACACTGTGACATGTCCTCCGTCCCTAGTTTTGGTAGGGGTTCTTTTTCTTTACGTTTTTCCGTTTTACCAACAGACTCTTCCGGAATGTTTTTCGACTCTTTTCTTCTCCTCAATTTCCGTTTCCTCTTTTCCTTTCTATATGTGTAAACTTTCGCCTCAAGGTTTCTTATAGTTCCTCTCTATTCTTTCGGAAGGAGTCACTAGTTACGTTTCTTTATCTCCTTTTGTCATCTTACCCTTTTTAATCTCTAGAGAAGTTCTTTTAATCTCCATGGTTCCCCTGTAAAGTACGTTTCCACCCGTGTTATTTCCTGTCTTTTCAACACCTGGATTGTCTCCGTCTTCTGTAATTCTTTTCCACCGTTCTTATGTATCTTGATATATCTTTTCTAGAATTAATGGGTCTTTTGGTACTACTACACTAGTAAATGGATCTCGGTCTGTAGGACATGACATTTCAGTTCACCCGGAATCCTTCCTTCGTAGTGGTACTTGTTTCGATCCCCTCTACTACTTTAAGGTCAACTCGATAAAGTTTAGGATTTTCTACTACGACACTTTCACGACGTGAGTTATACGGTCGTTTAAACCTTTTGAGTCGTCACCGGTGTACTGACCTTTTTCAGTCAAAAGTAAAGTTAGGGTTTCTTTCTGTTACGGTTCCTTATAAGTTTGATGGTGTGTTAACGTGAGTAGAGTGTACGATCGTTTCATTACGAGTTTTAAGAGGTTCGACCCGAAGTCGTTATACACTTGACACTTGAAGGTCTACAAGTTCGACCAAAATCTTTTCCGTCTCCTTGGTCTCTAGTTTAACGGTTGTAGGCGACCTAGTACCTTTTTCGTTCTCTCAAGGTCTTTTTGTAGATAAAGACGAAATAACTGATACGGTTTCGGAAACTGACATACCTAGTGTTATTTGACACCGTTTAAGACTTTCTCTACCCTTATAGTCTCGTGGACTGGACGGAGAACTCTTTGGAGATACGTCCAGTCCTTCGTTGTAATCTTAACCTGTACCTTGTGGTCTGACCAAGATTTATCCTTTTCCTCATGCAGTTCCGACATATAACAGTGGGACGAATAAATTTAAGATACGTCTCAGGTAGTACTCTTTGCGACCCGACCTTCTTCGTGTTCGACCTTGGTTCTAACGGTCCTCTTTATAGTTAGTGGAGTATATACGTCTACTGTGGTGGGAATACCGTCTTTCACTTCTCCTTGATTTTTTCGGAGAACTACTTTCACTTTCTCCTCTCACTTTTTCAACCGAATTTCGAGTTGTAAGTCTTTTGAGTCTAGTACCGTAGACCAGGGTAGTGAAGTACTGTTTATCTAACCCTTTGTTACTTTTGTCACTCTGAAATAAAAGAACCCGACGTTTTAGTGAAGACTACCACTGACGTCGGTACTTTAATTTTCTGTGAACGAGGAACCTTCTTTTTGATACTCGTTGGATCTATCATATAATTTTTCGTCTCTGTAATGAAACGGTTGTTTCCAGGTATATCAGTTTTGATACCAAAGAGGTCATCAGTACATACCCACACTCTCGACCTGGTATTTCTTTCGACTCACGGTTTCTTAACTACGAAAACTTGACACTATAACCATTTCTGAGAACTCTCAGGGAACCTGACGTTCCTCTAGGTTGGTTAGGTAGGATTTCCTTAGTCAGGATGTGTAAGTAACCTTCCTGACAACGACTTCGACTTTGAGGTGATGAAACCGGTGGACTCCACTTCTTGGATGAGTGACTTTTTCTGGGACTACGACCTGTTCTAACTTCCGTCCTCCTCTTCCCCTACTGTCTTATACGGACAACCTCCGGTAGTGGTTGAGTTACCTGTAATAAAACTCGTTCGGAACCCGACCACTTCCTGTCCCTTCGGACAACGACGACAGGTACTCCAGTGTTTCTCAGTCTGTGTTGACTTGTTGACTTGACTTGACCTCTTTCATATACCTCCTAACTTCAAATTTAACAACCACCGGTCTACCTTATATTTGTTTCGAAGACGGGAATACAAATCATTTTCTTTACTTAAAAAAAATTCGAAAAATAATAATTCAAAGATTTACACAGTTCGCGAAACACGTTTCATAGAGTAAATGAGGAATCCTGGTGGGACGTACAATTGTACTACTGAGGTACAACGATTACTCTTTGACTTCGATTCTGTTCAGTTCACTGAACGGTTTCCAGTATGTTTTATCATCTCAACTTTGAATTATCTTTACTTATAAAAATACGAAGTTCCCGTTAAAAATACGGGTCCTTTCTTGATGATTTCCAATAGTACCACGTTTTAATCATAAGTTAAGTGAGCTTTGGGAACAAAAAGAATTCGAATATACAAATATTTAAAATAATTAGATAGGTATTTAGATTATTCAAATATTAATAAAACTTCCTTCTGAAATGTTAGATTAATTTAAGGAACTTGTAAATCGGTGTAAATAATTACAGTATATAAAAATAAAGGAAAAAATTCATGGAATTAGTGTACTGAATTGTGTGAAGGATTCTTGAATTCATTAAGAATCTTTAGTTTATTTAATTTAAATGTCTAGACCACTTGTAATTTGTGAGGATTTACAAGGTTCATTCTAAAGTTTGACTTTAATGTCCAGATTTCGTTACTGAGTTATGAATAAAATTGAACTTTGACGTTTCAACCGAACAATAAGATTATTCGGATTGAAAATATTTATTGTGTTTATTAATTTTAAGTTTTATTCGTGTCTAAGAATTTACGTTTATAAAATTGTGACTAAAAATATAAAACTAAAAAATATGTATTATGATTTAATATGGTAGTAACTTTCTATTTCCGTGATAATGTAGTAAGGTATATTAAAACTACAATAAAAAGATTCATTAAGAACCTCAACGGATCGTACACTTCCAAAGAATTTTTAGTCTTGACGATGCACATGTCATCTACCACCCTTGGACGATATTTCGTGTCCTTCGACTCGAGTAACGAGACACTACTGGATCTCCCCACCCTACTCCGTCCCCCTCCTCTAAGTGTTCCCTCCCTTATATACATATAATTACTGACTAAGTAAAGTGACATGTCGTCTTTGATTGTGTCATACCATTGTGTTAATATAAGGTCAATTTGTGTGTGTTTGTACGTTTTGTTTTTAATGATTGGTCTGTACTAACCTGGAGATAGTCGTTACGGAAACCCTGTACTACTCGGGATAAAGGAAACCAGGGATGAGAACATCCATTTGTTAGAAAACTTTATTGGAGGTTCTAAAAACGGGGGGCGGGG
>SJYO01007492.1:29375856-29695014 GCA_006410555.1 Capra ibex
GGGGGGGGGGGGGGCCATAAACACTGAACATATTAGGAGAGAGGAACTCACATCCATCTTGAAACACTTATTCTACCAGGTAGTGCAGACACTCACGACACAATATACCGTTTTCCTTAAAGGGTCTACATTATGTAAAGGTCACCATTGCTTAAACTCAATTAGTTTACCCTTTTTCAAAAGACTCACCCGGAGTAGATTAGTCCACTCGGAATTTTCTCTATTCTTACATATGATGGTATACACTTTATCTAACGGTCAGGTTCAAGTTACGTACTCTGTCCCGTGAGTCCCGACCACGTGACCCTACTGGGACTCCCTACCCTACCCCTCCCTCCACCCTCCCCCCAAGTCCTACCCCTTGTGTACATGTGGGTAGGGTACCGACTAAGTACAGTTACATACCGTTTTTGGAGATGTTATAACATTTCATTAATCGGAGGTTAATTTTATTTATTTATTTGAAATTTTTTTCTCTATTCTTCGTTACTCCCGGGGAGGACGACCGAAACCTTCTCCGGTCCGTCGTCGCGACGAGCTCGGAGTCTACTCTGGCGTCGGGACCTACTGTAGAACTAAAGTCAGACTCCTCTGGGATTCGTCTTCTAGATCGATTGGGTGTGGGTCCAAGGAGGTGTCCTTACCACTCCATTATTTAGACACACCAACATTCAACGATTCTAAGATCACTATTTTTCGATTATGTGAGGGGTTGACCCTCACCAGAGTAGTGGACACAGGAAGTTTAAGTTCAATATATATAGATTACGAAGACAGAGGAATGTCTCTAGACCGAGGGAGAGGGGCGTCGTCGATATAGAGAAAGATCTTAAAACGAATGTTAAACGATCCACTCTATAAAGATACGGAATGATGGATGTTTTCACGGTAGTTTATAGATTCAATGACAACTATCTTTGAACTCCCTCTAGAGATAAACAATATAAGAATGACAGAAACTGATGTTTAGAAGATCTATCAGGTTTCTGTGGGGTAAATTAAGATACATAGAAAGTAGTAAAACAGATTGAAAAAGTTACAGTAAAAGGAACTTTTGTGGTCTCAGGTTTAGATAGACCAAGATCTCAGCCTGAAAGATAATCACGGAAATTGTTCCTTTGTCGAATCAAAAATACTACTCAGAACTCACGACTTTACGGGACGATAACAGGGACACTGAGATTTTCGTAAGATTTTAAAGAGACCGAACACGAAAAGACTTCGTTATTATTAATATAAGATTGTAGTGAGTGAGTCATGTAGTTTTTTTACAGTATGTGAAAGATAGTTTAGTAAGAATAATAAGACACAGAAATGAATGATTCGAAAAGAAAATTACTTTGTCTTATTATTAACTGGGTACTTACATGTATCATGAGACTCTGTATACTTATTATTTTCTATGTTACGGACAAACTACTTTGAAATACTAGATCAACCTTAGTTCTATATTTACGTTTTTTAAATTATTAAAACATACGTTTCATTATATCCGATTTATTATGTGTAATTTACTATACTGACCAGGTTTATTAATTCACCTCCATGTCCACTCCCACTCCGAAGGGACCACCGAGTCACCATTTCTTAGACGGACGTGACGTCCTCTGCACCCAAGCTAGGGACCCACCCCTACTAATGGGATCTCTTCCTTTACCGTTGGGTGAGGTCATAAGAACGGTCCCTTTAGGGTACCTGTCTCCTCGGACCACCCAATGTTAGGTATCGCAGTGTTTTCTCATTCTGTACTGAATCGTTGATTTGTTGTTGGGAGAAGAAGTGTTAACGTAAGATCGACTCTTTCGTTTCGTTTTTATACTCCCACGTACGAGATCATTAAGAGAACGTTACCATACATGTTGTGCGTTACGTTCTTCTCTTTCTAACACGACCACTACTCCCACCCACCTTTATTCGCTATTCCCTCTGAAGTTTCTCCACTGTAAAGACGACTCGGACTATCATTTTTATTGTGACAGAAAAACAATTGGCAAAGGATCTACGGTTCGATGGGATTCGTGAAATGCGATGACTAGGAGTACATTACTATTGTCGTTGAAGCAAACTATACTATTGTCACCACTCATTATAGGTTTCTCCTGTGACCTTAGTAGGATGGTCTCTCGTAGTGGAGGAGGTGATGGTAAGGTCAGTTTCGATAAGAGCAGGGAGAGAGTTTGAAGACGTCTTCGAAAAATTGACCAGAGAGACGAAGACGGTAACGAAATATGCGTCAGAGAGACACTCGAAAATTTTTGTGCGTAGTCTATTACAGTCGTGACACTTGTTTGAAAGGTTGTCTAAGGGTAGAGTGAACCCAATTTTGGGTTCCAAGAATCGTATCTAAGTTCTAGGATGTATTAAAACGAGAGTGAGAAGACACTATGTTAAAGGATGGTGAGAACCTAGGTTGTGGGTTGTGGTAGAAAGGGGCAGAACCGACGAACGGTTTATGTTGTCTTTACGAGAAACGAGTAGGGAAACGGACCTTACAGTAGAGGGTCTATAGACGTTCGTAGTGAGGGAAGTAGTAAGTCCAAAAACGAGTCACGGTAGGATAGTCTTTTCGGAAGGAACTGGTCGGACACCTTTTGTGTTAGGAGAGGGGAGAGGTACGGACACCGTGAGACACAGGATTGGATCGAAACAAAAAACAGTACTACATATAGTGTGTAAAAGAGGGTTGATCAGAGGGGGTTGGTCTTATTTACGGAGAACTCCCGTTCTTAAAAACGTGAATTTTTTTTTTTTTTTTGATGAGGGTTACACGTTCTGTTTCGGACCGTGTGTAATGTTCGAGTTATTTATAACGACTTAAATAATTAAGTAATTAGTGACTTTACTGAAGTGTTCCAGTGTGAGACCCATATACCCTCTCGACCGGGAACCTAGGACCAAACAGATTGGAGTCTCAGGTTCAAGAATTTGTGGAGAATGATGACTCTTCCTTCTCCTTCGTACGAAATTGTGACCTCTTTCGACCTCGTATCCCCACACTCTTACTCCCAGGACGTCTACTCTGATTCTTCTATCAAAACCTGTCTATTACTTCTTAGGTTTTCAGAATCCTTTCATCGTATGTCAAAACGGTGACCCACGTTTGTCTTCCGAACGTCGTACCACAATTTACGGGGGACTTTACGATCACGATTCTCGAATTCTTATGGACCTTACCCCTTTCCCGCAAATACATTTGGGATTGTTTTGAAGTCTTGAAAGAAGGAAAGGGAATCTTAAGATGTCTCGTCACGTTAGATTTTCACCTTTTAATAATTTATATAAAGAAGGATCAAAAAGTGTACACTGAACCATATCTACAGATAAACGCTTTCGAAGTCCACTGCCAACCGAAACTGGAGGTTCGGGAAAACGACTAGTAAGGCGTACATCACCCAGTATTAATAATATCAAGAAAGTTTGGTTTACCTATAAAACAGGAACGGTTCTTCGTAGCAGGCAGATCAGTTTCGATACCAAAAAGGTCACCAGTACATACCTACACTCTCAACCTGACACTTCTTTCGACTCGCGGTTTCTTAACTATGAAAACTTGACACCACAACCTCTTCTGAGAACTCTCCTCTAGGTTGGTCAGGTAAGATTTCCTCTAGTCAGGACCCACAAGAAACCTTCCTGACTACGATTTCTACTTCGAGGTCATGAAACCGGTGGAGTACGTTTTTCTACTGAGTAACCTTTTCTGAGTCTACGACCCTCCCTAACCCCCGTCCTCCTCTTCCCCTGCTGGCTCCTACTCTATAGACCTACCGTAGTGACTGAGTTACCTGTACTCAAACCCACTTGAGGCCCTCAACCACTACCTGTCCCTACGGACCGCACGACACCAAGTACCCCAGTGTTTCTCAGTCTGTACTGACTCGTTGACTTGACTTGACTTGACTTCTTCGTAGAAAACAAAAAGAAACGACTACCCCATCTGCTCCCCTTCTCCTCAGAGTGTAAAGATTTAGGTACGAAAGACTATAAAGAATACGACCCCTTCATCGATGCCGACCGAAGGAAAGTCAAGTCAAGATCCAGGAGATACACTCTAAACAAATAACGAGAACTATGAGTAAAAGGTCACTTTCACTTTCAGCGAGTCAGTAAACACTGGGGTACCTGATATGTCAGGTACCTTAAGAGGTCCGGACTTATGACCTCATCCATCGGAAAGGGAAGAGGTCCCCTAGAAGGGTTGGGTCCCTAACTTGGGTCCAGAAGACATAACGTCTACCTAAGAAACGGTCGACTCGGTGTTCCCTTCGGGTAAAAGGTCACTTAAAGAGAGACAAAATTTAAAAGGTCGAGGAACTACGGAAGAGATACTACGAAATCTCTTTCATTTCGTCTAAATTTTTTAGTCAAAATGTACACTCGACAGACTAAAAGTAGTCGATAGTAAAAGATCGACCCACCAATACGATACAAAGGATTATACGGTTGTGAGTATAAGTTTGTGTTTGATATCTACTCATACATGCGACGACGACGATTCAGCGAAGTCATCACAGGCTGAGACACGTTGGGGTATCTACCGTCGGGTAGTCCGAGGGGGCAGGGACCCTAAGAGATCCGTTCTTGTGATCTCACCCAACGGTAAAGGAAGAGGTTACGTACTTTCACTTTTCACTTTCACTTCAACAAGTCAGCACAGACTGAGAATCGCTGGGGTACCTGACGTCGGGTGGTCCGACGAGGCAGGTACCCTAAAAGGTCCGTTCTCATGACCTCACCCCACGGTTACGGAAGAGGTTACTCATACATATTCTCGTCTCTTTATAAAAGAAAGAAGGTAATACAAACCTATATTATAAGATAAATCTTGAGAGACTCCTTGAATTTTTTTTTTCCTACCTTTTTCTGTAAAAGTCCCCCCAAATTAGGACGGACCTTTCGTTACTTCGTCGTTGTGACAGAGGTAAAGAGAAAGGAGAACCACCATTAGTTTCGTACGTTTCAACGGCCACAACTGTGAAACTTTTAGTCGTCTCGATATGGTACATGAGACCGATCGTCATGGGACCGGAAAGAGGTTCGACTTAAAAAACACTCTGTCTCTTGTCGAGGTTGTTCGGACGACTACCTCTTCTTTTTTCGTCGTCCGCACTAACATAACGGACTCTGTAGACCACCCGTACTTTCCATGGTCCTCTACTAGAAAATGGCAGAGTCCGTCTAAGTTTCGGAGACTTTTAGGTGTTAAATTTCCTACTTATTATCTACGATCTGTCTTGGTGTCCCTCCCCATCCTTTCGAGTCCTTACCGTTTACATGGATGTAGCTAGGAGTATAAGGTAAGTAGGAGGGTCCGAAAATTTAAGTAGACTCTCCGACCCTTTCTCTACACTCGATAAGATATTACTCTTTGATCTGGAACTGAACACATAAACCCTTGAAAAAAAAAAAAAAAATTACCTTTCTGTTACACCTTGTACTCTGTATCGTCCCGACAATCAACAGGTACGTGGACACGTTTCCTCCTTTTTTAGAAAGAAGTGAAGCGATTCCTAGGAAGGAAGTGAAGAGGGACCGTGGGAACACGACACTTGTTGCACGTATGTTAAACGTCGACGGGGCCCAATCTCCCCCAGCGGTACGTGACGTTCTCAAACCTTCCAAAGAATCTTCTATGTTACGAACTCTCGACTACTGAAATAGACCACAATTTCTTCGAAAGGGAAGAAAAGTACAGTGGAATCACATTAAATATACGACGACTGGATAAGATCGATCTAGATACGATTTAGTGGGAAAACATAGAATTGGAGGGGTTTTAGATTTAGGTCAAGTGGTTCTCTTAAAGGTGAATTCCAACACGAGGTAGAACAACTAAATATGAAATAAACACAAGTCAATTATTACTTATATCAATAAAATAAGGAGACGACCTGTTCAAATCAAACTGCTACGTTTTCGTTAATAAAATTAAAAAAATAAATATATATTTCTAATTGTACCGTGTACAAGTCTTTTTTAATTTAATGACTTTCTTTTTATTTTGTTCTTAATACTACGGTCGACTTGTTGCATAGTCGCAAGTCTTATCCAAAGATAAGAGCCGGTCATCTCTTCAGAAACGTATTCCAAATACGGGATACCAACAAGGGGGGGGGGGGGGTACCAAAAGAAGGACTTCATTATACAATTTACTAAAGACTACACTATAGAACCATCTTTGAACTCGATTCTTCCTTTTACACTCTAGTAATTGAGGAGAACTTTCGGGATACACAGACGTTCCTGAGGACGACTCGAGGAAAGGGAACCCAGTCAAACGAAAGAAATGACGATCCTCGGTGGAAGGTAAAATGAAGTAATCATGGTAACGGCAAAAGGACAGGAAGTATAGGTTACAGTGAGAACCGGAAATGACACCCTGAATAAATGGACTTTATCGATATGTAGTCCGTTAGTCCTTAGGAAGAGGTAGAGAAATTCTTCGAAACAAACCATAAAAGTACAAGGTGACAAAGAAAAAACAAACAAAGAAATAAAAAAGAAATAAATATATAAATATTTAAAGAAAGAAATAAATATTTAAATGAAATATTAAAATGACCGCATATCAACTGAATATTGCAACACATCAAAGTCCACATGACGACTCAGTTAGTCAATATGAATGTATATAAGTGAGAGAAAAAAGGATTCTAAGAAAAGGGAAAATCCGGTAGTGTCTCATAACTCATCTCAAGGGACATAATATGTCATCCAAGAATAATCAATAGATAAACTGTATATCGTCACACATATACAGTTAGGGTTAGAGGGTTAAATAGGGAAGGGGAGATTCGGGGACCATTGGTATTCAAACAAGAGATGTAGGTACTGAGATGAAGACAAAACATTTATTCAAGTATGACACAAAAAAAAAAAAATTCTAAACATAGAAAAAAATTCTAAGGTGTAAATTCGTTATAGTATACTATAAAAAGAAAGACAGACTGAATGAAGCAAGTTATACTGTTAGAAATCCAGGTAGACACAACGTCGTTTCCCCTAATAAAGTGAGAAAAATGTCGACTCATTATAAGGTGACATATGCACATGGTGTAAAAGAAATAGGTAAAGAGACAACAAGCTGTAAATTCAACGAAGGCACAAGACCGACGACATTTATCACGCCATCACTTGTGACCCCACGTACGTAGAAAAGTGGAATACCAAAAGAGACCCATATACGGGTCCTCACCCTAACGACCCAGTATACTATCAAGATAAAAATCAAAGAATTCCTGGGAGGTATGACAAAAGGTATCACCGGTATGGTTAAATATAAGGGTACATGTCACATCCTCCCCAGGGAAAAGAGGTGTGGGTGAAGTCGTAAATAACAAATATCTAAAAACCTACTGCCGCTAAGACTGAATACACTCCATTATGGAGTAACATCAAAACTAAACGTAAAGAAATTATTAATCAGTACAACTTGTCGAAAAGTACACGAAAAACCGGTAGAGATACAGAAGAAACTTCTTTACAGACAAATCTAGAAGACGGGTAAAAAAACTAACCCAATAAAAAAAAAAGAAAGAATAAAACTATAACTCGACGTACTTGACAAACATACAAAACCTCTAATTAGGGAACAACCAACGAAGTAGGTGGTAAAGTCGAGTTAAGTTGTTAATAAAGGACTACCTTTTAATGTATATCTGGTGCTCCCTTCCGGGAATCCCCGTGTTTCAACTTCCTTTGTTTACATCTGGGACTTAAGTCACTCGTAAGTCACCTGTTACCGTTTTCACCATTACTATTGACCGTAACAATAAGAAATTGAGAGAACTTCCGTGAGACACACGCAAAAGAGAAAATTGGGAATGGTTACTGTTGGGGAATTGTTACCCGTAAGAATAATAGTAGAATGGTTACTCTTGTGACTCCGAATATCTCCTATTTGTCAAAAGAATACTAGTCTTTGGGTTATTCAACATCTGAACTCTAAACTTTACTAGGGGACTAGTTAGAAGATTGGAGATGTTTCATCGACTTTCTTCATCTGTACTTTTGTTGACAGTGTGTTTATAAAGTGCAATGGTAAGTGGAACTCACGGTAGGAAAAGTTTGAGTAATGGAACGATTTACTGTGACAGTAGATTAATAGACGGTCTCAGGTAGAGTAGTAAAGGATCGGTAAATACGGTAAAATGGTTAAAATAGTGAATTTATAGGTAGGAGAGAAAAGAATGACATTGTCGGTCGAGAGGAAGAGTGTGTACCGGAAGGGACTGGACTAGAGGTACAACGATGTTTTCTTTTACCGAAATAACACAAGGATCAGTATTAGAAAGTCAGTGAGTAGAATTCCGTTTCAAGTTTGAGTTCGGGATAATGAAAGAAGTTTATGTTCGATAGGAGAGACCTTGGACGAAGAAACTCCGTTACTCAAGATAAGTAGCACGTTTCTAGGGGAAATAGAAGAGGTCCTCCCCGAAGGTGTTGAGTGAAAAATGGTCCAACCTATTCCACTGTGAGCTCTTAAGAACATATCGACCGTTACCGTGACACCATGGAGTGAATCGGGTGAGGTAGAAAAAGATAAAGACTGGAATCTGGTACTCAAAGATTGTCCACACCTGATAGTAAGTAGTGTGTCCGTGAGTTGATTGTTAGTGAATTACTTTCTTACTTCCTTGTTATTAGGTTTTAATAAAGATAAACTAAAAAGATACGTAAAGTACATAAGGGTAAACTATATTTGTATAAGTCACCCGAAGGGACCACCAAGTCTACTATTTCTTAGACTGACGTTACGTCTTCTGGACCCAAACTAGGGACCCAGTCCTTCTAGAGAATCTCTTCCCTTACCGATGGGTGAGGTCATAAGAACGGATCTCTTAGGGTACCTATCACCTCGGATCACCCGATGTCAGGTACCCCAGTCTTCTCAGTCTGTGTTGACTTGCTGGTTGTGAAACTGGACAATGATCTCTACAGTTGGAATCTGAGTGTCAATAATCATTTATAACTATTTTGTCGGTCTTTGTAAAGTTACTTAAAATTTTCGAATTGATCAGGACGAGGAAAGGAGGGAGGAAGTAACGATGGAAAACATCTCTAAAAAAGAAAGAGAGAGTGAGATTGACTGTTTTCACTTAGTAGGGACCGTCAGGTCACCGATATCCTGAGGCACGAAAGTGACGTCCCCTAGGTGCAAGTTAGGACGTACGGATCACCACACCGGTATTTTTTTTTTTTTTTTTTAAATTTTTTTATTTTTTTTGAGAAAGTCAAAATTTTATACAACTGTAGCTTACTACAGACACTGACGATCTCCTTGCGTTCAGTCATGGTACAATATAGGTAAACACCAAAATCTAGTCTGCGAGAGGTTCCGACCTTCACACAAGAACTAGGTAAAACGAACAAAATCTCGAACGTCTGAACGTATTGTAAGAAAAAGAGATTGTTGTTGTTAGTATTTTTATCGTATCAGAAAGAACGTTAGAATCGGATTTCTTCCCTTCTAACGTTTTAATAAGGTTACATTCTAGTAGTCCCCTCTAGGGTTTTCCAGGATTGTTACGAATCGTTTACGAAATATATTAAACCTCTGGACTCATTTTCTCGGTACAAGACACTCAGAATCTGTTCTCGTAAACTTCAACGTAAATTTTAACCCTAACGTTGTTTAGTCGTTTTAGAAACGATACTTTAGAGTGTATTCACCCATTTCGTTTAGGTTTTATCCGGACTCGTTACAACTTATCCAGTCGTTGAATAAAGACATATTAGTTAGATACTTATTCATAAAACCTGGTGATTGATATACTGGAGATCACACTTCATGTATCTCAACTCTTTCATCTTACACCTCCAAGTCCCCTTTTTTCTGACCTTTGTCTGTCTAGACGTAAAGTTAGGGTTAGACAGTGAATAATCGACATCGGAACTCCGCATAGTCACTTGACGAGATTCTGACACAAAGGAGTTGACATCTTACCACTATTATTGAGATGGAGTGTCCAAACAAGACCCTAAATTTGTTCTATAAGTGTCAAGAGTCGTGTGACGGACCGAGTCTCATTCCCGAATCATTCACCATCGACAGTGGACGACTGTACATAAATTACTCGGAATCGTAGTTCATGGTAAGTAGAGTTTGCTCTTCATGTGACGTTTCTTGACGTTGTTCTATTTGTGTAGAGATTACAAGACACATGAGTATGTTAATGTGGTCCCGGAGGTTCCTATTTGTGTTGGGACGGAAGACAGAAGGAGGTGGTGATTAACGTTGGAAGTGACTTCGTTCTTGGAAGTCTATTGAATTATAGTATTGGTGTCGTCTAGAATTTTATATATAATTTATTATAAAGTAGATACACGAAAGACACCAATCCACTAACCGAGGATCTTTCGTTTTTGTTCCAGATGAAAAAAAAAAAAAAATTAAGAACTACTGATGACTCGTGTTGAAACTTAATTTGATTCCTATTTTGTTATGTCGAGTTTAACTTAGATCAAATAATCGAGGTTCTAGTAACAGAAGAAGTCCATTATACTCTCATCCATGAAAATACACGGTACGTGGAATATGAATACAATGGTTTGAATTAAAATCTTATTAGGGGTACTTTATCTATAACCAAAGGGGCTACCTCCTAGGACTCCGAGTCTCGGTACGTCCGGAAGGATTTCAGTACGTGGACTCATTCACCGTCACGACACTAAATTAGATCTAGTCCGACTACGGAAGAGGATCCCGGTGACGGAGAACAAAGTCGAGATCCTGATACTACATCTCTTCCTATAACCTTGTCTCTATAGACCCTTAACATCACCTCCCAGAACAAATGAGACGACACGAGTCAACGAGTTAGTACAGACTGACAAACTCTAGAGTACCTGACATCGGACTGTCCGAGAAGACAGGTACCTTAAAAGGTCCGTTCTTTTGACCTCGCCTAACGGTAAAGGATACGTCCCCTTGAAGGACTGGGTTCCTAGTTTAGGTCCAGAGAACGTAGGGGGTGTAATCGTCCGTCTAAGAAATGGAGACGCGGTGGACCCTTCGGGAAAAATGAGACGATGCATATGTCCAAAGGGACATTATAACACTGAAGGACTACTCCGTTGGCGTCGTCCAGAAAGTGGTTGTATACCGAATGGGTCAATCCACTGTTCTAGTATCTCTCTTTAGTATAATATATCTTAGGTCCAGGGGCTCAAGTATACAGTCACAAGTACCTCCTTACACTCTACGGAATATATACTGATTCTTTAGAAGGAACTTCTTAGTCCTGAAAAGATACTTCCTACTCGAAAACAATATGTTGAACAAGTTTATTCAGTCCTTTTTACGGAAACTTTTGACGACGGTTCCACTTTAGGAGGTTTACAAGGTCAGTCTTCACGTAAATCACGATCCTTCTTTCCGTTGGGTCTCTCACTTAAACACCCATCGAGGGGACTATAAAATTAGTGTAGAAGATGTAATAGGTTTAGGATAAATTGTAAAATAAGTCAAGTTGTCAAAATAAGAACTTTATTTTTAAAAATTAAGTGAACATTGTCATTTTAGTTTCGTGTAGAAAACGGGATAAGATTTTACTTTAACGTTTACGGTTCTTCGTGTAAAACGAAGGCCAATCTTACCTTTCATTGGAAAACTTCCTGGACTATTTAAAATAAAGAATACATCAAAACACTATTAGTGGTCAAATTGGTATAATTTATGCTTTATCGTAAAACTCGGATGTTCAGACGGTCTTTTAATGTAAGTTGAGGGTCAGAGAATCCACTGGAACTTATTGAACTGTACAACGTCATAGGAAGACAAACAAACTATGCTTCTTATGAACCAATCAAAAATGAGAACAACTTCCGTTTGTAGTAAAAAAAGTTTTTTACACAAGGTATTAACGAGTTGAGTCTTTATTTAAACTAAAAAAACCTCACGTTAGTACTTGGTGTTAAAGACACCATAAACCCAGTTCGAAGTAGAAATCCGTTTTGACATAATAATTATTTAAATGACAGACGAAGAACTTTCGGGAGAGACATGGGGTGAGGGGAGGAATGGTCTCTATGAAATTAGAAATGTTCTCAGAAGTCATCTACAATAATTAAAGTAAAATATTTACTACTTTGACTCTGAATTCCTCTCATTTATAACACTGAAGTTAATTCGTTGATTTTTCACTGTCTCTACTCCAGTTTGGTGGATCAGGTTAGAAAAGTGGACGTCACACTGAGAGAATTGTAAAGAAAAAAAAAAGAAAGAAATTTCTAAAAGAGAAGTATAAAGTTGAGACTTAAAACGTGTTGTGATTCTCACTTCCCTATCTTAAGACTTTTTCTTTACTGTTTATCCTCTTTAATATATATATTTTCTCATTCGGTACTAGAAATGGGTAGGAAAAGAACAAAGAATTTTGATGAAATATCAGATGTCAGATGGGAGACAAATACGTATCCCAAAGACTCGTCCAGTTAATGACCAATACTTATAGTTGAGATTGTTAGGTGTCAATTACACCAATCATAAGACATCCAAAGTCGTTCGAACGTTTATTCTCTTTCCCCCTCCCCAGAGTCTTAAGTTCACCAACGAATACTAGTTAGTAACGGAAGCTTATGACCAATCAAGAGGATATTTTGAAGTTTCAACAAGTAAGTTGTAGATTACTTTCCCCACTACCTGTAGTAAAACAATTTGGTTCGTTCCTCTACGTTTCGACATTAAACCTAAAGTCTACGATGTTTCTACACAATCTTGAGACGTCCCCGTCACTCTCAAACGTTTTTGTTTAAAGACAAAGTGTCTTTGTCGGGTATCGTATAAACTCCTTCTTTCATGGTTGTCCTTTGGTTGGTCCAGAGTGTAGTAGAGTCCACTTCACATTTGTCACATGGTGAACTCTTAAACAAAGTAAACGTACATTCTTGACATCAAAGTTTCGAGTCAAACTCCACCAACGTTTCGTCCAGAGTCGTCATCAGTTCGTCAACATGAGTTGTTTTACTTTGGGAAGAGTTTTTCTTTGGGAAAGGTGTCCTTTGGGAAAGGTGGGACGGGTGGACACAGTTTCAGGGGTCGTTGGCTCCCTTGTTATCCTTCATCCTCGGTGTGTCAGGTACATGAGAACAACCAACTACATTCCAACGTCGATGAGAAAGACCCTTTCCGACGGGAAACGTCACTCAATTATTCTAAGGATTTTTAAAACCACAATTTAATAGAAGTAAGACTTTCTCACTACTATTGTCTGAAGTCCCGAAAAAAAGACTTATAGGAATGAATTGATTTAATGCTCAACCGATAATAATAGTCAACTTAAACCAGGGAGGTTTTCTACAACTTCGGGATTAGGGGTCGTGGACACTTGTCCTAGAATACACCGTTGTCTCTGAAACGTCTAGTTATGACTTATGAGCAACCTTCCTGACTACGACTTCGACTTCGAGGTCATGAAACCAGTGGACTACGCTTCTCGACTGAGTAACCCTTTCTGGGACTACGACTCTTTCTAACTTCAGTCCTTCTCTTCTCCTACTGTCTCCTACTCTACCAACCTACCGTAGTAACTGAGTTACCTGTACTCAAACCCGTCTAAGACCCTCTATCACCTCCTGTTCCTTCGGACCGTACGACATGATACACCCCAGCGTTTCTCAGTCTGTGTTGAATCACTGACTTGTTGTTGAAACGTCTACTACCCCGATTTTACTTTCGTACCCCCTCCTCACCACAAATATACTGTCGTAGGAATATTTTCCCCCTTAAAACCTGTGTCTCCGTCTGTGTATGTTTCCCTTCTTCTCCACTTCTCTGTTCTCTTACGGCAGAGATTCGGTCACTTACGGTTTCTAACGTAGTTTGGTGGTCTTCGATTCTCTGTTTGTACCCTGTCTAAGACAGAGTGTTTGGAGTATTCCTTGTGTCACACGACTGTAGAAGTAGAGTCTGAGAATCGAAGGTCTTGATTCTCTGTTATTTAAGAACAATAAATTCGGAGGATCAATCACCATTAAACAATCTCATCGGGACCGTTTGATTATGCCGGTACGGTCCGGTTAAGATGTAAAAACAAAGATAAAACAAAACGAGATACTTTAAAATGATCCAGAATTTTCACATTTCAGCATCGTAGGAATTTGATCTATTTTAATACAGGATAAAATATGACATTTTATATAAAAGGTTCAAAAGACCATTCAGTAGTCCCAGGGATATCCTAACCTCGGAAGGTCTAGGAGGAACTTCCATCTCTTACTTGTCCTCGTTATAAATCCACAAAGTCTCGGTTTGGATCTTTCGAAGAGTGAAAATGAACTTTAAGGTTTGTACCTAAGTCCTAAAGAAAGGTACATCAATCTTATCTTCATTTTGAGATCCACGAAGATGATATCTTATATTCCTAGTTTAACGAAAAGATAGGTACCTCGACCACTAAGAGTCTTCTAATTCCCCACGGGTTTCCGACACCTTGTGGAAAAGGAAAAAGACAAACTAAGTAGTGTCTCAGGAGTAGGGAGTACACAGAACCCTTGAGAAAGAGAAAAGGAAAGAGGACGATCCCTTCCATGTGTTCTCCGCTAGTACCTGTCACTCAATAGAAAATGGTCTAGTACGAATTTAGGTGACCACTCACGGTGTAAAGGGAAGGAAGATCTACCGGAACTTTTTTTTAGAGTGGACTTTAATTGGACGAATAAATAAGTACATAAATAAGTTACTTATCAATTTTTTTTTTTCCTCTGGGTCCCTGGGTAACAGTGTTTTACTGAGATATTTAATATACACAGTTCTTGGAATTTGGAGTAAAATATCTACTCTTGTGAAACGATAACAACAAGTCAGTGAATCAGTACAGGTCGAGACACACTGGAGTACCTGACGTCGTACGGTCCGAAGGAAGTGGTTCAGGACCTCGAACGAGTTTGAGTACAGATAACTCAGTCACTACGGTAAGTTCGTAGAGTAGGAGACAACAGGGGAAGAGGAGGACGGAAGTTAGAAAGGGTAGTAGTCCCTGTAAAGATTAGTCAGTTGAGAAGTGTAGTCCACCGACGTTATAACCTTGAAGTCGAAGTCGTAGTCAGGAAGGTTACTTATAAGTCCTAACTAAAGGAAATCCTAACTGACCAAACTAGAGAAACGTCAGGTTCCCTGAGAGTTCTCAGAAGAGGTTGTGGTGCCAAGTTTTCGTAGTTAAGAAGTTGAGAGTCGGAAGAAATACCAGGTTGATAGTGTAGGTATGTACTGATGGTCTCCTGGATACTTGAGTCTATTAACTTGAACAGATAAAGGTATCGACTGTTTAGATGGAAGAACTGGAAGACATACTGAGGGTACAGAGACAGAGTACAGAGGAGGTATAATTTGGACGGACAGGTATTTTGGGTGGTTTACCCACATATGTGCCGTATCATAACATTCTGTAAGGGGATCGGTCTTTGAGTAAGAGGGTCAGGAAGATACGGAGGTCCGTTTCAGGTAGTGGAGTGGTTTTGGACGAATTTTTGATTGAACCGGGTTCTTCTACAGGTCTTCAGGATCAAGGACAGAAATGAGTCAGTTGAGAAGTTGTGAATCTAAAATTTACCATATTGAAGACAAACACAAAAAATTATAGTCACACAAATACATAAAACAAAAATAGAAGGACTTTCTACTAGTCGAGAAGTTTATTTCTATGACATAGAGGATCAAAGATCAGAATAACGAATCAACGACGATTCCTCAACATGTTAGAATCAATACGGTAAATTGTATATACCTAGGGGTACAGGAGTGACTATATTTTTCCCCCGTTACCCTTTCGACACATACGTGTATAGAATGGGATGGATTATCACATATAAATCACAAAGGTTTCGTAGAGTACCTCTTCCGTTACCGTGGGGTGAGGTCATGAGAACGGACCTTTTAGGGTGCCTGGTTCCTCGGACCACCCGACGTCAGGTACCCCAGCGACTCTCAGTCTGTGCTGACTCGCTGAAGTGAAAGTGAAAAGTGAAAGTACGTGACCTCTTCCTTTACCGTTGGGTGAGGTCGCAAGAACGGACCTCTTAGGGTCCCTGCCGCCTCGGACCACCCGACGACAGATACCCTAGCGTGTCTCAGCCTGTACTGACTTCACTGAATTGTCGTCGTCGTTCGTAAAGTTCGAGACCCTTCACGAATCCACTCCGAACACCACTCCGAAGAAGTACACTCCCAATGAGACTAGAATAGTTTCGTCTGAAGCGGTGTAGGGACGATCCGTTGCACCCGGTTAGGATGACTCACACCTGAGTCCGTGGGGTGTGACGACGGGTCGAACCAGAAGGATAAAGGGAGGAGAGGGAAAGTGAACTAAATGTCGGTATTTATCCCGAGGTATGGTTATACTTCTAAGAAGAAGTGTAGGAGAAGTGAAAATGTCAATAGTAGGAGAGAAACATTTTATGAAAATATGAAGGTCGGGTGGAATCAGTTAAGGATGAGAAAACTCTGAACCAGTAAGGAGTGGAGGGACCACTTCGGAGAGGACTACCGATCAAACGGTGACCTTAAACACGTTGACGATATCGAACGAGTCTATAAAAGGAGAGACGAATACTTGACGTAGTACGTTTTTCTTGGATCATATCACCAATACTCATGTCACAGCACCGAAGTCTGACGGACCCAAATATTAGTAGTGACACGGTAAATGACCCGAAGGGTCCACCCCGATCACCATTTGTTGGACGAACGGTCTCGTCCTTTACGTTTTCTGTACCCAAACTATGGACCCAGGACTTCTAGGGAACCTTCTCTTTTACCGTTTGGTGAAGTCATAAAAACGGACCTTTTGGGGTACCTGTCTCCTCGGACCGTCCGACCTCAGGGACCCCGACGTTTCTCAGTCTGAATATACGGTAAATGATCGATATACGGAATCTGTTTAATAAAGAGACCCGGAGACAAGGAAATAGATAGTTTACTCCTATCACTATTATGACTAAAAGAACTCACAAAAACTCCTACCTTACGTACCTCCGTACATCTTATCACTTGTATAATATCTCAATTGTGATATATTATTATGGTAGAGTACAAAGAAAAAAGGGAGACCCTAAAGTTTATTCCTCTCTTGATACGACAATGTAGTCTCGCTTCAGAATTCTCGAGAGAAAAAAAGACAGAGAATAGAGGGAAAAGAAGTAAGTGAAAGGTAGGTTCGAATGAGAGAGAGGAACTTTACAGTCTTCATTATTACAAGAGGATATGGAGTCGGACTGTGAACTACTTACGAAGTTCCATCTGGTTAGGACATATTTTCCTGTCCCATTTAAACAATGACCTTTTCCATTTTTTATACTTTATACACTTTTAAGTGATCCTTCTTAAACCGGGTCATTCTCGTACACTTAAGTAAGTTCCTTATAAACAATTTGTGGACGAGACATTGATTGTACACGACGGGTCACGACCCTTATGTCAGGAACGGAAGTACACAAATGACAAATTACTCCCTATGTCTATTCATATGGATGTCAACCCTACGTTACACTGATCAACGTTATTTCCCTCCCTTGGTCAACGATATCATTGTATGTCACGTATATTGAGTGAGGTCCTTAACCTCCAAAGGATTTCCTTTACCGTGGATCCGACTCGGAGTCTTCTCAAAGGGTCCGATTAGTGTACCTGTCTCTGGACCTCTTGACATGAATTTCGCTTCCACTACCCGTGTCCGGTCTAATACTTCCCTAAAACACGAGGACGGACCTTTAATGGGACGTCCGTTACCCCTCGAGAAACGTTTGAAATCCGTCCTTTACTTGTATCACTCTAGACCCAAATATGATCGTTATCACACTTCCTAATCAACCTGATGTCATCTTTGTCGTAATATGTCCCAATAATGTCATTGACAGCATTTTTTTTTACGACTTTTGGATTGGCGATTCTCTACTTTTACTTTTCCGTTCTCTTCCGTTTCCACTTTTTTGTTGGTTCCTTTCTTTTATGTATTTCAAGGGTGGTCTATAAACCCCTGACACAACATGATACAGAAAATCACTAAGTAATAATCTGAGAAAGATTGTAAAGTCGTCTGAAAGATCTATGGTATTGACACTACTGTCCTTAAAACTCATATGGGCCTCACCAGAAACTCTTCATTCCTGAAACTCTTGTGCAGAGTCACCGACGTCGGAATGGGTACCTCCAAAGTTTTTCTGGGAATATGTAGACACAGAGAAAACGACAAAACGTATGATCCAATAGCAATTGTAGAAAGATTTAAGGTACATATACCATACCTCTCCCTCCTCCCTCCCCCCCAGTCCTACCCCTTGTGAACATATGGACACCGCCTAAGTACAACTACGTACCGTTTTTGGTTATGTTATAACATTTCATCAATTGGAGGTTAATTTTATTTATTTAAATGTAAAAAATTTTTATTTAATTAATTAATCTTTTTTTCTGGGGATTTCGATGGTTAAAAGAGGAATTAAAAGAAATCGTACAAAGAAATTGTACGATTGAAATTAACATAAAGAATAAGATGTCTGAAGATAGAGATAAAGAGACGATCTAGTGACGGTTTAGGGTTCGAGGATAGTACCTGTCATTTATAAAGGAAGAGACACCCGTTTGTTCAACGACCTAATCTCCCCCTTACCGTAACAAGAGACGATACATATGTTGTTCGAACTGGAACTTCTTACCGACGAAACGTAAGGGTAAGAAGCACAGTCGGCGCAAATGACCCTCGGTTAATAAGATTTACTGTCGGGACTCACTACCCTTTACACCTAACTTAATAGTCTCTGACAAACTTATACGGAAAATATAGAAAAACAACTATTAAAATATAATATTAACATCTATTCACTACTTGACTCCCTCCTTTCTCTCACACTTGTGTTACACGATTCGTAAATTCTAGGATAAACAAAGGACAGACTTCACTCTGTCCTTTACATTACGTAAGTCAGACCACGTATGTAATTGTACTATTAACAGAAAGTCGAGACATAAAGTTAAAAGTCCGGCATTTCTTCTTCACTCCCTACCTTCGTGTCGGAAGATATCACCTGGTGACGGAATACTTTGACACATATGAGATATTTCTTACAGTTCAAACATGACCCTTCACTAGTATTTACGTACTTAGGAGAATAGAATTTGAAGAGGTTCGGGTTCTCTATTGCACCACTACAAGACTTGAACTAACACAACTATAAACTGATAACCTTCATATATACAATCTGATTACCCTCCTTTACCCCTCCGCTCGATTCTGTCTCATATTCCCATATATGATCCTTAATTATCAAACCACTCTGAGTCTAAGGAGAACTCTTTTCGTGACTGTACACTACTCTGACTACAGGTCCCAGACCCTTTTCTCAATGTTTTGTTTTGACTCTCTTTTCCGGGATGTTAGAGGACCCGTTATGGACCTGTAGAGTGAGACCCGAAATCTCCGAATTCATGACCTTGACTTTGAACCCTGCGACCGTCTACTACTGAAAACTCCTGACGAAAATGTCACACCATCCATCGGATAAGACAATTAGCATAGGGGTATCTGGATTTATCTGAAGTTTAAGGGTTTCATCCCAACCCTCTCGAATTCTTTTACGCACCTAGTAGTCATAACGAAAATATACCTTCGTAAAGTGCGTTTTGTTCTTGACACTTTACGTGACCAAAGTTGATTCGTAAACGAACCCGACGAGGTCTATCGAACAACTTTTTTCCTGTCTACTAAAGTTAATTTATGGTAGTGTTTTAACTCACCCATAAAATCATCCCTCCACTTTAGTCTTCGTAGGTAACAGAAGACTACAAACCGGTCAAGGGTTCTGTCCGTGAGTGTAAGTAACTAAATAGTTTGAAAGAAACTGATAAATAATACACGGTCTGTGACATAACCGTAGATCCAATATTTCTACCTGTTGTCTGTCAAAGAAAGAAAGTTTCCTAAATCCTAAAGGTCAGGTCATGAATTCACTAATACCGATAAGACAGATCCTCCTAGACTCTTCATAAGTAAATTTTTTAGAAAATTCTTTAGTACGTCCCTTCGTACGTGGGCGTCGTATGTCGTACCTAATGTAAGTTAGAAGACAAATAAAAAAGGGTTCGAATTAAAACTTCATACTTAGATTCTGACTTTTCCCTCCCTACTTCCTTACTCCCTTTCTTTTGTTGGGGACTTCCTTACTCCCTTTCATTTGTCTTTTTGTTTATACAACTTGAAGTTTTTCTGTTTTGGATTTAGTTTCGTGTCCCAATTCTTGACTCCTCTCTTCGTTCTGAGTGTGTCAGATATACCCGAAAGGGGAAGTAGCACGTTTCGCAAATGATTTCATCATACTACATTCTATAGTCAGTAGTGATTATCATTTCGATATCTGAAAAGTGGTCTGTTTTTATGAAGGTATCTTCTTTTGGGATCTCATCTATCTTCAATTAGTGGTGTTTTATTTGATGGTTCACTCTTTTTTCTTCCGGGTGTTCAGTTGGAAAGATTTATTATTAAAAATTTACAGGTTTATATCTCTTATTCGTTTACACAGTCGTCTTAAACATGGTGACTTTTCTCTTACTCTGTAGTCCCGAGAGTAACGTCGACGAGGCATCCCCGACCTGACCCCCTTGGATCCTCTCCACGACAGTCAGTACGGGACACCAGCGGTTCGAGACATCTCCTGGATGGTCCGCGGACGAAGACCCGAAGTACGCCCCCATCATGTTTCTACTTACTCAGTGGTAGACATGGGGTTCCTACATTATTTTGACTTCGAGACAGATCACCCTTTCGGTTATTCACGAGTTGATGTTGTCGTTTCCAGTCGGACGTCATACACGATCTTAGTTTTCATCCTTCGGCTCTTAGATCGTCGAAACCTTTCTCCTCTTCAGAAGAAACTACTGGTGGATCCAATCCAACCCTCCCAATCCCACCCTCCCTCCAGATCTCCCTCCCCTATATACATATGGACACCGACTGTTCAATTCACGGTCTTTAGTCTTGTTATAACATTTCATTAACAGGAGGTAAATATTTATTTGAGAATTTTTTCTTAATTTTTTTTTTTTTCTAAATTGTTTTCTCCTACTTTTTTTCACTACTTCAGGTCTTTACCTTCCATACGTCGTCTTTACCGTGTGCCTTTCCGTGTCTCTATCGTTTTACACTCCTATAGACCCTTTGTTGTCTTTCAAGACACATCGATAAACCCTTTACTCCGTCCCGACTGAACACCTTAATTATATGGTACTTTTCTTAAACCTTAAGTGTATAACCATTACTGTCAATTACTTAGTCTCCCACTGTATAACTCAATTTCCTTTTACTTCATGAAAATTATAGACCAAATTTTCACTAAGCCTACCACGGGGAGACGGGAGTTTTATACAGGTACAGGATTAAGGACTTTGGACATATACGATGGAATAAATCCTTTTCCAATAGACGTATATAGTAATTCAATTCCTAAAACTCTACTTCTCTAATAGCACATAATAGTCACACCCAGGATTTAGGTCACTGTCCTCTCCTCTCCCTATAAACTCTGTCTGTGTCTCCTCTACCACTACCCTTCTGTGTCGCCTCCGACGTCATTACACCGATGTTCGGCCTCTTGTAGTTCGTTCCAGTTGTCGGTGACCGTCGATCGACTCTCTCCTAAGAAAGAATCTCGGAAGTCTCTCCTCAACCGAGGCGACTGTGGAATTAAAGTCTGAAGATCAGAGGTCTTGACTCTCTCTTCTTAAAAGACGTCAGAACTTAATGGTTCTAACATTATTAAACAATATCATTGTGACCCTGTGATTATGTTGAGAAGTTTTGGTCAGTTAGTACTGTTTATTTTTCTATTACTTCTTATTCTTAACAAGGAAAATGAGATGTTTAGGGAAAATATATTAGTAGAATAAAACACAACGATAAATCAACGATTCAACACCGACTGAGTAAAACGCTGGAGTACCTGACATCGGTGGGGGAGGTCCGAAAAGACAGGTAACCTAAAGGGTCCATTCTGAATGACCTCGTCCAAAGGTAGAGTAAGAGGTTTACTAGAAGGACCGGGTGTCCAGTTTAGGTGTTGAGGACGTAACCCGCCACCTAAGAAATGGTGACCCGGTGGGTCCTTCGGGATAGAATAAAAACAAGATTTATTAATGATAATAAAAGGGATATAGCAACAACTCGGACTCGAAGTTTATTTATTTTAGTGAAAGAATTCTACAGTCTGAAGATGGGAGTTGAGAAAAATGATGATTGGATACAACGAAGTCATTATTTAGTGGTAGGAGGTGTCTCTGGTGAGGGAGCGTACGTGTGTCTCGACAATCGAAGTTTTTCATGGGTTTATAATTATCGAGAACCTCAGGACCCGACTCCTGATCTGACAACCTCCTCCCCTTCCTTCCTTCCTTTGTTTCCCCTCGTTCTAATTCTCTGAGAGGTAAAAGGGGGGTGGGGTACACCGTATATCTGTGCACCCCAGAAACAAGGGATTACTCCCTAACTTGGACGTGGGAGACGTGACCTTCGTACTTCAGAATTACTGGCTTGGAGGTCCCTTCAGGGTTCTATTCCTCTAAGATTCATTCTCCTTTTGTAATCCCACTGGGAGAAGTTTAAAATAACCTAAAGACAATGACTAATATTATAATTGTAATTTTAAAAAACGTAGAAAAGAGGATCAGGTACCCGTACTATTAGGGATTGACTCAACCAAATTACTACTTTACTTGATGCCTAATTTTGTTTGTTTGAAACTCTTGACAATTCTGGTGACATATTTACAGACCCTATAAATACTTTCACTTTCGCTTTATCACGAGACCAGGTCTGGTCTAACGTGTAATCGTAGAGGACCCCTTGAAAATTTTGAACGACTACAGATCTAAGAAGGTGTCTTAAAATTTTAATCTTAGAGAATTTTACCCGGAGTTCCTAATAATAAAAAAAATAAACAGAATTTAATAAGAATATGTACGACGGACAACCTCACCCCTTCATACTCGAGACACCAGTATACCAAGACCTCGAGTTTAAAACATATTACCAAAACATTCAACGATAAAATATTTAAAAATTTAGAGAGGTTTAGACAAAGAAGTTAAATTTTTATCCATATTATTATGAATCGAGAAATTCTTAACTCAATTTCCACACATGTTTACGAAAATTATACATGTCAGTCAAATCGAATCAGACTAAAGAGGGAAAGGAAAACATAGGTATTTTAAATACCTTTTGGTTCTCTTCCTTCCTCCCTCAACGTAACTTGTGTACTGTACGTAAAGGTTTTTAACGAGGGTTCAACGTAAAAGAGTTAAACTTCTCCAGTAAATTTCTACACGAAAAAACACAATACAATACAGACTTTCACTTTTACAATCAATGAGTCTACACAGGATGACAAACGTTACCCACTGGGGTACCTGACATCGGGTGGTCCGAGGAGACCGGTACCCTAAGAGGTCCGTCCTTATGATCTCACTCAACAATAAGGAAGAGGTCTCTTAGAAGGATTGGGTCTCTAGGTTGGATCCAACGGACGAAACGTCCGTCTAAGAAATAGTAGACTCGGTGGTCCCATCAGGGAATAGAATACAGACGTGTTGTTATTTTCGTTTGTCGTATGTCTCGTCCGAAGAGTATTTTATTTGTCTAAGACTCCTTGATATTCTCAAGTGTAATTAACATTTGGTACACAAAGGAGTAATTAGTTACTGGATCTTTTCATGGTCCACAAAAGACACTAATCGTTCAACCTAATCTAATCTCAGTGTTCTGTCGTGAAAATAACAGTTCCTGTAAATACCAGTAACTTACAATCCAGTGGACATTACTGGATTACAGTGAGACGATTGGTTATCCGACAAGTCTTTAAACATTGTTATCCCACTATCAGTACCGAAAACAACAATAACATCGATGTCTTTTAGAAGTGTGACGTTCCGTAAAGTCCCAGGTTTCACGTAAAAATAAAAGTAAGAGATCATACTTTTTCAATCTCCTTGACTTAGAGTCTGTCTCCAACAAAAAGAACTTAACTCGACGTACTTACTCAACGAACATGTAAAACCTCTGTTTAGGAAAAAAATTATACGTTAATAAAAGAGAGTAAGACTTTTGATCCTTATTTTGATGGTATACTGGGTAGTCAAGGTGATGACCCGTATATGAGATTCTTTTGGCATCGACTTTTTCAGAATACAAGTAACGTCGTGATAAATGTTATCGATCCTGTACCTTCGTTGGATCTACAGGTAGCTGTCTACTTACCTACTTCTTCAACCCCATGTATATATGTTACTTTATAGTGAATCGGTATTTTTTCTTACGTAACTGAGTCAAGATCTACCAACTTGGATCTCGGACAATGTGTCTCCCTTCATTCAGTCTTTCTCTTTTTGTTTAAAGTATATAATTGTACATATATACCTTAGATCTTTTTACCATGACTACATCTCTTGTCTGAAACCTGTGTCATCCTCTTCCTCTCCCACCCTACCTAACTCTTCCATCGTAACTTTGTGTATGTAATGGCATACACTTTATCCATTACCCTCCGACGAGATACTGTGTCCCTCGAGTTGGACCACGAGACACTGTTGGTCTCCCCACCCTACCCCACCTCCCACCCCCCTTCTAAGTGCTCCCTCTCTCTGTGTACATGTGAATACTGACTAAGTGTATGACAACACAAGGTCTCCGGGCGTTGATAACATTTCGTCAATAGGAGGTTAATTTTTATTTAAATCTTTTCTTAACTAACTCGTGAATGATATGTGGTCCATGAAACTATCTATAACTCCAATCTTTTTATACATTCTATCTTTCTTTTCTTCTATCCTTCCTTCCCTCTTTCAGTACAATTAAATTACAAAAGATACAGGACCTTTTACACGAAAAGTTCTACAAATTCAGATCGTTTCCTCTATTCTTGTATTTATTAATTTTATGTTGTTAATTTTATTCATCTCTTATTGTCTCCTCTCAACGAAATATTAAAATCAATGTCCCATTAGAAATATTCGTTCTTCGATCTTCGTAATTTCTTTTCTAATTTTGTGTGTCGATATATTTTTGAAAAAGTCCTTTTGTTTTTTATGATATTTATTGTTTTTTCATCTTTATATTTTTACTCTTTCTTAAATGATGGATAAACTGTCTCCGATTAAAGGAATCATGTCTCTCTTAAAACTATTTAGTAATCTTTTTTCTAGTTCTATCTTTTTTTACTGTTACATTTTTCCCTAGTGGTCACCTAAAAAAGTATCACTTTCTGTATAGTTACCAAAAGTATACACACTTTTGTCTACATTGAAGTGTTCTTTCTTTACGTGTATTTTGTTACTTCATAACCTCCAAGGAATTTTTTGACTTTTATCTCGATGGTACACTGAGACGTTAGGTTGAGAGTCCGTATATGGTTCTCTTTTTGGTCCAGACTTTCCTATGTACGTGAGGTCACAATTAGCATCGTGATAAATGTTATCGGTCTTGTACCTTTATTGGATTTACAGACAACTGTTTACTTACCTACTTCTTCTACACCACGTATGTATGTTACCTTATAATGAGTCGATAATGTTTCTCACTTTATTACGGGAAACGTCGTTATACCTATCTGGATCTCTAACGGTTTGACTCTCTGTATTCAGTCTCTTTCTCTTTATAGTATACTATAACGAATATATACCTTAGATTTTTTTACTACGTGCACTTTAGTAAATGTTTTGTCTTTGTCTAAATGTCTGTCTTCCTTCCGAATGTCCCTTATTTATCCATCCCTCAAACCCTGAGTGTACATGTGTAACAATATAAATTTTATCCATTGGTTGTTTCTGGACTATATAACGTGTCCCTTGAGACGAGTTATAATGGATTGTAGGATTTACCTTTTTCTTAAACGATAAGTCAACGATTCAGCACAGATCGATAAACGTCGGGGTACCTGATGTCGTGAGGTCCGAAGGAACAGGAAATGGTAGAGGACCTCACACGAGTTTGAGTTTTTTTTCTTATCTATGTATATACATATTCACTTAGTAAATCGATATTTGGACTTTGATTGTGTTGTGACAATTAGTTGAGATGATGTTATATTTTGTTTTTCAAATTATTTTTTCCCTTCTTTTGATAAAATTTTAAATTTTAGAAATTTTTTAAAAAAATTTATTTTGACAAGATTTTTCGGATAGTCTAATCCGAAACTATAAACTATTTAACTTTTCCACACACAATCAGTGGGTAAACACAGGCTGAGAAACACTGGGGTACCTGACATCGGGTGTCCGAGGAGACGAGTATCCAAAGAAGTCCGTTCTTATGACCTCGCCCATCGGTAAGGAAAGAGGTCCCCTAGAAGGACTGGGTCCCTAGTTTGGGTCCAGAGGACGTAACGTCCGTCTAAGATTTCGTAGGTTCAGTGGTACCTATTTTTGTCAACGGAACGTAAAACAATTACCTTTACATTTTACTTCACGGAAGAGACCTTCTATTAAATCATTATAATATACCCTTCGACAACCGAGGGACGGACATAGAGGTACTGGGATTTAAAGTCGCAAACGACCGGACTAAAGGTTTACGGTAGTGACGGACGATTGTAACCAACCCTATACCTTACTTCCCGTATGCGACTGACCATGTTAAAAAGATCTGATGTTCTCCATTCCCCTATTACCCTTGACATTCCTCTCACCTAAACCGACCGACGATAATCACAGTATCCATACGACTCATTTTCTTTACTCTCCGAGTTGATAATTAGTCCTATGTCATACTTTCGGTCATTGTAAGTCTTTTATCGAGAACCAAACGAAAACCTGGATCGTCTTTGACCCGACTAATACCTTGGAGTTCACTGACTGTCCTCTACCAATGGTAGTCTAGGAGGTTCAGTGACCCAACCTGTCCACGTCCAACCTGATCAAGTATGATCAAGTGAATGTTAGTCCGTACTCGTATACGTCTCCTTTGTTGATTTAGTGTCTTCGACCGTCGGATCAGGAGGTACAAAGAATTGAACAATTTACTTATAGAGAGAGAGTCCAGTGTGAATACTGAAGTGTCTCTCAAGAATATTTGGTCAACAGTCTCCTGTTATTTTGGGTCCAGACTCAGTACCCCTCCAACCGAGTCATTTAGTACACTCGACTTTTATCTGGTGAATACATCGTGTCAAGATGACTCCCCACCAGTCCTTTCTGTCATCACTTTTTAATAGTGGCGAGACCCGTTTTGAAGTTCGTGATGTTTACCAGTACTTGAACACATCTACCAGTCTCACCCCGTCCAAACTGACGTCGCCTACGACAACCATAACACTGGTAAAGTAGAGAGGGGACGGGAAGCCAAGTATGACCAATCCGGAGGTTGACGGTCGTGGACGTAAAGAAAGAAAGTGACCGGTTATTTTGAGTGAAATGCAAGGACACTTTATCCGGTCATCACAACTCCTTAATTAGGGAGGGTCCCTCGCCTTATGTCCCTTCGTTTCACCCCCCAGGGGGACTCCCCTCCTCAATAAATATTGATTCCAACATCTTACCGTGGGGTGAGGTCATGAGAACGGACCTTTTAGGGTACCTGCCTCCTCGGACCATCCAATGTCAGGTACCCCAGCGCTTCTCAGTCTGTACTGACTCGTTGAAGTGAAGGTGTAAAGTGAAAGTACGTAACCTCTTCCTTTACCGTTGGGTGAGGTCACAAGAACGGACCTCTTAGGGTCCCTGCCCCCTCGGACCACCCGACGGCAGATACCCCAGTGTGTCTCAACCTGTACTGACTACGCTGAATCGTCGTCGTCGTCGTCTCTTAAGGGTCGTGTAATACTGCTATTTTTAGTCTTAATAAAAATCAGTTCAAAACAATGAGAAAATTTTAATAGAGGTGTGGTGGAGTAATAACCGTCTTGGTTCCGTCTCGGAAGGATGGTGAGACGAAAATCTTCGATGACGAGCTCCCTAATATGTTCCCGGGAGTCTGTCACTACCTGACCCGTTCTGTTCTCAATCACGAGGTTTGTGGGTCAAGGGAATTCTATTGAGACTTCGAACACAGTTATGACGAAGACGTAAAGGAGTCGTCGAGACTCGAGGTCCATACAAAATAATTGATGGAAAAGAAGGACAAAGTAAAAGGGTGAGGAAAACCTAAAAAGAAGTGGTAGTTTCACCCCATAACATAAATCTAGAGCCAGCATCCCAGACGAAGATTTCCTTGGGTTAATTCTATCTATCGACATTTTTATATTTACAGTTTACAGTCATTAAGGTGAGTGTCCTTAAATAGAATCACTACATGAGTGTGTTCACGAGTTTCTGTATACTAAAATACAATTATTGTCATTCATAATAGTTCACGAATGGTATATGATGTGTAATTTCGAGAAAGACACAGTGTTGAGTGAATTAGGAGTCTTTTTAGAATACTTTAATGACAATTTGGGGGTAAAATGTGTTCCTTTAACCTCGTATGCAATTTATTAAACTGATTCGGACATTCTCGACCTGAAGGAACCGCCAGGTCACCTATTCTTAGACGGACGGTCACGTCCCCTGTGCCCAAACTAGGGACCAGACCCTTCTAAGGTATACGACGATTCGTTGTTTCGGTCACACGGTGTTGATCACTCGGGTATACGACGTTGATGACTTCAGGTAAGCGGATCTCAGGAACGAGATGTTTTCTTCGGTGGAGTTGCTCTTCGGACACGTGACGTCACTTGTCATCGGGGACGAGCGGTGTAATCTCTTTCGGGTGTGTATCGTTGTTTCTGGATCGTGTTGGGTTTTAATTGTTTGTTTTGTTTGTTTTGACATTCTCGATAATCAAATCTCGGTCCCAAGTCTGGGTTCTTTAGACTAAAGTTCATAGTAAGAACATAGGTAAAACAAAGAAATCTTAGTAGGTTCGTTCATATGAATAACATCGTAACAAACATTCTGGATCTTTGTCAAGTTTACAGGTAGTATTCTCCTACCCATTTATTTAATACCACACGGTATAATTTTATAAATCTCGGTAATTTTTATTATTCCGAATATACGATTATATCTTTCTTCAAATTGTATAACAGTTCACTCCTTTGGTTCTAAGTCTTATGACAAGAATCCGAAAGTTAACACGTTTTGGGTTTCGATACACACACACACATACAAAGCCACACATTGATAGTACCCTTATCAACGACCGGATCCTCTCCGGACGTTAAGTTCGTACTTTCCCTCTGCATGAAAGGTAACATTTGGTAATAATAAAAAAAAAAATGGCAAAAGTAATAAATTGTATTCACTACGACTTTTATGACATGTCATCTCTTTATAGACTTAACTGTACCCTAATGTCGTCTTTAAGTGAGACGGACCTCCTCAGAGTCTCCCCGGGTGTTTTCTAGGATTAAACCTACCGATTTACGTCTTCTTCCAGTAAGGACCACCTTCGTAACTTCCAGGTCCTTACACTCTCAAGTGTCCTACACCGCGTTAACGTGTGTCAATCTATACTCCTCCACCGTCCTTTACTTCGATCCTTCTCTGACTCTAGTCTACCGGACTTCTATGTAATTAAGTGTTCACTTTATCTTATAAGTCCAAATAGTTGTCAATTAAACTGTTCCTACAAAAATAACATCAAAAATTTTTTACAGAAACTTACATACAGTAGATCCCATAATGTTCCTTCTTTTTCCTTATATAAAGTTCAATTACTTTCCACGGATATTCTTCATAATTAAAAGAAGTAAGAGAGAATAACGTCCCGTAAATGTTCCTTTACATAGATAGTTCTTAGTCTCCTAACTTAACTCCACACGTGTAATGGTGAATAGTTGATACCCGAGTTACAGGGGTAGATATTTGTATGTAATATCATGTTCGTAGTATCTTAATTGTACTTCTAGTAAATTCTATAAAGTGTGTTTCTTTAATCATATAACGGACCGTGAAATCGTCCGTGAGTCATTAACAATGGATAATAATAGCAGTTACGACGACGACGACGACGACGCAACGAAGTCAGCACAGGCTGAGACACGATGGGGTCTCTGTCGTCGGGTGGTCCGAGGGGACAGGGACCCTAAGAGGTCCGTTCTTGTGACCTCACCCAACGGTAAAGGAAGAGGTTACGTACTCTCACTTTTCACTTTCACTTCAGTGAGTCAGCACAGGCCGAGTCGCTGGAGTACCTGACGTCGGATGGTCCGAGGTGACAGGTACCCTAAAAGGTCCGTTCTCATGACGTCACCCCACGGTAACGGAAGAGGTTAATAACAGTTATTCAAGACTATTTATTGTTAAAGGTGTACTAGTTTTAAAATAACTTTAACGTTCGTTGACTTTCGTCACTTTCCTTTCGTGAAAAGGTCCTTTAATTTCCAAACGTTAAAATTAGGTTTTCTTATAGAGGTCCAAGTTTTGCTTGAGTAAACGGAAAAGACGACGGTTTGAGATTTGCTGTGTACAAGATGGATTTCGGTGTACCGATCTACTATCCCAGTGTCAACACTCTAGACAGTCGAGTAGGGGTTTTGTACAGGGTACAAGAGGACAGGTTGGTCAATGTAGTTCCTACGACTTCTACCGACCTTCGTAAACTGACACTGAAATTTACTTATGGAATTTCTTAGTCTTAAAAGTAAAACGGATCCCTCTTTAGTTAATAGATCTTTGATAATCTAGATTAAAAAAAGAGATTTTTTTACGGAGTTGAAAGGAAAGACGACTCTTACAGGTGTTTCTTCACTGTAAATGTTTTGTCTTCTTTATTTGTTAGTGACCAAAATTTTTTACAGTATTTGTCACATGACTGTCATCCCAGGGTTACTCATAGTGTTTTCAGTGGTTTTGTTCCTACAGTTTCCACATTTTAAATAGTAATATCTAACTTTGAGTTTACATGTATTGAACCTGTTTTATAGTCCGACAATCTTTATATCTCTCTGTCAGTCTGTTGGATCTAATCTTTGTGAACATAGATTAAAAATGACCGTAAAATAAGGAAAAATTATGAATAAAAGACCGAAAATATGAGTCAATATAAGTGGGTATTTAAAGGGAGAGGCATTCAATGTCACTACTAAAAACAAAAGGTTTAGTTTTAAATCTCGTGTACGAAACTATTGTAATTTGTGAAGTACCCTGATTCCCTTTACAAATAAAATTTTCTTATAGAAGAAGAATTTAAGACCTTTAGACCATCATGAGAACACTGTCAATATCTATGTAAAAAAAAGAGGAGTAAGATTAGAAGAGAGGGAATTTTACCAATCATAATTCGAAACTTAATCTTCATGAAAACTTACTTTCAAACTTACCTTTCACACACAAGATACTTTCCTCTTCTTTTTTATTTGACCCCTTCTGTTTTTTATATCTTACCGTCTTTATCTGGAGTGGTATTTCTCCTACCTTTTCTCCCTCTGTCTTAAAGTATATTACCTTAAAAATTTTGGTAAAATAGGTTTCAAATTTTACTCCAATCTAGTTTATTTTGAGACTTTGAGTCTCCCATTTATCTTAATATCGAATTCACCTTTATTTTTAACATAAACAAACAAAAACTAAGGTGTCACTTCTTTTCCCTCGGTCTACTTATTACAACTAGCAATAATAAGTGAAAACTGTCTAACGGAAGTAGAAGATAATTACTTATAAGTCCTTATTTTTCTCTGAGGATCGAAAACATCGTCTCGATATGTTAAAGAACCATGAAAGTATTAAGTTTCCAGGAGTTAGTACTACCCTTTTTCAGTAAAGAGTCTTTAATCTACTATTATTGTAGTTTGTAACGAGATTACACGTACTTCTATATTCATGTAACACGTCTAAGTTTCTTTATAACCACCTGGACCGACCAGTATCTAGTTTCTTGAGCTTCAAAATCACTGAAACCCACAAAAACTCTTCTATTGTATTAATGTTCTACGATGTTTTGGTATCTGTTAACAGTGTAGAAGAGTTGTAGGTGTCTCGAAACTTGAGACTAATATCTTAGGTCCTCTGGTAGGGAAAGGAGGAGTTATATCATAGATCGAGAAAGGAAGAATATTGTCCTTTTATTCTTTTTTGTCTCTTACAGAGACTAGACACTGGAAATGTTTGACATTGTATTAGTTATCGGATAAATAACTTAACCAAGTGTCCTTTAGAGTATCTTTTACAAATATAAACCCCACCCATCTCTAAAGATCTTAGAATGGACAATCATTACCATTGACCAAAAATCGATCCATGTATTATTGTGTCAATTTTCTGATTTACAGGACCAGAGGCAACCATTTAACACCAGTATATCGTACTGACTCCACTGAATCGTCGTCGTCGTCGTCGTCGTCGTCGTCGTCGTCGTGTCAAGTTACCCTACAATCGTCTTCACTACACAAGTTTCAGATCAAATACGTGAATTTCCTAAATGAAGGTGAAGAAAGGAGAGAGAGGATGACCGATAGTATTCCTATATTGTCTTACTCTACCTTGTCGAGAAAATTTGGTATTCTACTTTCGTCGTGTAACACCTAAAATCTCGTTCTTCTGACATCCTCCGACTCAGGGTCTATGGTGACTCGGAGGTACAGTCGGTACATTATCAGTGTGAGTTAAACTTTGTCTCCTCTCTTCCGAAACAAAATCTCTTCGGAAGATCTCTTCCGAAGATAAAATTGAAGAAAAAGAAAAAAGAAAAATATCAACGTAACTCCATATTAGTTGTATTTTGTTTACCGTGTATAAATACATACGTTAAACTAGTGATCCCCGTATACATATGTGGGTACTTTGGTATGGTAGTTCTTTGTCTTGTGTGTGAAGGGAGTGGTTTAAAATAAACACGGGAAAGTGTTGTATAGAGAGGTACCGGTGGTTTTAGGAGTTAGTTGATCGTTAGACACAGGACGGTAACGTAAAACGTAAAAGAACTTAAAATATGTTTAAAATAATACATCATACATAGAAAACGGACTGACAAAGTAAATATTAATAAAACTCTGAATGAGTACAAAATCGTATATAGTAAAAAGAAAAATAATCATCATCAGACGACATAAATATTTACACAAGGTGTCAAACGAAGAGATAATACGTGAACACTCAACCTCATAATGTACGTAACGTACAGCGGTAGTACCGTACAGTACCGTGGACCCGGGTAGTGAAGTACCGTTTATCTACCCCTTTGTTACCTTTGTCACTGTCTGGAAAAAAAGAACCCGAGGTTTTAGTGACGTCTACCACTGACGTCCGTACATTATGAGTAATGTCCGTAATAATATCGAAACCTCATAATGTTTGTTTCGACCACACTTATAAACACATGTTCAGAACCCATGTCTTTTCGAAAATAAAGAGAACCCATTTATCGATCTTCTTCTTATTGACATCTTGTGTATATCATACACAATCCAAATTGAAAAATTCTGTGACGATTTGACAACAGAATTAAAGGTAAGGGTAGTTATCACTCTCAAGATGAACAAAATGTTGGAGTCGTTGTATATCATACTAGTCGCAAATGAAGTCGGTAACATCACTTACACAGGACGAAGTAATTGATGTGATTTCGGAAACTGACACATCTAATGTTACTTGACCTTTTAAGAATTTCTCTAGCCTTATGGTCTGGTGGGATGAACAGAGGACTCTTTGGACATACGTCCAGTTCTTCGTTGTGAATCTTGGTCTACGCCTTGTTGTCTAACCAAGTTTTAACCCTTTCGTCATGAAGTCCCGGTATATAACGGTAGGACGAATAGACTGAATATACGTCTCATGTAGTACGTTTTACGGGTTGACCTACTTCGTGTTCGACCTTAGTTCTAACACCCCTCTTTATAGTTATTGGAGACTATACGTCTACTGTGGTAGGAATACCGTCTTTCGTCTCTCCTTGATTTCTCGGAGAATTACTCTCTGTTTCTCCGTTCACTTTTTCGACCGAATTTTACCTTGTAAGTCTTTTGATTCCAGTACCGTAGACCCGGGTAGCGAAGTACCGTTTATCTACCCCTTTGTTACCTTTGTCACTGTCTGGAAAAAAAGAACCCGAGGTTTTAGTGACGTCTACCACTGACGTCCGTACTTTAATTTTCTGTGAACGAGGAACCTTCTTTTCGATATTGGTTGGATCTGTCGTATAATTTTTCGTCTCTGTAATGAAACGGTTGTTTCCAGGTATATCAGTTTCGATACTTAAAAGGTCATCGGTACATACCTACCCTCTCGATCTGTTATTTTTTCCGACTCACGGCTTCTTAGTTACGAACACTTGACGCCACGACCTCTTCTGAGAGCTCTCAGGGTACCTGTAGTTCCTCTAGTGTGGTCAGATAGGATTTTCTTTAGTTGAGACCTATAAGTGACCTTCCTGACTACGATTTCGACTTCGACGTTATGAAACCGGTGGACTACGTTTCTCGACTTAGTTACCTTTTCTGGGCTACGACCCTTTCTAACTTCCGTCCTCCTCTTTCGCTACTGTCTCCTGCTCTACCGACCTACCGTAGTGACTAAGTCACCTACACTCAAACTCGTTCGAGACCCTTTACCACTTCCTGTCCCTTCGGACCATATGATATTAAGTGCCCGAGTGTTTCTCAGTCTGTATTGATTCACTAACTCGTGTGTGTGTGTAAATTAACAAGGTCGTAGTAACAACTTTTCTAATTAAAGTAGTAACTTAACGAAATCGTGGAAACAATTTTTTTTTTCATTTAACTAATACATACACATCCTGTCAAGACTTAAGGATAAGACAAGGTAACTAGATACAAATAGAAATACAACCATAGTATGAGACTAGTGAAATCGAAATATTGTTCAAAACTTTAGTTCATCATATTTAGGAGGTTAAAACGAAAAAAAAGTTATAATAAGACATAAGAACCGTAAAAGGATGTTTAAAATACTAGTCAAATAGTAAAATATCTTTTGTGGGTGACTTTAAAACTAACCTAAACGGAACTTAGATATCCATTTAAACCTTTCCTGACGGTAGAAATTGTTATAACAGAAAATAAGACACCTGTATTAAATGGAGAGGTAAATAAATCCAGAAAATTTTAAAGAGAGTTGTTACGAAATGTTAAAAGTCGTATAGTTAAAATACGTACAAATAGTTGAAATAGGGATAAAATGTAAAAAACTACTATAACATCCAACATAACAGAAAATTAAAGGTAAAAACTAACGAGTAGAGATCATATATTTTTACAATAAATAAAAGTTTTAAATTGTAACATAGAGTATTGGTCTAATTTGAGTGTCCAATCAAAGGTATCGAATAATTTTTAAGAAATCTTAAAAGATGTATCTACTAGTTCAGTAGATACTTATTTTTTTTCAAAACAAAAAAGATTAAAGACTAGGTACAAGGAAAAAAAAGAATAAGAACGGAATAAAGGGACCGACCTAGAGGTCATGTCACACTTTATGTCTTGTCTGTAGAAACAGAGGAGACAGAACCTCCTTTCACAAATCCAAAATTTAGGATTCATACTATACTTTGATGTCTTAAAGTGACTACGGTAAATAGTATAATTCCTTCAAGGACAATTGGAGACCAAAAGACTCTCTAAATTGGTTCAGACTTACAATCTAAAAAAGTTCAAGTAAAAAAAGTTCTTAACTCTATTAACATACCAATAGGAAATCAGGTGTCTACACTTAATGTAACTAGAAACTTACAATTCGGTGGAACAGAAAGATCCTGTTGACACACATCAGTACTACGATACGGAAAAATACAGTGACCTAAACTAACTGATTATGAACCTTTTATTAAAAACACAGACACAAGTACTCTCTGTAACCTGATATCGAACGAAAGAACATTACAGAAAAGAACCAAAACCACAGTCCTATTACGAAGTACAACACTTAACCCTTCATAAAGTACCAGAAGTCATAAAACAAATTAGTTCACGACCAAAAGGGAAACAATGTCGACTATGTGAACATAAAAGAGATCATAATACACACACACACATATTTCTCTTTATCTAATTTCACCGACATTCGTTTTCTCTCGTCGTGTAGGAAAATTCTTACTTAACGTGAATAACTTATAAACTTAAATCACTTTCGGAGACAATGGACACTTAACCTTACCTACTATAATAGCGATTATACCTTAACAATCCTGAACGAACTCTATTGTACATGTTTAGTAAACCGTGTAACGACCTAACATCAAACCAGATTTATTTACCATCGAGAAAAGGAAAAATAATAATTGAAGTAATGACAGTAGTAACCGTAGTAGTATTGGTGATCAAAATATTACAGGTACAAAATTACTACTTCTTATACTCGTAAAGTCTTTGTTTAGGTCAATAGATAGTAATCTTTTACAGTGTAGAGACCGAGACGTGACAAGAGTATTCGAACGGTGTCCCGAGGGTTCCGACCGTAAGACGTTCTCTCGTTACACCAGTAGAGAGAATATACTAGACTACCGAGGAGACTATTGTTAATCGATGAGTCCACGTTATGACTCTCTTGGTCAGTAGAAGACGGAGTTGGTCTGGTAACAGTTCAAACAATTATATAATCCATCATCAAAGTCTTAGTAATTAATTGACCTTACGAAAAAGAGTTCGTCTACCTTAAGTTACGTCTACTTTCGGTAACGAGACTCCTCGTTTCTCTCCCTTACTAGTGTCGACTGCGACGTATACCTAGGTCGTCTTATTTGTGACCAGAGTTCTAAACCTGTGGACTCAAATTGCTAGTCAAAGTGTAATTGATCGATACGAGTCATAAAGTCATTTGTTTATAAACAACTTGAGAGTCACATACGGGCCTTGAACGCGTGTCTAGTGTCACCCTTCTCCTGTCTATCCCAGAGACGCTAAATAACTATTGTAAAATTGGAAGAACCCTGGAGACAAATAAGACGGATGGAGTGTTCGAATCACATTCTTCGTAAATGTATTTTAGTATAACATTCAACGGAATGATCTCTTTTAGTGTCTTAACACGTATACTACGAGTACCCATATACTTAAAGTTAGTCTAAAAACTTAACAGTAAAAGACAATGTCAGATACAAGGGGAGGGACCCGATACTTGACACTCTTATCTTTGACAGAATATGTCAAAACACATGACCGTACACTATTAAAGATTCACGTCCAACCTATTTAAACAATTACTCGTTTACTTACTTACCTCTCGAACCTTTCCTTCGTTTGACCAATTCTTAATGTATTTTGAATCTACCAATAAGAATTTTTTAGTCGTTCTTCCTTCACTACTTCTATGTTTAGATCACATGACTAATTTTTGTCTTACACCAATTTTTTGACCAATTTTTGCTCGATCGGTAAATCTATCAAACGTCTCGGACTAATCGAAGACGGGTGAACAGTCGTTAGTGATTTTCAGTCTTGTCTGAGTTGTCAATACCTCAGGGGTTTACAAGATCGTCAATTCTCGGAGATTACGTTAACAAGGAGAACGGTCAAAGACAGTTTTAAGTTTAAACCTTCTACAAGTGAAACAAGGGTTTGTCTGAATGAAAAAGACATCCCGTAGAGTCCACGAAACTAATTCGTTTTCTAGGCATAGACTCCAGTATTCTTGGTCCCTAGTCTTCAGAGTTGGGGTCACGACCAACATGAATTTGAGCACGACATCAAAACCCGTTCCGGGAAGTTTTGAGACCCGGAGAGAAAAGAGTAGTTTTTGTCCTTTTGTAATCTTACTAGGACACCGAAGACTATCGTGATCGTACGACTGAAATACCAATCCAAAACTTGTAATCGTTTATCCAAAGGTTAAACACCATGTGAAGTATAACTTCACGGACTTCGTTTACTACTATCGGTTATGTATCCATCCGGAGGGATGTATGGTCTATGTACCCTATGTTTACGGGTTCGTTTTACTTCGTTTCTTAATTCTGTTAAGTGTTAATGTAAATTCGGATTTTACAGGTATAACTACTTTGTCCGTATCAAAGAATCTGTGAATGAGTCTTCATGTTTGTCTTCAAAATCAAAAGTCATTTTTCATCTTAGCGTTTGTCGAGTCTGGACCCCTAATACGAGACCCGAGTAAACCTTACTGTGACGTAAGACAAGTTCGTCTGGTAGACATTTTGGACCGAAGATTTAGGAAGAAGGGTAAGGGGTTGAGGGGATTCCTGGTATTTTTAAATAAAGAAGCGATTAAACTTGGTGTCGGAGTTGAGACGGGATATTAATCAGACGTCCCTTGATTGGGTTTGGTTTCTCTAAAACTTAAGACTTTACCACTGTTTCCTCATTAAAACGGTCAAAAAGGGAAAGAATTTTCCTTTAAAGGAAAACACGATCAGTCATGTAAATACGTTACCAGAAAACCGAGTATGTTAGTTCTCAGAAAAGGAACTAAAAAAAGGGGTTAAGAGTCTTGGGTAGTTCTTTATGTAAAACGAAGGTCATTTGACTCTCCTCGACTCTTTAGACCCTTGTGTCAACCAGTCATTTGTGTCTCTCGCCTTTTGTACAGAAAGTCTCGTATAAATGGGTCCCTCTTACGTAAATCTAAAGTTCGTGGACAGACCATACAGACGAACATACAAAAATTTACCGATCTATAGTAAAGTTAATTCCGCCGTTTGTTAAGTCGATGGTATAGTAAGTGTCCTTGATTTTAAGTTCGACAATCTACCCGTAAAATTTAAAGAAAAAGATAACTTCTTTTTAAACAAAAAGTAAAACTCAAAATGAAAAAGATCCCATATTTTCTTCTACTTGGATCCTATACCAATAACAGATGACTAGACGTAAATAACCTTTACGATAAAATATGAGACACGTCATCTCTCCTTTTATTAATCTTCAGTCCCTTTCAAGGTAAATGTCTCAGGTTCAGAAAAAATTCTTTTTCTTAACATCTCCTAATCCCACTTGTAGGTCACTAGTGTCCACGTTTCATTAGTAATTTATGGCGTGGCTATCAAAATACAGGGTGGTCGGATTCCAGAGAACCTCAGGGAACCCGACGTTTCTCTAGTTTGGTCAGTTAGGATTACCTTTAGTTGGGACTTAGAAGTAACCTCCCTGACTACTACTTCGGCTTCGAGGTTAGGAAACCGGTGGATTACACTTCTTGACTGAGTAATCTTTTCTGGGACTACGATCCTTTCTGACTTCCGTCCTCTTCCCGACCTACCGTAGTGGCTGAGTTACGTGTACTCAAACTGGTTAGAACCTCTACCATTTCTTGTCCCTTCGAACCACACAACGTTAGGTACCCCAACGTTTCGCAGTCTGTACCGACTGACTGACTTGTTGTTTCAGATTCCATTATTCTTACAGAAATACTTTCTCGGTATCAGAATGACCTCGTCCGAACCGAGTGTCCCTGGTAGAAAGAGAAATGTCTCCGAGATAGTTAACACCGTTTGAGACCCCGATTCTGAACCCCCGGACTACTTAAGACTGTTAATAATAAAAAAAATAAAGAGACAATAAATATCATTATCTTTTACGGTACTCAAAAAGTTTTTTCATGTTCAGTATTACGTTTCACCTATCCGTCCTTTGTCTGATTCTTAGAGACCTCTTTGATTCCACCATCTCGTAAGTAAAAAGATGAGCTTAGTTTCGAGCAGTAGGGACTGATAGGTCGGAGAAACAGTTGAATTACAAAACTCACTGTCAGAAGAATTACCCGACTTTTTTTTTTTTATCTCCCAACCGTCTAATGAGTTTTCACAATCAGCGAGTCAGTACAGACTGAGAAACGTTTGGATACCAATCATCGGGTGGTCAGAGAAGACCACCTTAAGAGGTCCGTTCTTATGACCTCACCCAACGGTAAGGGAAGAGGTCCTCTAGAAGGTTGGGTCCCTGGTTTGAACCCAGAGGACGTAACGTCTGTCCAAGAAATAGTAGCCTTCGTAGTCCCTTCGGGTCGTCTAAGGATAGGAAAGACTTTAAATCGACGAGTTCTGAATAAAGTTTCAGAGTAACTCTGACCAGTCTCGGAGTTTCATTGAGACTGTTCTGAAAATAAAAAATCCCAGAAGTACGATTTCTTTAGAGTCTTTGGTTTACTTTGTTTCCACAATCATCAATTAATACCAAATGAAATAAAGAGAGGCTAATGCAAACGTACACCTGAATATTATAGTTACAGGTGTAGGTTTTATACTCATTATACCCCTAAAATCTATATCCATGTTTCGTTTCCTAACTCTAACAAGAACCAATTCTTTCAAAATAGATTGTTGGGATCAGTTCTCCCTTTCTGTTTATATACTTTTTTTAGTAATAGATCCTTTTCTTTTCTTATGACAAAACACAGACTTTTCTTCGTAACTAAAAAAAGTAGCTATATTTTATTCCTATTATAGTGGTGGTGAAGTCTCTCAATAAAATTCTTAATTTAATTTATTGACCACTTCCTTGTATCGTGTAGGATCTTCTTTTCATTTACAGTCGAAGACAAGAGGAAAGACTTCGTCCTTGTGACTTAAACCGTCGGTAACACATAAAATAATGACTGGTAATTTACATCAATGTACAGTTTCCTGTTCTTCGTGATTTCCCTTTTAGTTCTTAGAACTGTTGAAAACACATAACAACTACTATGTTTATAGGACATAAATAAACATTCCGACTGAGAATGTTTATTTGACCGACATCTATAATAAGTGTTTCGACATTTTGGATCGATGTGTGTATGACCACTACCAATTTCAGGAGTTAAACCAAAAATAAGTATGTGTGTCAGTAAGTAAATAAGTAAATTTGACATTTATTTGTACCAGTTACGAGTTATATATAAAAAACTATAGGTTTTGATTTACAAATAAAAATTAATCTCCTTTTAACGAAATTTTAAGACACAACAAAAATCGGTACGTTACTACACTTAGTCGGTATTCATATGTATACTAAAAAATTTTTATTACTCACTTTTTCTAAATGATTCTCAAAAAAAATACAGGGTTTATGATAAGATTCATCAGTCAGTCAAATCAGTGAATAAACTCAGGTCGAAAAACACTGGGGTACCGGACGTCGTACCGTCCGAAAGGACAAGTAGTGGTTGAGGGCCTCGAACGAGTTTGAATACACGAAACTCAGTCACTACGGTAGTTCGGTAGAGTAGAGATAGTCGGGGAAGAGGACAACGGTAGTTAGAAAGGGTCGTAGTCTCAGAAAAGATTACTCAGTCAAGAAACGTAGTCCACCGGTTTCCTAACCTCAAAGTCGAAGTCGTAGTCAGGAAGATTACTTATGAGTCCTGACTAAAGGAAATCCTAACTGACCAAACTAAAAGAACGTCAAGTTCCCTGAGACTTCTCAGAAGAGGTTGTGGTACCAAGTTTTCGTAGTCAAGAAATCGTGAGTCGAAAGAAATACCAGGTCGAGAGTGTAGGTATGTATTGATGACCTTTTTGGTATCGAAACTGATCTACCTTAAAACAACCGTTTTATTACAGAGACGAAAAATTATACAACAGTTCCAATCAGTATCGAAAAGAAGATTTCTCATTCACAGAAAATTAAAGTACCGACATCAGTGGTAGACGTCACTAAAACCTCGGGTTCTTTTACTTCAGATGGTGACAAAAGTGACAAAGGGGTAGATAAACGGTACTTCACTACCCTGGTCTACGATACTAGAAACAAAAAACTTGCAAAGTAAAATTCGATCTAAAAAGTGAGGGGAGAAAGTGAAAGTAGTTCTCCGAAAAATCAAGGAGAAGTGAAAGACGGTATTCCCACCACAGTAGACGTATAGTCTCCAATAACTATACAGAGTACCGTTAGAACTAAGGTCGAACACGAAGTAGGTCAACCCGTAAAGCGTACTACATGAGACGTATATTCAATTTATTCGTCCTAGTGTTATATATTAGGACTTCATGAGGAAAGGGTTAGAACTTGGTCAGACAACAAGGTACAGGCCAAGATTGACAACGAAGAACTGAACGTATGTCTAAAGAGTTCGCCGTCTAAGATTCATCATCGTTAATTGTTTTATCTTTTAGAAACGGAAGTTCCTCGAATACCAGAGTATCGTCTCAGTCCTTATATGGGTCTCTTTGGACACGAATAGAGACTTACATGTTTCCTTCTACACAATACACAGATATGTTCGTGAATCGTACGACAGGTAAGGGTCGCGTAGTAAAGGAACGATTATTTAGACACACACGATTTAACAAAGTCAGTATAGGTTGAGAAACACTAAGATACCCAACACTGGGTGGTCCAAGGAGAGAGGTACCCTAAGAGGTCCGTTCTTATGACCTCACCCAACAGTACGGGAGGAGGTCCCTTAGAAGGACTGGATCTCTAACTTGGAAACAGAGAATGAAAAGGACGTAACCGGCATCTCAAGAAATGGTGATCACGGTGTACCCTTGGGGGGACCCAGTGGTAAATAAGGTAGATTATAGACACGTCCAGTTCGTCATCTGAGATGGATCAACAAAAAGAAAAAGAAAAAAAAAAGAATAAACTGACACGGTCCAGAATCAACACCGTACACCCAATCAAGAGACTGTTCCCTAGTTTGGACCCGGGGACGTGACCCTCGGATTTTAGAATTGGTGACCTGGTGGTCTTTTCAGTGAGACGGATGAAAAATTCAAGTTCAATATCAGGTTTAAAGATCCAAGAAGGGGTTGGTCCATTCATAAATCTGTGTCTTCCGACAAGGACCTCCATCAAAGACCCAGAGACTACTTATGGGGTACGGAAAGTCTTTCCTGTAAGTAATTTATATCCTGGGTCATGTGAAATAAAGGTTCATACCTCTTTCTTCCTCCCGACATTCCGATCTTTAAGGTTGTCTTTTTTTGGTGTGGGTGTAGGAACATCACGTACACATTGCGTATCGAAGAGTGACCGTCTTATAAAAAGATGGACTTTGTTCCTGAATAAACGGGTATTCCACGTCGAATGAAACCGTATCGTCATTTTGCAGTCCTCAACTTTGATGGTCGACTGTGGACCACGTGCACTCTTTCCGTACTGATTGACGTAGGACACAGACGAGAGTACGTTTCGTCACTAAAGTTCTGTGCTCTCGTGTATATATTTATTCGAACAGGCACGAACTTTCGAACGACACAATCCCCGTCGGCACAATAATACTGGTAAAGTTACGGGAACCACAGGAGGTACTCGAAACGACTCGAAGACGTCCATGATTGTTAACCATTACTACGGGAACATTTAGATGGTAGAAGAAGGCTTAGTGAGAGGTTACGACTGTGGAACTCTTTCGAAATCTTCCGTTTCGACATTGGTGGACTAGAGATGGTCTGAGGAAAGTTCGGTAGGATTTGTTTAATTCTTTATCAGTACACAAACGACATATTTACATCAAAGTCTTTTGTCTTGTTACGTTTTTTGGGGTGTTGTTTGGTGTGTCTTTTGTTTGTTGGGTCGACCAGAGGATCGGGGAGTCTGAATAAACATCCTAAACAGAGGGGAGTAAAGAATGACACGACTGAAAGACCTCAGTGGTTATAAAACGGTCATACCCTTACTCCGATTCTCGTATCACTTACCTCACTTTTTGATATGGATAGAGTATCCCTTTGATTTTCAACTCAGTCAGTGTGTAATTACATCAATGACCGTGTATAATTAACAAGTTATTTATAGATAATAATCAATATTTTTCATAATATAATAACTATAAGAATAACAATTGTTGCGTCATAACCCAACCGGTTTTCAAAACAAGTTCATCAAGGTATTCTGCCATACTTTTTGGACATGTTTGAAAAGTCAGTTAGGTTATGAACGGATCAATTTACAAAGATACAAAGATACTATGGGTAATCCGAAGGGTCCATTGAGTTACAATTTCTTAGAAGGACGTAATTCCTTCCTTCGTACGGTGTACGTACGTGTGTGTGTGTGTGTGTGTGTTATGGGTAATCGAGTGACATTATTAAGTTTGGGGTTTAGGAAATATACGGTCGAGGTAGAATGGGAAGAAAGACCGAAAAAGAGGACGACGCACGACGGGGTATAGGACACAAAGACTGTGTTACTGATTGTAATAAAGGGTCCATAGTACACGAAATGGAGGAAACAGAAACCAGAACTAAAAGTGAAGAAACATACGGGAAATTGTGTCATAGCTGGATCTTGTGAGTCGGTAGAAAAGGGTATAATCCGAATCTTCCGTAGAGAGGACGTATTTTCATCCTTGATAATACAATGACAGTAAATGTCTAAAGACATAGAGGAGAGGTTCTAAAGTTATGGAAGGTTGTTGACGAATACATATTAAGTAGTAGAAACCCGTACACACACACATACACACACATGACGTCTTGTGACATACACGATTCATGATTTCTTTATAAACAACTTATCCCTTTCACAGTTTTTTCTATTTTACAAGAGTGTATCTAATAGAGTAGACTAGGAAAATTTTTAGGACCTTTCTTTAGTCTCGTTTTGTCTTGTCGTGATAGTGAATTTTTTTTTTTGTTTTTGTCTAAGGTCTACCATTCACTGAACACTGAACACAGAATCCTGAAGTTCGTTCAATATATTAGGGAGACAAAGAGTAAACGAAGAAGACATTTTACCCCATTGTAAATATTGATAATAATTTATTCTATCAGATACATTTCACATATAGTGAGACGACTGTGTACGATGATTCGTTATTGAGAAAATTTACTAATACGTCTAATAGTTTATTTTACTCGTTAAATACATTTTAGTGTTTATGTCTGGACTCTATTTAGAACCAGAGAGACTAAGGATCGGGTCAATAGAAAGACGAAATTATATTAGAATCAGAAGATCGTTATCACTTTTTCTCTTGTATTCAATCTCTGACTCCTCTTAGAAGGTAACGAGACGATGCCAAGATTGCGTAGATTCCACTTCTATTCCTCGTTTATTTCATAACCGAAAGGACTAATTAAGATTTGATTTTGTGCATAAAACTATAAGTCAGACATTTTGTGGTATCTAGTTTATCATAGTATTTTATGATTATGGATTTAAATACACTCCGAAAAAGAGATATCATATGTCCTAAAAGAGTACTACGAAGTAAAGAGTCGATATATTTTACCATAAGGATGGTAAAATGTAATCAAGTAAATAAACTATTTATACATTGAAAAATGAATGAAGTACGATGGTGACGGTTCATTATCTCTATGTTTTTACTCACTCTGATACTAAGACGGGAACTGATAATAATTCAGTGCCACTCCTCTGATTGTACTTTATTTGATGATAAGTTGAATTATTCATTATAATATCACTATGTATGTTACCTTCAAACATCGTTGTTCTCGTATTCTCCAAATAAAACCTTTTTACCTTTACTTTCTCCCTTAAACCTCGATCCAGACCCTCACTGTAAAATAAAATATTTAGTCACCAGAAGTTCGTAAAAAATAATGTATGAGAATAAGTCTTTCTTTACAAACCCCGTAAGTAAGAATTACATAAAAATTATGTAAATTTTTATTTTATAATGGACATATTGACAATGATCACATATAAAATTTGTAAACGGATAAAGATACTATGTTATTAAGGTGACGTTTCATATAGGAACTTTCAAAATGTACACGAGGGTCTCTTATATATTATAATAGGTATCATCTGAAAAGGTATGATCGATTTGAACCTTCTTAGATTTATAGGTAGTTATCCTCTTACTTATTTATTGATGAAAATTAAATAAAAGTATTACCTTATGAGAAGGAGTCATTTTTATTATTTTATGTCGGAGCACTTAATTAGAAATCTTGTATTATTACTCAAATTTCCGTTCGATGTTTCCGATTCATATCATACTAAGGTGAAAGAACTTTCAAGTTCCCGTCTCGTTTGATTTATTACATAATGAAGATTTATTTATGTATACAGTGTTTGATTGTTTCTTCAGTCCTTTAAATTTTTTATTATTTTAAGTCGGACCTACCTCTACCCAGTCACCTTCATCCTCCTCTTCCCTTCACTTTCGATCCTTTAGTCTCTGTCAAGACCACTACAAGATCCTGTATTCAATCATTACTTCAGTATCCGTAGGTAAATAATAAAATGAGACATTGAACATATATAGAGTGTAAGAAATCATTTATAGTATATAACAGTTTCCTCTTTTTTACTTATATTTCTCTTCAGAGTCACAAAAGAAGGACTTGAATTCACATCCGTTACCTTCAGTGACTGTAAAAAAGTTCATCTCCTTACTATACAAGTATAAGGACTAAAAAATTATTTTTTATAAAATAGTTGTAGCATCACCTATCTGTTAAATACACTTTCTAAAACGCCAGGACTGAGTTATGTGACCGAAACACTTTTTAATACCCAAAATCTCGATAACTTGTCTGTCTTGATTATTCTTAACCACTATACATTTTTCTATGTTACTAATAAATTTTACTCGATCGAAGGATCTAAGTTGTTAGTTACAGTATTCGGTTCTACCTCTTATGTCATTTGAGTGTCTGTGTATGTGGGTACTAATACCTCTTACTACTATCTTTCCTATCACTATATATGGACTCTAGCTTTTTAGATTATTATATTGTCACTCCCGACCGTAGTCAATCTTTATGAAAGACCTCCAGTGCACTTACCATTTGAGACCTCGTTCCTAGGTCTCCGGTGGTTGTGTGGACATTCATTCTGGTGTCTTCATCTATTCTAGTACAAATTTCTTTTTTTTTTCTCGTACAGTTTATTGTTCCACTTCTCTCGATATGACCTAATATGACCTAAAGACCTCTAACAGGGGGTACCTCCTGTGATCTCTTTAAAAGACCTCATATCTCCCCTTGACCCTTTCTTACCCTTTCGATTCACCGGTTACTACAGTTCACGAAGGCCATTCAATTCACTTTATTTTTAACATGACTTTATGTCTCTCCAATACACTTTGCGTTCCGACATTTGGTCTATAGAATGAGGAAACACCTTTGAGACAGGTGATTCGATTACCAAAAGTTTAACACGTGGTCTCTTACGATATCGATGAACACTACAAATCTCCGTATAATAAGTAAACTGTTCATGACCCGTCAAAACATAGAGGGTCCGTGATATCGTCAAAGACGACAATGTCACGAACTATTATAAAAAACAACTATCACTTCTTTGAGTAGATATAGAAAAAATATGGTTCACAACCAACGAGTCAACACAGGTTGAGAAACACTGGGGTACCTGACATCGACGGTCCGAGGAGACAGGTACTTTAAGAGGTCTGTTCTTATGACCTTACCCAACGGTAAGGGAAGAAGTCCCCTAGAAAGGTTAGGTCCCCAGCTTGAACCCAGAGATTCTAACCTCCGTCTAAGAAATGGTAGACTCGGTCTCTTCGGGAGAGAGAGAGAGAGCGAGAAAAAAAAAAAAAATTGTATTTTCTCTGATATTTATCAGGGATAATATAGTTCTCTTTTAACAATTATCTTACCATCAATTAAGTGAAACGGGGTGCCTTGGATGTCGAAATTTGGGGAAGTTTTTAGGGAGTTCTTTAAAAAAAATTGAAAATTTTTTAAAATAAGTTCATATCAACTGAATGTCACAACATAAATAATACTTAGATCAACTACCCTATTTTGATCTGTAAATTCACTGTAAATTCGACTCTTATTGGAAATTAGTACCTTTATGGTATTAAAAGTACTCTAAATTAACCCCTTTTCTTTCTTGAAAAACAACATTTTTACTAACTTTTGGTGACGTAAAATATCTTTAAGGTTTAATATCTAGTACAACTGGCACAATTTTTGTAGGTTGAAACCAAGAATTATATATCCTGTACAAAATTTTCTATACCTCCTTATATATGTTCTATAAACACCAGGTTTCCTTCCTTCCTTACCCTTCGTCCTCTTTGATATTATAAATGAAAGTATGCGAAGACATAATAAACTGAACAATTATAGTCTTACTCGATCATAATTAATATTACTCTTCTGTCGATGAGTCATCTCCTCAAATCTTCAAGTCAACTGATGTAACCGGACAACAAAGTAGGATCCTTAAATGTCTATGACATAAAAAAAATTGTGTGCATCACTGTTGGATCTGCGATCTCACAAGTCAAGATTCTAAACTAAATTCGTTTTAAGGACGATCAACGAAACTTTACTCTTTCAGGGGTCTCGTGTCTAAAAAGTCTCAAAGTAAGAAGTCCTTTCAACGTCTGACATCGAAACGTTTAACCGGAACATATATCACAAGTCAAGACAACGTTTTTTGTATACTGAGGAAACTGTAAAAATTACTGATTAAGTTTCAATACTTTATTTCATTGTTATTTCTGATTGTCTGGGTCGACACGAAACTAAGACATGAAAAGTACTTTAGGTGAGAGTCTCCGTAAAAAGGGTGTATAGAAGTTTGACATTTTCGACTTATCAAGAACAGATAGTAGGCCGACAGTGTAGAGTTGCATCCAAAAAATTTTTCACACTAAGAAAAAGACTTCTAAAAGAAAGAATAACGTTTACTGTACAAAAATACCTTACTACAGTCCATATCCAAAGACTATTTTATAATAAATTAGAAATTAGTCTATACGTCTACAAATGTATTGTAGTCTTCCCCTTACTCCTTTTATTAATTTTTATTTTACCCATTATTGACTTTTTGGATCATTTTATAACTGGTTTATTAATTGAAACAGAAACCGGTGGGATCAATTAGTTTATGAAACACTGTGTGTAGTGAGACATGTTTTACTGTAACGAAAGTTGCATTTGATCCAAAGAGATTCAACACAAATATAGTCTCACCACTTGACCCTTTGTCCACCTTTCTATTAGGAAATGATTTAAGGGTCGTTTAAGTGATCCTTTCTGAAAATAGAGGTGACGAGTTCAATAACTATTGATCTACCTCTTTATTTCTTATAAAAGTTGAACGTCAAAATAGAGATCACGAAATAAACTAGAAGTTTTTGAGATCTTTTTTCTTCCTATTTTTTTATAAACGTTGTTACGAAGTTGGTCATTACCTATAGTCACTTGATTTATTCATTTACTTACCGATGGGTAAAGTCATGAAAAAGACCCTTTTGGGGTACCTGTCTCTTCGAACCGTCCGATGTCAGGTATCCAGTGTTTCTCAGTTTGTGCCGACTCACTGACTCACACTCGTACTACAATTTACAAGGTTCTTGTTCCGTTTATTTCTAAGATTCACCAAGTTCTACCTTCTTTGATGAGGGTTCTATAATGAGTTTTGTATATGGTAGAGAACGTCCTAGGAGATACTGGGTGAAGGGTCTTATGACTTTTATTTTCGTTTTTATTTGTTTACCCTAGATTAATTTTAATTTTCGAAGACGTGTTGTTTCCTTTGATATTCGTTCCACTTTTCTGTCGGAAGACTTACCCTCTTTTATTATCGTTTACTTCGTTACCTGTTTGTTGATTAGAGTTTTTATATGTTCGTTGAATACGTCGAGTTCAGGTCTTTTTATTTACTGGGTTAGTTTTTTACCCAGTTTCTTGATTTATCTGTAAAGAGGTTTCTTCTGTATGCCTACCAATTATTTGTGTACTTTTCTACGAGTTGTAGTGAGTAATAGTCTCTTTACGTTTAGTTTTGGTGTCACTCCATGGTAAAGTGTGGTCAGTCTTACCGTCGCTAGGTTTTCAGATGTTCGTTATTCACGACCTCTCCCACACCTCTTTTCCCTTGGGAGGATGTGACAACCACCCTTACGTTTGATCACGTCGGTCATACCTCTTGTCACACCTCTAAGGAATTTTTTAACGTTTATCTTGACGGAATACTGGCTCGTTAGGGTGACGACCCGTATGTGTGGCTCCTTTGGTCTTCACTTTCTCTGTGCACATGGAGTTACAAGTAGTGTCGTGACAAATATTATCGGTCCTGTACCTTCGTTGGATCTACAGGTAGTCGTCTACTTACCTATTCTTTCGACACCATGTATATGTGTTACCTCATAATGAGTCGGTAATTTTTCTTATGTAAACTTAGTCAAGATTACTCCACCTACTTTGACCTTGGATAATATGTCTCACTTCATTCGGTCTTTCTTTTTGTGGTTATGTCATATGATTGCGTATATATACCTTAAATCTTTCTACCATTACTATTGGGACATACACTCTGTCGTTTTCTCTGTGTCTACATATCTTACCTGAAAACCTGAAACACCCTCTCCCTCTCCCACCCTACTACACCCTTTTACCGTAACTTTGTACATATGATAGTACATTCTTTGCTTAGCGGTCAGATACAAGCTATGTCCTATGTCCTACGAACCCCGACCACGTGCCCCTACTAGGTCTCTCTACTATACCCCACCCTCCACCCTCCCCCCAAGTCCTAACCTTTGAGTACATGTGGGCACCGGCTAAGTACAGTTACATACCGTTTTGGTTATGTCATAACATTTCGTTTTATTTCATTTTTATTTTTAATTTTTTATTTAAATTTTTTAATTTTTTTTTACACACGTGGATGTGTCCTGACAATATACGGAGAACTAAACGTATACATATAATGTTGAAGATATAGGTTTCTACTTTTATTACTAATGTCTGACAATAAAGTGAAAATGTTTCAAAAAAGTTTATTATGGTTATACAAAACCAAAGTACCAAGGACTTTAACTCCCATATATATAAGGTTGAATCGATCGACTCACTCACCATCGTCTTTACTTGATCTATGTGGTCCGACTGGTCTGAGGAAGTACCGTCCGAGTCGGAGAGTCGTCGGTGACAATAAGGGCCACCGAATGATGTTTCGGAAAATACTAGACCGGGAATAGACTCGTAATCGAAGAAGAGACAATACAGATTTAGTATTACTTTTACGAGTAAAGGTGACGGTCTAGAGTGAGATGAGGAATGCGATATAAGAACTGTGAGAGAAACTTTTTTTTTTTTTTTTCAAAGGAGTCTTTGATCCGAGTCCACCAAGTCACCGTTTCTTAGACGAGTGGTTACGTCCTCTACGTCCAAGTTAGGGACCCAACCCTTCTAGAGGACCTTTTCCTTTACCGTTGGGTGAGGTCATAAGAACAGACCGTTTACGGTATCTGTCTCGTCGGACCTCCTAATGTCAGGTACACCAGTGTTTCTCAACCTATATTGAATCGGTGATTTGTTGTTTCTTTTAAGTCAAAAGAAGGAAAAAGTGGACCTCACGAGGACACAGAGGTTGGAGAGGTCTGTCGAAACACTTCAAGAGAAGAAGTTGTGAATCGAGTCTACAGAAGAGATCCTTCTCAAGAAACTAAGGAGAAGGTATGTGTTTATGTGTCTGGGTGTCTATTGTGTCTGCGTGTGTGTGTTAACATCTAGATTACATCTGAGTCCTTAAGGAAGTCATTAGTATAATATAGAATATAGTATAGTCGTACTGTATTATATAATTAACATAAAATTATATTATTTAGGTAATATCGAACTAATAAAAATATACAGACAGAGAAGGTACTGATCGGACAATCGAGGATATTCCGTCTCGATATTCCCGTCGCGATATCGAAGTGACATAGAGTCTATGAACGATATCACGAACTGCGAATCTCTACCAAAGTATTTATTTGACTTACGGATAATTTACGAACGATCTACTCATTTGTTTAAATAAGAGTAGAGAATTCTGGGCGTTGTCAAAACTTCCTTGACACTTCGGAACGTCTAAGTAGATTCTATCCTTATTTAAGACAGAAGAGACACAAGAGAAGTGTGAAATAATGAAGAAATAAACACCGACCATAGTAATTGAAACGACTTAAAATTAACGTAGGTGGGATAGTAGGTCAGACATTCTTTTTTCAGTAAGGAAGAAGATAATAGAAAAAGGGGTGTATCACGACACAAGACTTTTTTCCAAGAGGGACTACAAACGATTATATATAAATATCAAAAGAGGGGGTTTATATGTAATAATTTATTAAGTTACCCAAAAAAAAGTCCGTTTGTACTAAAGTCTGAGTAAAAATAAACGGACCTGGGTTGTGTATCGAGGGGACCATTGATCCCCGAAGGAACTATCGAGTCGACCATCTCTTAGACGGACGTTACGTCCTCTGGGAGTCAAACTAAGGACCCTGGTCTTCTAGGGGACCTCTTCCCTATCCGATGGGTGAAGTCATAAGAACGTACTTGTTAGGGGTACCTGGTTTCTCGGACCGCCCGATGTCAGGTACCCCAGTGTTTCACAGTCTGTGTTGACTCGCTAATTCGTGTCGTCACGTCGTGTATCATCCACTGTTTATTTGTGCAAGGCCCCCGTACTTTCTTCTCTTACTGATGACCTCTTCGTTTCTGGGAAGTGAACCAAGTAGACACCCGTTACTAGACCAGGAACTCGTTTGTGACCCTCACTTTGACAATGTCAGTAGGTCAAAATTATCGCTTTAATTGACATAAGAAAAAGAAGGTCCCGAATCCATAGGGACCTTTATTACTAAAACCTTCCCTATTATCATCGTCTTCAATTCCTTCGTAATTGAAAAATTAAACAACGGTATAGAGGGTTTACCACTGGTGTGACGTTCGTCAGAACTCTCTCAGAACGAAATTTTTTTTTTTTTTTAAGTAAATAAATCGACCTAACCCAGATTTAACGTCATACACCCTAGATCAAGGGACTGGTCCCTAGTTTGGGTCCAAGGGACACAACCCTTGTACTTCAGAATCCGTTACCTGGTGGTCCTTTCGGGACTCTGTCGGAGAAAGTACCATCGACTGACTCTTTAATTGTCTTAGAGATTCGTAACTTTAGTTATTGGTGTATCTTCTTCTCTTACCGAGACCAATGACTCTTACTTTAGAAGTTTCCAGAGTAAAAAGTATGTTACTATTATTATCGAATTAAATAACTTTTAAACCCGACGGTAGGGTACGATTAGAGAAACATATATAAGAGTACATTAAGAGGACTGTTAGGATGTCTGGTTCATCGTTATGTTGGAATGGTGTCTCTTGTTTTGACTCCGAGTCTTTAGAAATGGTTTGAAATCTATCGATATAACGAGATAGTGTCCTATATTAAGTTAAGACTGATTTTTGGTCCCACCTTTTTACAAATAACTGAGAGAAAGTCCCAGAGTAATACAGATCATTCTTTGGGCATGAACAGAAACACTGAATTCTTGTCTTAGAATAATGGGATCAAGTAGTCTTCCTGTCGATTTTTAATCTTTTAAATTAGGAAGTAATAGACTTTTCCCCTCGTGTACTTTGGTGTGTACTTGGATAGGTGTTCCGTTTTCCTAGAGTTGGTCGTTGAAGTCGACGTTGTAAATGGTTTCAATTGGTCATTTAACTGGATAAGTCAAGGTAAGAAGAAAAAAAGAAAGTGTCAGTACACAGAGACTCATATGTGTTGTCATTATATGTAGTAACACTTCTGTAACATGGTGTGTATATTGTGAAGAGAGTCTCACTTGCCAAAGTGAAGTCCTTAAGTCGACGAAGACGACTCATTTAAATCAAACGGTTACGACTGGAAGAAAATTGGAAGATGTAAAAAATCGAGACATCGAAGTGTGGTTAAGATAAATATAAATCCTTTGAGTCAGAGAGGGACCAAACAAAAGTATAGTCGTTTTCACCGGACTGACATTGGTCGTATCGAAATTTTTATAACTTGATGTTTTTACGAGTACTTAACTGACATTCCTTTTAATCCACAGAGGTGACTATACACTTACTTCCGTTATGTGTCCTATAATGTTTAAAGTCTCTTAAAAGGAGATAGTTACACTTGTATATTTACACTGTCAATGTATTCTATTAAATAGTGAACTTAATAATATTCGTACGAAATATTTTATGAGGGGTCTAGAGGAAAAGACTGTCTTTGTCGACATTGTCATCTTTATTTTGAAGGAAGGTGTTCTTGGTTAACCAGTTCAAATAATGTTCAGTATTACAGTCGACAGTTTTTCTAAGGAAGTAGTTTAACTGGAGGAGATTGGATCGTCGAGATTCGAAAGAAAAGAATCGAGAAATTCGATGTAAAACCGGTGGTCTAGATTTGTATTGGTAAAATCTGTTTTACAGTGACTCCAATGTCCACCAAATATAAAATTTGGTTTTTATTTCCCTCTGCAAATACAGGTTTCACTCGGGTGGTTCTACCAAACTAACATTTCATTACACATTATTTCGTAAGTTCTCTGAACTCCTTTTCTTAGTTTAGAAACCCTCCTTCGAGTAGTTTTCGTCTTTACCAATTATTCTCTAGCACCCTCGATCAAAGTCTTTAAAGAGTGGCACCTACTACAATCTCTAAAAAAAAAAAAAAACGTATGTCAATATTATGTGGTCGTTTAAATTTATGAAGGAGTGAAGGAGAAGATTAAAAGTAGACCCATCAAGTCAAATCTGATTAACCGAGATTCATTCACTAGAGGTCTCCGAAGGAACCACCGAGTCACCATTTCTTGAACGAACGACAGTTGCGTCCTCTACGCCCAAGGCAGGGACCCACCCCTTCTCGGGGACCTCTTCCTTTACCGTTGGGTGAGGATGTAAGAACGGACCCTTTAGGGTGTTTCTTCGGACATCCCGATGTCAGGTACCCCAGTATTTCTCAACCTGTGTTTAATCGTTGATGTTGTTACTGTTGTTGTTTCACAAGAGATTCACACCAGGGGACTGTCGACAGTAAGTGTAGAGACCCCCTGAACGAGTTTTACGTCCAAAACCCCAACCTTGAAACCTTGAGACCTCATTTCTGTTCGTCAGAAATAGAACTGTTCGGGAAGTCCTCTAAGATCCCGTGTGTTGGTGGTAACTATGTCTTCCTCTTTCACACGTACGGTCCATGTTCTGATCGTGTCCGTTTCCACACCTCCAACTCCATTCTCATCACCTCAGATCTCTTTTCCGTGTTGTTAATAAAGTAAATAACTAAGGAATAAATTAGTCTTTGAAATTGTTTATACCTTCCCATACTTTAGCCTTCCATAACAATGTGACCCTGAAAATAAAACATTATATTATGGTCTTAAGTTCTGTAGATTTTAGACCTTCTTTTTGACTGACACTTCCATCTTAGTCTAACTCCTAGATTGTCTCTTTACAAATTAAAATTACCAGACATGTTACCCTCTCGGAAATATCCAAGAAGTCAACCTTTCGTTGTATCTATTTTGTCCCAAGGAGAAACCAACGTCATTGTTTTCTCTTGTCTTCAATAAATCTAAGAAAAGTCCACAAGAAGTGACCTTTCTATACGAACAACACCGTTCTGGACGTAATAAATTTTTACAGTCTTTTCCAGAGTGGAGTGTTTATATAGATGAAATACGGACTCAAAACGAGTAGTCAGGAGACCCTCTTATTTATGAAGTAGTTAATTTTGGATCTTTTCCTCCTTTGTCTGTCAACCGACTTTCGTTCCAAATCAGTCTCCTCTTCCTCTTTATCGTTGTTTTTATGGGGTTTCCCCCTCTTCAAGGACCCGTTCTATAAAAAGGGGTAAAACGTGTAAATTCTCTTGAGGAAACCGGGTTTTGTTCTACCTACGGTAAATTTTGGTATTCTGTTAATCCTAATCTCTGACATTAACCGGAGTCCCATTCTATCCTTATAATACTTATATTTAAATGATTCAAACTCCACTTCTTCCTGTCTTCTACTTTGAGTGAACACCGGTAACCTTTAAGTCATGTCCTGAACTACATTCGACAACATAATTCAAGTCAAGTCAAGTCATCGAGTCAGTACAGACTGAGAAACACTGGGGTACTTGGTGTCGTGCGGTCCGAGGGACAGGTAGTGGTTGACGGTCTCAGGTGGGTTTGGATACAGGTAACTCAGTCGTTACGGTAGGTTGGTAGAGTAGTAGACAGTAGGGGAAGAGGAGGACGGGAGTTAGAAAGGGTCGTAGTACCAGAAAAGTTTACTCAGTCGAGAAGTGTAGTCCACCGGTTTCATAACCTCAAAGTCGAAGTTGTAGTCAGGGAGGTTACTCGTGGGTCCTGATTAGAGGTAATCCTACCTGACTAACCTAGAGAAACGGTAGGTTTCCTGAGAGTTCTTAGAAGTCAAGTCAAGTCAAGTCAGCGAGTCAGCACAGACTGAGGAACACTGGGGTACTTAGCGTCGTACGGTCCGGAGGGACAGGTAGTGGTTGAGGGCTTCAAGTGAGTCTGAGTGCAAGTAGCTCAGTTACTGCGGTAGGTCTGTAGAGTAGGAGACAACAGGGGAAGAGGAGGACGGGGGTTAGGGAAGGTCGTAGTCTCAGAAAAGGTTACTCAGTTGAGAAACGTACCACGTTTACATTTACGTCAAAGTCTAGTATTTAAAATTTAGTAATATTGATCCGAGTTTGTACATAAATAATTAGTTTTATCCTTGATAATGTTAGTTGTGTAAATACGGTTGTTCTTTATTCAAATAAGGGTGTTATATTTTTAGACACGAAGTCCTAAGCTACTTGAGAACCTTTCGTAAAAGACGGAGGCCGACCAACACTTTCGTAAAAGGGACGTTTTTGAACAGTTCTACGAACTTCTCAACATCAGTCAACCGCTCTCCAGTTCACTTATACCACCTACTTCGTTTTAAAACATCGGGTTAAACAAGTTGAAAACTCGTAAACAACCCGTTGCACGTCAACCCGTAACAACACCTCTTCTTAACCCGGTAAAGACAACTCGTCAAAACCGACGTCCGTAACGTCAAAAACCACGTAGAGTAGTTGAACAATTTGTATGAAGAGTCTACATTACCAAAGTGGTCCTAAGTCTTTCGATATCACCTAGTCTGACGGTCGTTTGGTAGTTTATCACTGATACTAGTAAAAAACCACGTTCAAACGGAAACCCTTCACAAGACCTCGAAGAACCAGGTTGGTAACTCGACCAGAAGTGGTCAACAGTATATTTTCGGTGAAAAACAGTGTGTAATGTTAGACTAACTCTTTGCCAAGTAACAACATACCTTATTCTCTTCTACTGTGAAGTTTTGTTCCTAAAAATTTAAACTCCAATCGAGTACTTTGCGGATGAATTACACAAAAAACTGGACAGGTTAAACGAAGTTTACGTCTTACTGGTCTCTTACCAACTATAACAATAAACCGTTGAATCACAAGAACGAATCTCTTAGGGTCCCTACCACCTCGGACCACCCGACGACAGATACCCTAACGTGTCTCAGTCTGTACTGACTTCACTGAATCGTCGTCGTCGTCGTCGTCGTCGTACATCAACATTCTCCTAGTAGAAACTACTATTGAGAGTTAACCAACAACAGTTGAAGGTTGTCGACCGGTGACACAAGGAGTAGAAGTTCCAAGAACAGACGAAAACGTTTAAACGTTGAAGAACTTGGTGGAGACACCTTTTAAGACTTTCTCTACCCTTATGGTCTGGTGGACTGGACGGAGAACTCTTTGGACATACGTCCGGACCTTCGTTGTCAATATTGACCTGTACCTTCTTGTCTGACCAAGGTTTATCCTTTTCCTCATGTAGTTCCGACATATAACAGTGGACGAATAAATTGAATATATGTCTCATGTAGTACTCTTTGCGACTCGACCTTCTTCGTGTTCGACCTTAGTTCTAACGACCCTCTTTATAGTTATTCGAGTCGATACGTCTACTGTGTTGGGAATACCGTCTTTCACTTCTCCTTGATTTTTCGGAGAACTACTTTCACTTTCTCCTCTCACTTTTTCAACCGAATTTCGAGTTGTAAGTCTTTTGATTTTGGTACCGTAGACCAGGGTAGTGAAGTACCGTTTATCTACCCCTTTGTCACCTTTGTCACTGACTGAAATAAAACCCCCCGAGGTTTTAGTGACGTCTACCACCAACGTCGGTACTGTAATTTTTTACGAATGAGGAACCTTCCTTTCAATACTGGTTGGATTTGTCGTATGACTTTTCGTCTCTGTAATGAAACAGTTGTTTCCAGGTAGATCAGTTCCGATACCAAAAAGATCACCAGTACATACCTACACTCTCAACCTGATATTTCCTTTCGACTCGGGGCTTCTTAACTACGAAAACTTGACACCGTAACCCCTTCTGAGAACTCTCAGGGAACCTGTCGTTCCTCTAGGTTGGTCAGGTAGGATTTCCTCTAGTCAGGACCCACAAGTAACCTTCCTGACTACAACTTCGACTTTGAGGTTATGAAACCGGTGGACTACACTTCTCGACTGAGTGACCTTTTCTGGGACTACGACCCTTACTAACTCCCGTCCTCCTCTTCCCCTGCTACCTCCTACTCTACCAACCTACCGTAATGACTGAGTTACCTGTACCCAAACCCACCTGAGGCCCTCAACCACTACCTGTCCCTGTGGACCGCACAACACCAAGTACCCCAGTGTTTCTCAGTCTGTACTGACTCGTTAACGTGACATGACTTGACTTGGTGGTGACGTGACATGTAAACAATCGTCAAGGACCTGGTTTACGCTCAACAGAGGTGACGAGATGTTGGACAAAACTTGAACTTATTCTTTTGACAAGCTTAAACAAAAAACAGATAATATTAAAGGTATCATATATTTTATTGTCGTTCATTATTCAGTAATCGTTTTTTGGTATTTCGCTCTTTACACGTAATTTTACTACATATTGTATTGGTGTAAATTCTTACATAAGGTTATAGTTTACCGTTTAAAGTTGTTACGTTTTGACGTCAAAAAAAACACGGTAGGACTATCAAAATAACGGTAGGTTCTACGGATACTAAGACACGAAAACTAGTTTGAACATTACAAAGAGTTATTTGATAATTTTCTTGTAATGAATATACCGCACTTTATATAACATTCAAGGGACTGAGGTTGTTGAATCCAACCATAAATATTACGTTGTGTATAGAAGAGAGTCGTATTAACTAAAAAGTCCGTTATCTGGTGTCGATTATTTACAAGACACGTATTACCGGTATGGGACTCAAGAAATAACGAGTACCCAAATTCTGTCACAATAAACACGACAATGTAAAGGCTATTCGAGTCTGATCCGGTAGTCTCATTTCTTTCTTGTCCGGGACGAAATGAAGGTCTATAAGGGTTTACGTGTGACTTTTGGACTTCTTTTTGGTTGTAGAGAAAGACTCCGTTCTCGACAAAGGATACGTAGTAACGTGTAAAATGAGAACCATGAACCCTCTTGTAACGACCACAAAAGGGTCTCCGACCGTTTCTTTTCTTGGGTTCCTCGGGGAAGAAAAAAAAGAGACAAAGGAGTCTGAAGGATCCACAGTCTAAGAAGTCAACGAAGGAGGGAGGTCGTTAAAAGATTTCAGTGTGATAACCGATAATTATGTTTCCATTTTCGTTTTTTGATTTACATAGTTAGTGACAGATTCAAAGAAGGTCAATAACAAGGATAAATTTCAGGTAAATCCGGAGTACATAAATTTCCACTATTGAGTCTAACCTTCTTTCATCTTCACTTCTTTGACTCAAAAATTCCTCAGGTCCATAAATAAGAAAGTATGGTTAGAATTTGTTTACCAAAATTCTTGGTCAAAGGAGAGAAGGAAGGTCTCTATTTACACATAAAGGAGTGAAGGATGGTTTTCATATAAATAAACAGAGAAACAAATGGATATATAAATGAGTAAAAAATGGTTTTACTTACGAAGATAATACCTTTCTAAAATTCATGGTTAATGTTTGATATCTTATTTTCTTTAAGATAGACTCAATTCCACTACAAACGTCTATTAGTAGTTTAAATTTGTCACATAACTTTTCATCTCTGTAATGAAACAGTCGTTTCCAGGCAGATCAGTTCCGATACCAAAAAGGTCATCAGTACATACCTACACTCTCAACCTGTTATTTCTTTCGACTCGTGGTTTCTTAACTACGAAAACTTGACACCACAGTCTATTCTGAGAACTCTCAGGGAACCTGACGTTCCGTTAGGTTGGTCAGGTAGGATTTCCTCTAATCAGGACCCACAAGTAACCTTCCTGACTACAACTTCGACTTTGAGGATATGAAACCGGTAGCTTACACTTCTCGACTGAGTAACCTTTCTGGGACTACGACCCTTTCTAACTCCCGTCCTCCTCTTCCCTTACTGTCTCCTACTCTACCAACCTTTCTGGGACTACGACCCTTTCTAACTCCCGTCCTCCTCTTCCCTTACTGTCTCCTACTCTACCAACCTACCGTAGTGACTGAGTTACCTGTACCCAAACCCACCTGAGGTCCTCTAACACTAGTCCCTCAGGACCGCACGACGTCAAGTACCCCAGTGTTTCTCAGCCTGTATTGACTCGCTGACTTGACTTGACTTGACTTTGTGAACAGTGTAGATATATTCCTCCTTGACCATAGGTAAATAAATTAGTTGGCTACAATTGACTCACAGACGAAATAAAGTCCCGGACATGATCTGTGACTCTTCTGTACCTAATTTTCTTATCAGGGACGGTGGGTCCTCTTGAAGTTCTTCGAATGTTAGGTGTTTCAAGTCAAGTAAAGTCAGAAAATCAATACAGACTGAGACGCTGGGGTACCTGACGTTGTAAGGTCGTTAGGTACTCCTTTCTCTCTAATTGATTGATAAATAATTTTAAACTATACTCTCACCTTACGACCTCACTCTTGTCCATGCTTTCTTTATGTGTTCTCCTTATATTGTAAGTCAGTGTTCTGTGGATCTTAAAGGAGAGGGAGAGTGGAATATTCTTTACAGTCCTCAGTACTACGTAGACAAAGACTTCGTAGTGACTTTACAAAGTAGAAGGGGAGTGGACGATCGTGACGGAATTAAGTCTTGGTGGACGGTCTCAGTGGTCTCGTCAGCGACATTACATTTATCAGAATAAAGATTATAACAGGATCTTTAAGAAAGATGTGCTACGATGGTCTTAAGGTAAAATTTTAATTTTAAATTAGGACAGTAGGAACGAATGTTTAGGAGTCTTAATAATACGAGGCAAAGAGTTATATCTTCGGATTCAAGGAAACATACTGAATATTCTGAATACCGTTGTTAAAGATACTTGTTTTACCAAAGGTATTATCTCAGTGTAAAAAGTTAAGGAGTCGGTTAAGGAGTATACTATAATATTCGAGGTATTGGGTCGTTGGTCCCCTCTAATATATCGATCAAGAGTGGTTACCGAGTTGTCGTCCTTACTTCACACGGGAAACGACTAAGTCCGAGATTTCTCCTTCACGATCTGAATCATTGGGTTTGAACTAGTGTCTCCACTCTCGGAATTGTACCTCCTTAAGACCGGGGACCTAGTGACATACCTTTTCTCGAAGACCACTCAGTCATTGTGAATGGGACCTGGTAATAAACTCACTCTTTCTTTGACAACACAAACTCGATAATTACAATGTAAAACTTCGTATAAACAATGGTATCAAATCCGGTGAGGTCAAGTTTTGGAAAATATTAAATTAGAGATTAATGGAAAAGTTAAATAAATAGGAAATGGTTAAAGGTAGGAGAGTATATATAGGGTGTGAAGTCGATATGGTTTGGTGAATTTTAAGGTATCTATTCGGTACGAGTGAGAATAAAAATACGGAAGTAAGGACGTTTCAATCTGGACAAGGACGGAATAGGACATTCCGACTTAGTCCGTAGTGAGAAGATCTTTTAACACGGGGAGAGCGACTTTAAGCATATAACTTCGGTAGGTGCGATCATGGAGTCTTACATTGACATAAACTTCTATCCTTGAAATAAGAAAAATTTGTAAAACAAAACATAACCTCATATCTACTAATACGGTCGTATAAACCTTTTGATTCGTCACCGTATCCTGACCTTTTCCAATGAAAAGTAAGGTTAGGGTTTCTTTCCGTTACGGTTTCTTACAAGTTTGATGGTGTGTTGAAGTGAGTAAAGTGTGATATCCTTTCTTTACTAGTTTTAAGAGGTTCGGTCTGAAGTCGTCATATATTTGGTTTTTGAAGGTCTACAAGTTCGACCTAATTCCTTTCCGTCTCCTGAGTTTATACTTTAACGGTTGTAGACAACCTAGTTTTATTCTGAACCTAGGTTGACACCGAGTCTAGTACTTGAGGATAACGGTTTAAGTCTGAATTTAACTTCTTTGACCCCTTTTGGTGATCTGGTAAGTCCATACTGATTTAGTTTAGGGAACACTAATATGTCACCTTCACTCTCTATCTAAATTCCCTAATCTAGACTATCTATCTCACGGACTACTTGATACCTGCCTCCAAGTACTGTAACATATCTTCAGTCCCTTATTCTGGTAGAGGTTCTTTTTCTTTCCGTTTTTTCGTTTTACCGACAGACTCCTCCGGAATGTTTATCGACACTTTTCTTCTCTTCGCTTTCCGTTTCCTCTTTTCCTTTCTATATGGGTAAACTTACGTCTTAAGGTTTCTTATCGCTCCTCTCTGTTCTTTCGGTAGGATTCACTAGTCACGTTTCTTTATCTCCTTTTGTTGTCTTACCCTTTCTGATCTCTAGAGAAGTTCTTTTAATCTCTATGTTCTCTTGTAAAGTACGTTTCTACCCGAGTTATTTCCTGTCTTTACCATACCTGGATTCTCTTCGTCTTTTATAATTCTTCTCCACCGTTCTTATGTGTCTTCTTGATATATTTTTCTAGAAGTACTGGATCTTTTGGTGCTACCACACTAGTGAGTGGATCTGGTCTGTTGGACCTTACACTTCAGTTCACCCGGAATCCTTCGTAGTGATGCTTGTTTCGATCCCCTGCACTACCTTAAGGTCAACTCGATAAAGTTTGGGATTTTCTACTACGACACTTTCAGACGTGAGTTATACGGTCGTTCAAACCTTTTGAGTCGTCACCGGTGTCCTGACTTTTTCCAGTCAAAAGTAGGGTTAAGGTTTCTTTCCGTTACGGTTTCTTACGAGTTTGATGACCTGTTAACGTGACTAGAGTGTACGATCATTTCCTTACGAGTTTTAAGAGGTCGGGTCGGTAATTGTTATACACTTGACACTTAAAGGTCTACAAGTTCGACCAAAATCTTTTCCGTCTCCTTGGTCTCTAGTTTAACGGTTGTAGACGACCTAGTACCTTTTTCGTTCTCTCAAGGTCTTTTTGTAGATAAAGATGAAATAACTGATACGGTTTCGGAAACTGATACACCTAGTGTTATTTGACACCTTTTAAGAAGTTCTCTACCTTTATGATCTGGTGGACTGGACGGAGAACTCTTTGGATATACGTCCAGTCCTTCGTTGTCTATCTTGACCTGTATTTATCTGTAAAGAGGTTTCTTCTGTATGCCTACCGATTGTTTGTGTACTTTTCTACGAGTTGTAGTGAGTAATAATCTCTTTACGTTTAGTTTTGGTGTTACTCCATGGTGAAGTGTGGTCAGTCTTACCGACGCTAGGTTTTTAGACGTTCGTTATTTACGACCTCTCCCACACCTCTTTTCCCTTGGGAGGATGTGACAACCACCCTTACGTTTGATCATGTCGGTGATACCTCTTGTCACACCTCTAAGGAATTTTTTAACGTTTATCTTGATGGAATACTGGGTCGTTAGGGTGACGACCCGTATGTGTGGCTCCTTTGGTCTTAACTTTCTCTGTGTACATGGGGTTACAAGTAGCGTCGTGACAAATATTATCGGTCCTGTACCTTTGTTGGATCTACAGGTAGTCGTCTACTTACCTATTCTTTCGACACCATGTATATGTGTTACCTCATAATGAGTCGGCAATTTTTCTTAAGTAAACTTAGTCAAGACTACTCTACCTACTTTGACCTCGGCTAATATGTCTCACTTCATTCGGTCTTTCTTTTTGTGGTTATGTCATATGATTGTGTATATATACCTTAAATCCTTCTACCGTTACTGCTGGGACATACGTTCTGTCCCTTTCTCTGTGTCTACACATATTACCTGAAAACCTGAGTCTCCCTCCCTCTCCCACCCTACTAAACCCTCTTACTGTAAGATTGTACATATGATAGTACATTCTTAACTTAGCGGTCAGATACAGACTACGTCCTATGTCGTACGAACCTCGACCACGTACCCCTACTGGGTCTCTCTACAATACCCCTCCCTCCACCCTCCCCCCAAGTACAAACCCTTGCGTACATTCTTAATTTCTAAAATTTTAAATTTTATTTTATTTTATTTTATTTTGGATACCCCCAGTTATTAGTTTTTTTTTTTTTTTGTTTATCCCTTTCATCATACAGTTCAGATATATAACAGTGGGACAAACAAATTAAATATACGTCTCGTGTAGTACTCTTTGCGACCCGACTTACTTCATGTTCGACCTTAGTTCTAACGGTCCTCTTTATTGTTATTAGAGTCTATGTGTATACTGTAGTGGGAATACCGTCTTTCACTTCTCCTTGATTTCTCGGAGAACTACTTTCACTTTCTCCTCTCACTTTTTCAACCGAATTTTGAGTTGTAAGTCTTTTGATTCTAGTACCATAGACCAGGGTAGTAAAGTACCGTATATCTACCCTTTTGTCACATTTTTCACAGTCTGAAATAAAACCCCCCGAGGTTTTAGTGACGTCTACCACTGACGTCGGTACTTTAATTTTCTGTGAATGAGGAACCTTCCTTTCAATAATGGTTGAATCTGTCGTATAATTTTTCGTCTCTGTAATGAAACGGTTGTTTACAGACAGATCAGTTTCGATACCAAAAAGGTCATCAGTACATGCCTACATTTTCAACCTGATATTTCTTTCGACTCACGACTTCTTAACTACGAAAACTTGACACCACAACCTCTTCTGGGAACTCTCAGTGAACCTGACGTTCCTATAGGTTGGTCAGGTAGGATTTCCTCTAGTCATGACCCATATGTAGCCTTCCTGACTACAATTTCGGTTTTGAGGTTATGAAACCGGTGGACTACACTTCTCGACTGAGTAAACCTTTCTGGGACCACGACCATTTCTAACTTCCGTCCTCCTCTTCCCCTGCTGTCTCCTACTCCACCAACCTACCGTAGTGACTGAGTTACCTGTACTCAAACCCACTTGAGACCCTCAACCACTACCTGTCCCTCCGGACTACACGACGTTAGGAACCCCAGCGTCTCAGTCTGTGTTGACTCGCTGACTTAACTTGACAACCTAGTATCTTTATCGTTTTCTTAATCTCTTTTTGTAGATGAAAACGAAGTAACTGGTACGACTTCGGAAACTGACACACCAAGTGTCATTTGACACCTTTTAAGAATTTCTCTACCCTTACGGTCTGGAGGAATAGAGGCAGGACTCTCTGGACATATGTCCAGTTCTTCTTTGTCAATCTTGGTCTGTACCTTGTTACCTGACCAAGGTTTAATCCTTTCCTCATCCAGTTCCGACATATAACAGTGGGACGAATGAATTGAATATACATCTCTTCTCGTACGTTTTTACGGTCCGATCTACTTCGTGGTGGTCTAAGTTCCAACCACCCTCTTTATAGTTGTTGGAGTCTATACGTCTACTGTGGTGGGAATCCCGTCTTTCTCTTCTTCTTGATTTCTCGCAGAATTACTTCCTTTTTCTCCTCTCACTTTTTCGACCGAATTTTGAGTTGTTAATTTTTTGGTTCTAGTACCGTAGACCAGGTTAGTGAAGTACTGCTTATCTACCCCTTTGTTACCTTTGTCACTCTCTGAAATAAAAGAACTCGAAGTTTTTAGTGAAGTCTACCACTAACGTCGATACTACAATTTTCTGTGAACGAAGAACCCTTTTTTTCGATACTGATTAGATCTGTCACATTATTTTTGGTCTTTATTATGAAACGGTTGGTATCAGTTTCGATACCAAGAAGGTTATCAGTACATGCCTATATTTTCAACCTGGTTTTTGTTTCGACTCCCGGTTTCTTAATTACGAAAACTTGACACCACAACTTCTGAGAACTCTCAGGGAACCTGACGTTCCTCTAAGTTGGTCAAGTGGGATTACCTTTAGTCAGGACTTATAAGTGACCTACCTGACTACAACTTCGACTTCGAGGTTATGAAACCAGTGGACTGAGTTTCTCGACTGAGTAGTCTTTTCTGGGACTACCACCCTTTCTAACTTCCGTCTTCTTCTTTCCCGACTCTCTTCCACTTTAATAACCTATCGTAGTGGTTGAGTTACTTGTACTCAAACTCGTTCAAGACCCTCTAACACTTCTTGTCCTTTCGGACCACACGACGTCGGGTACCCGAGTGTTTCTCAGCCTGTACTGACTCGCTGACTTGTTGATATCGGTTAACTATTTATTACACTATCAAAGTCCACTTGTTGTTTCCTTAGTCAGTATGTATAGGTAATGTATTTAGGTGTGTATATAGGTATACGTATAGGTATGTATATAGGTAAAAGGGGATTTGAGGGAAGAGTAGGTCTGACAGTATATCGTAACCGTATATATCAGGAACAACCAATCGGTAAAATTTATGTCACCACGTGTGTACAGGTAGGGTTTGAGGGATTGATAGGGGCGACAGATGTGGGGGGTGTTGTACCTCTATCCCTGAAATTCCTCTACTAATTCCTATTTCCTCCAGAAATCTCGCCTGGAATTAGGTTAGACTGGAATTAGATTAGGATGGGTCTCTCCGTGATCCTAACCTCAGATCTCTTTTTTCTTTTTTCTCTTTTTTCTGGTGTACCCCTGTTTCGTTCTTTCACCGGTAGAAGTTTGGTTCCTCTCTTCGGTCTTCCTTGGTTTGAAAGGTTGTGGAACTAGAACCTGAAGATCGGAGGTCTTGATACTCTTTTATTTAAAGATATCTCAGTGGGTCAGACACCATAAAACAATACCGTCTGGATCGTCTGACTATGCAAGGAATTCCGTTCTACAAACAAGGAGACTTTAGGTCGTCGCAAGACTCGTACACGGTAAAATCGTGAATAGTGTCGATAATTATAAAATGTCAGTAGTCAAATGAACACACAGAGGGATTGATCAAACGTTTGAAAACTACCTTACTAAGACAGATAAGTAGACAAAGTAATTGGAGAATGGTAAACAAACCTTTAAACATTCTTTATTTATTTCCGGAAATCTTACTCAATTAAAGAACAAGTGTTACACGTCGAATGACTATTTATTCGTTACTCCAAAAGGAACAACAGATCGGAGGACTGTAAAGACGGGTCCCACGATTCGTCCGTCATAACTAAAACTATAACCTAAAGTAATAATCTCCGAGACGGAACTTAAAAAAATATAACAACACACTCATAGTGAATTTCTAGTTAAAAGACATGGAAATGTATAAAAGATTTCACGTCTTCTACTTCTACCCAAAATGTTGTTCCTATTCTAGAAAGTCTTTCAGTCACTCCAACATTCACCTAACAAAAAACAAAAAATAGGTGCAATATTATCGGAGGAAAAGGGTTCTTTATGGGGAAATACGTCCTCACCCAAATTGTATCAGATGTACGGTGCAAACCAACCTGATTTCAACAATGATCTAGGTGTAAACTGATCATTCTACGATAGGAGAGTTAAAACTTAACTCACTTTCTTCAATTAGAAACAGAGAAAACTCACTGAGTTTGGTTTCTCTAATATTTGAGGTCTTAACACCCTGTCAGAACAAGGACCTCTTTGTCTCTGTAGACTGATTTCTCGTCCTATATAGTGTTTATGTCTTCTAAACGTCTCTTTTCCTGACGTGTATCGACGTTTCTATCTCACAATCTCTCTCTTTCCGTCGTTATTAGGGTCAATTAAAAGTAAAGGAATAAAGTTAGGGAACATTCTAGAAGAACGTAAGGGACAAGAACCTAAGGTACTAAAAGATGACGACCATGACTCACTTCTTCAGTTTACAAAGGATCATACACCAAAACTACCCGTAGGACCCGTCGAGTCACCATTTCTTGGGTGGACGGTTACGTCCTCTGAGTCTAAGCTAGGGACCCAGTCCTTCTAGGGGACCTCTTCCTTTACCCTTGGGTAAGGTCATAATAACGGTACCTGTCTCTTGGGACCGTCCGACGTCAGGTACCCAGCGTTTTGTCAACCCGTACTGAATCCTGATTTTCGTCACAGTAAACCCCCTAAAAAAAACAACAACAAAAAAATGTCGGAATGGAGAAGTGATCTTGTAAGACGGTTTAGTCCCGAAATAGTAGACGCCTAAAATCAGTCTCCCTAATCTACCATTCCCAATAATGAAACCAGGTATGATAAGGAATGGTGGTACCGGTTAGTTAATATTACAGACAGAAGGTTTACGGTTTGGGATTCATCAAAAGGAAGAGGCAGAGTGATGGTGACAGAATTACTCTTGAGAGGGTAGACTTAGCCACAATCACAGAGAACTACCTAAGGGTACTGAGATCTGAGAAAGAAGAGGTTGAGTAAATTGTGTTGTATTACTCTATGCAGATAGATTGGTACCAAAGACCGACACCAACAGTATGTTTAATACCTATTACATACATTCCCTTGATTGTGACACGCATCGTATAGTAAATTATAATTTAAGAGGTGATGACACTTCTATTGAGTTGTTATAATTGTCCCTGAAAAAAAAAAATCATGACTGATACATAGACCACAAAGTGAAATAGACTAAATGGAACATCATTGAGAAACGTCTTAATAATGTCTACTTCTTGGGTAGACCCAAACTAACGACGTAACCCTGCTAGGGGACCTCCCGTACCGTTGGGTGAGGTCATAAGAACGGACCTCTTAGGGTACCTGTCTCCTCAGACCGTCCGATGTCAGGTACCCCAGCGTTTCTCAGTCTGTACTGACTCACTGGTTCGTGTGTCGTATCAGTACATTAATGGATCAACGACTCTAATATAAGTTTGGGTCCTAAGGATTGAAGGTTCAGAAACGAATTGAAGGGACGATAATAGATAACGTAGAGACATATTAAGAACGAAAGACTCGAACTTTTGTTTGATTTGATTTGTACCTGGGAACATCGAACCTCTTTGATTATCTTCATTCTGTGTTTTAGACTAGGTTCTTTTACGTGGGGTTGTCGATGTCTAGGATATGAATTTCAGGAATGTCGGAACATCAAAACACTTTTCGTTGTGAACTCTCTAAACGAGAGGGACTCTTGACACTTTGTACCGGAAACAATCTCTTAACTACAACAAATCAACGATTCAACACAGACTGAGAAAACGGTGGGGTACCTTACATCGGACGGTCTGAGGAGACAGGTACCCTAAGAGATCCGTTCTTATGACCTCACTCAACGGTGAAGGAAAAGGTCCCCTAGAAAGATCGGATACAGAGGACGTAGAGAACGTAACCTTCCGTCTAAGAAATGATGACTCGGTGGACCCTTCGTCTTACCGACGTCAGTCTGACACAGAGACGGATGGTCCATACACAGATACGAATACTTTAGGTCTGTTTTCCTAAAGTTGTCAACTTTAACCTCACGACAGGTTTTTTAACCCCCAGTGTCTTGTTATTTAGAATATGTTAGATTAGACTAAACTGTATCCAAGTTTACAAAAAAAATTTATATTTAAATAAATAAAATTAACCTCCCATTAATGAAGTGTTATAACATAACCAAAAATATAGTTTCAAATGTAAGAGTACGTCACCATTCTGACATATCTAGACCGATACATAACAATAATGAACGAAGTACAATTTAATTTTTCTTTTATAAGTGTTTCTTCATTAGGGAAGAAGTGTCTTTTTCGATATAAATAGAAAATTTTATAGACTAAATATTTTCAGGTACTTCTTTTGTGAATTACCAGGAAACTTTTAGAATGACACACCACACATTCCGTGAAAAAATAGTACCTCTTCCCTAATGACAACAGGTATAAATGGAACTTTGGAGACAGGTGTCAGGTGGTAACAACTAAGGAGTCTTACATAATCTTCCTTACCTAAGTCATTACATTTTTATTTCTAAAGTTCATATGTCGGTTGTGACCTTTCCCAGAATCCTTTTCCTCTAGGAGTTTACTGAAAGTCTATACAGTACTAAAGACACCTCTGTCATCGGTCAATACCCCACTCTCTCTTGACTCCTCATTAGAATCCTAACATGACCCCAACCGATAAAAATCTTGGAAGTACCCATCTCAACGACTCCTGGGTGTAAACTTATTAGTCTGTGACGATAGACTGACAAGGGTAGTCTTGGGTAGGAGAGAGATATATAAAAAAAAGAAATGGAACCTAAAAATTTTTAATTAAAATTAAACTCCGATTAATGAAATGTTATACCACCACCAAAAACGGTACGGAACTGTACTTAGTCGGTGTCCACATGTACACAGGGGGTAGGGTTCGGGGGTAGGGCGGAGAGAGGGGTAGGATAGGGTGACCCAACAGGGTCACGTGATGGAAACTTATGGGACAAAGCACACAACTTGAACCTGACCGGTAGATAAAGTGTATATCATTACATGTACAAAGTTACGATAAGAGAGTTTGGTAGGGTGGGAACGGAAGAGGGTGTCTCAAGTTTTCAGACAAGAAATATAGACACAGAGAAAACGACAGAGCGTATATCCCAGTAATAATGGTAGAAAGATTTAAGGTATATATACGTAATTATATATGATATAACCACAAAAAGAAAGACTGAATGAAGTGAGACATATTATCCGAGGTCAAAGTAGGTGGAGTAATCTTGACTGAGTTTGCACAAGAAAAATTATCGACTCATTATAAGGTAACACATATACATAGTGTCGAAAGAATTGGTAAGTAGACGACTACCTGTAGATCTAACGAAGGTACAGGATCGATAACATTTGTCTCGACTCTACTTGTAACCCCATGTACACAGAGAAAGTTAAGACCAAACGAGACACACGTACGGGTCGTCACCCTAACGACCCAGTATACCGTCAAGATAAAGGTCAAAAATTTCCTTAGAGGTGTGACAAGAGGTATCACCGACATGATCAAACGTAGGGGTTCTCACAACCTCCCAAGGGAAAAGAGGTATGGGATATGTCGTAAATAACAAACATCTGAAAATCTATCGCCGGTAAGACCGGTCACACTCTACCATAGAGTAACACCAAAACTAAACGTAAAGAGACTATCACTCACTACAACTCGTAGAAAAGTACACAAACAATCGGTAGACATACAGAAGAAACCTCTTTACAGACAAATCAAGAAACCGGGTAAAAAAACTAACCCAGAAACAAAAAGACCATGACTAAAAGTACTTGACGAGCTCTAATTAAGAAACTGTCAACTAAGTAAACGATAATAAAAGAGGGTAAGACTTCTGACAGAAAAGTGGAACGAATATCAAAGGAAACAAAACGTTTTCGAAAATTCAAATTAATCCAGGGTAAACAAGTAAAAACGAAAATAAAGGTAATGAAACCCTCCATCCAGTATCTCCTAGAACGACACTAAATACAGTCTCTTACAAAACGGATACAAAAGGAAATCCTCAAAATATCAAAGACCAGAATGTAAATCTAGAATTTAGGTAAAACTCAAATAAAAACACATACCACAATCTTTCACAAGATCAAAGTAAGAGAATGTCCACCAACTGATCAAAAGGGTCGTGGTGAACAATTTCTCTAACAGAAAAGAGGTAAAATATAAGAACGGAGGAAACAGTTTCTATTCCACAGGTATCCAAAATAGTGATAAAACAAGGTAACTAGATATAAAGACAGCAACACGATCATGGTATGACAGAATTACTGACATCGAAACATCATATCAGACTTCAGTCCGTCCAACTAAGGAGGTCAAGGTAAGAAGAAAGAGTTCTAACGAAACCGATAAACTCCAAAACACAAAGGTAGTCAAGTCAAGTCAAGTCAGTGAGTCAGTACAGACTGAGAAACGCTGGGATACTTAACGTCGTGCGGTCCGGAGGGACAGGTAGTGTTTGAGGGCCTCAAGTGAGTCTGAGTGCAGGTAATTCAGTCTATACGGTAGGTCTGTAGAGTAGGAGACAGTAGGGGAAGGCGAGGACGGAGGTTAGGGAGAGTCGTAGTTGCAGAAAAGGTTACTCAGTTATGAAGTGTACTCCACCGGTTTCATGACCTCGAAGTCGAAATCGTAGTAAGGAAGGTTCCTTTAGGGTCCCGACTAGAGGAAGTCTTACCTGACAAACCTAGAGGAACGTCAGGTTTCCTAAGCGTTCTCAGAAGAGGTTGTGGTGTCAAGTTTTCGTAGTTAAGAAGCCTCGAGTCGGTAGAAGTGTCAGGTTGAGAGTGTAGGTATGTACTGGTGACCTTTTTGGTATCGAAACTGATCTGCCTGGAATCAGCCATTTCATTACAGAGACGAAAACTTATACGATAGATCCAACCAGTATTGAAAAGAAGGTTCCTCATTCGCAGAAAATTAAAGTACCGACGTCAGTGGTAGATGTCACTAAAACCTCAGGTTTTTTTATCAGACTGTGACAACGGTGACAAAGGGGTAGATAAAGGGTACTTCACTACCCTGGCCTACGGTACCAGAAGTAAAGAACTTACAACTCGAAATTCGGTTGAAAAAGTGAGAGGAGAAAGTGAAAGTAGTTCTCCGAAAAATCAAGGAGAAGTGAAAGCCGGTATTCCCACCACAGTAGACGTATAGACTCCAATAACTATAAAGAGGACCGTTAGAACTAAGGTCGAACACAAAGAAGGTCAGGTTGTAAAGAGTACTACATGAGACGTATCTTCAATTTATTCGTCCTACTGTTATATGTCGGAACTGTGTGAGGAAAAGAATAAACCTTGGTCAGACAACAAGGTACAGGTCAAGATTGACAACGAAGGACTGGACGTATGTCTAAAGAGTTCTCCGTCCAATCCACCAGACCATGAGGGTAGAGAAAGTCTTAAAAGGTGTCAAAGAACACTAGGTGTGTCAGTTTCCGAAACCGTATCAGTTATTTCGTCTTTATCTACAAAAAGACCTTGAGAGAACGAAAAAGGTACTAGGTCGTCTACAACCGTTAAACTAGAGACCAAGGAGACGGAAAAGATTTAGGTCGAACTTGTAATCCTTCAAGTGTTAAGTACATAACGACTTCGGACCGAACCTCTTAAAACTCGTAATGAAATGATCGTACACTTTACTCACGTTAACACGTCATCAAACTCGTAAGAAACCGTAACGAAAAGAAACCTTAACCTTACTTTTGACTGGAAAAGGTCAGGACACCGGTGACGACTCAAAAGGTTTGAACGACCGTATAACTCACGTCGTGAAAGTGTCGTAATAGAAAGTCCTAAACTTTATCGAGGTGACCTTAAGGTAGTGGAGGTGATCGAAACAAGTATCACTACGAAAGATTCCGGGTGAACTGAAGTGTAAGGTACTGCAGACCGAGATCTACTCACTAGTGTGGTAGCGCTAATAGGTCTAGTACTTCTAGAAAAAACATGTCAAGAAGGTACATAAGAACGGTGGAGAAGAATTATAGAAGACGAAGACAATCCAGGTCTGGTAAAGACAGGAAACAGTTCGGGTAGAAATATACTCTACAAGGGAACCACAGAGATTAAAAGAATTTCTCTAGAGATCAGAAAGGGTAAGACAACAAAAGGAGATAAAGAAACGTAACTAGCGACTTCTTCCGAAAGAATAGAGAAGAACGATAAGAAACCTTGAGACGTAAGTCTACGAATATAGAAAGGAAAAGAGGAAACGAAAAGCGGAGAGAAGAAAAATGTCGATAAACATTCAGGAGGGGTCTGTCGGTAAAACGAAAAAACGTAAAGAAAAGGTACGCTACCAGAACTAAGGACAGAAGACATGTTACAGTGCTTGGCGTAAGGTATCAAGTAGTCTGTGAGATAGACAGTCTAGATCCGGGACTTTAGATAAAGAGTGAAGGTGACATATTGGTATTCCCTAAACTAAATCCAGTGTGGACTTACCAGATCGCCAAAGGGGATGAAAGAAGTTAAACACAGACTTAAACCGTCATTCCTCAAGTACTAGACTCGGTGTCAGTCGAGGACCAGAACAAAAACAACTGACATATCTCGAAGAGGTAGAAACCGACGTTTCTTATATTAGTCAGGCTAAAGCCACAACTGGTAGACCACTACAGGTACACATCTCAGAAGAGAACACAACAACCTTCTCCCACAAACGGTACTGGTCACAAAAGAGAACCGTTTTGAGAATCAGAAACGGGACGAAGTAAGACGTAAGGTTCCGGTTTAAACGGACAATGAGGTCCACAAAGAACTGAAGGATGAAAACGTAAGGTCAGGGAATATTACTTTTCCTGTAGGAAAAACCCACAATCAAGATTTTCCAGAACATCCAGAAGTATCTTGACAAGTTGAAGTCGAAGAAGTCGTAATGACCCACCCCGTATCTGAACCTAATGACACTATAACTTACTAAACGGAACCTCTGCTTGTCTCTAGTGGGACAGTAAGTACTCTAACGTAGGTTCATGACGTAAAGCCTGAGAAAACAACTGGTAATACGGACGAGGTAAAGAAGACTACCTAAGGACGGACGTCATCATCTATATTACCAGCAGACTCAATTTAAGAGGGTAAGGTCAGGTAAAATGAAGCGACCAAGTATCTTACAACTGCAAGTGAGAACGGTAGAGAACAAACTGGAGAAGGTTAAACAGAACTAAGTACCTGGACTGTAAGGTCCAAGGATACGTTATAACGAGAAATGTCGTTGCCTGGAACGAAGATAGTGGTCAGTGTAGGTGTCGACCCATAACAAAAACGAAACCGAGGTAGGGAAGTAAGAAGGACCTCAATAAAGAGGTGACTAGAGGTCATCGTATAACCCGTGGATGACTGGACCCCTCAAGGAGAAAGTCATAGGATAGTAAAACGGAAAAGTATGACAAGTACCCCAAGAGTTCCGTTCTTATGACTTCACCAAACGGTAAGGGAGGAGGTCACCTGGTGTAAGACAGTCTGGAGAGGTGGTACTGGACGGGTAGAACCCAATTGGGTGCCCGTACCGAATCAAAGTAACTCAATCTGTTTCGACACCAGGATCACACTAATCTAACTGATCAAAAGACACCCATACCAAAGTCACACAGACGGGAGACTACGGGAGAACGTTCTAGATGGTAGAATGAACACAAAGAGAATGGAACCCACACCCAATAGAGAAGTGCCGACGAGGTCGTTTCACGTCGGTGACGAGGATAACACTTTAATAAAAAAGATCAAGACACTTTTTACGGTAACCATCGAACTATCCCTAATGTAATTTAGATATCTAACGAAACCCATCATATGATTAAAACTGATATAACTAAGAAAGTTAGGTACTTGTACCATATAAAGAGGTAGATAAACACAGTAGAAACTAAAGAAAGTAGTCACAAAATATCAAAAGAGATATATCCAGAAAACAAAGAAATCCATCTAAAAAAAGAATTCTTAAAATAAGAAAAGTAGTGTTACCAATTACCTTGACAAAGGAATTAAAGAGAAAGACAAAAGAGTAACAATCACACATCCTTACGGTCCCTAAAGACACATAATTAAAATATAGAATTTTGAAATGATATAAGTATCTAATTGAGATCATTAAAAGACCACCACAGAAATCCCAAAAGATACATCTCCTAGTACAGTATACGTTTGTCACTCTCAAAATGAAGAAGAAAAGGTTAGACTTAAGGAAAATAAAGAAAAAGACGAGACTAAAGACACCGGTTTTGAAGGTTTTGATACAACTTATCATCACCACTCTCACCCGTGGGAAAAGAACAAAGACTGAAATCCCCTTTACGAAAGTTAAAAACGGTGACTCCTATTATAAACGACACCCAAATAGTATATACCGAAAGTAATACAACTCGACACAAGGAAGATACGGACGAAGACCTCTCAATAATAGTATTTATTAACAATTTAAAACAGTTTCCAAAAGAAACGTAGATAATATACTGGTATACCAAAAATAGAAAGTTAAACAATTACACCACATAGTGTAACTAACTAAATGTTTATAACTTCTTAGGAACGTAAGGACCCTATTTCGGGTGAACCAGTACTACATACTAAAAAAAATTATACGACAACCTATACAAACGATCTTAAAACAACTCCTAAAAGCGTAGATACAAGTTAGTCACTATGACTGGACATGAAAAGAAAAAGACACCGTAGAAAAAGACTAAAACCATAATACCAAAGGTAGGAGATATATAATTATGGTACCTGATACAGGACCCGAGACCCGAGTATGGTGGACGTGAACTCAGAGTCGACATGGTGTTTAATGTAAATACTTAAATATGTTCAACGAGTCAGAAGAGGAATAAATTGTTTGTGAACAGATCGTTAGTGTGATTCGGATCGTGACAAACTACGAAAAATCTAAGTTACGTTTTTCTACTTGTGGTAATAGTGAGGACCAAATGTTTACTTCGTTGATCCATATGTCTTTTTCATTTAAAGAGGTCGTTCTCTCATGTTTGGGTCACTCTCGGTCTTTAGTCCGGGTCCGAGAAACTAGGGTCTCAGGTACGAACAATGGTGATGAGTCGACTGGTCCGATTTGACACCGTTTACTAAAACGAAGAAGTATCGTTACACGTATGTACGATTCAGTGAAGTCAGTACAGACTGAGAAACATTGGGGTACCTGACGTCGGACGGTCCGAGAAGATAGGTACCCTAAGAGGTCCGTCCTTATGATCTCACCAAACGGTACGGAAGAAGTCCCCTAGAAAGGTTTGGTCCCTAACTTGGACTTATAGGACACGGAGGACGAAACATCTACCTAAGAAATAGTGACTCGATGACCCCTTCGGGAGAGGTACCGATACCACTCCAAATTAAGTCTATTAGGTGTGTTTTGGTAACTTGTTATCGTCCGTATCTAAGTGTCAGTCAGACACCCAAAACTTTCATCAGACGACGACATTTTGAACACGTATACCACCCGGGACTCGTAAACACTTAAAAGGGGTTGTCAGGTGGGAGGACCGTGTCAGACGTATAAACCTGAAGACGACGTCAAAACGACAAACTGTAAGAAGAAAGGGTACCCTGACCCCGGGTCTAGACTGGGGACCGAGTAAACCGACTCCAGGACTGACAAAAACAAGGGTCTTAGTCCACCTTAAGTATTAGTCCACCAGTGTCGAGAATACAAAGTACTGGACGATGTGAGATGAAAGGGAACAACTAAACAGGGACGTACAGGAACCCGTCCAAAGACAGTAAGGTCCCTATTGATACATTCTTCCAGAAGCCACTGGACTTTATCGTACCATTTAATCTTGTCGTTATTTAGACTCTCTAGGTCTGGACCCAAATTTAGAATCGGAGTCACTGTACAATAACCCTTCAGTCAACAGACGACATACTGAATTCAAAGGAGTGACCATTTTATCCATATACTCAAAAATCCCACTAGTAATATTAATTTCAACTATAGGATACACCTATACAGACCGTGGTACAAATTCGATTTCATCTACGAGTTGTTTAAATGAAAGATAGTGGAAGGTTTTCATTTCTCCCCGAGGTATATAGATCTTCTTATTGGGTTCAATTGCAAACGTAGTCTGTTGTGTGTTCGAGTCCAAGAGTGTGATGACACCTGACTCTAAGTCCACTGTAACGACCTTGAGTGGTTTGGACTACTTTAGTACGTACCGAAGTAGGCACAACTCATGAACGTCGAGTTTATTCGTCGTACTATAGTAAATCTTCCTCAACGTGAGGTATGTGAAAACAAATAAATAGATACATATAAACAAAATCTTTACAAATGAAAATGAACGATATCAAACGGAACAAAAACATCTTACGTATTAACAAACACGAACCCTTAAGATTGTTTGTTTTATACAAAAATTTGTAGGTATCATTAATTTTGTATGCGATTCATGGTTTCTTGTGTGAGTACCCAAAGTAGTGACGACTTCCGTATTACATTACCTTATCATTTTGAAGGACACTACGAACTCTTTCTCGAACTAGTGTTAAGTGACGAACCTCCTGGTTCATTGACGGCAGTATATATTGGTTGTTAGGGACGTTGTGACTTGTACTTAAAAACTCGAAATATACAACCGAAATTGGACTTTTATCGACGGACGAGTAAATGTGAGTAAAAACACTATAAATTTTTTCTCTCTGTATTAGATTAGTGACTCTGACCTCTGACCGTGTCAAGGTAAACGTCAATCAAATCGTTCACACAGACTAATAAGAAAATACATGAAGTAAAAAACTTGTCCTATAAAAAATTAATATATCTTTGTCTACTCGTACGACAAAGACTTTACCCGGAACGTACTTGACTCTTTCTTTTTACTAGTCGTCGTAAATTAAACTTAACATTTATTAAAGAGCTCAACTAGGTGTAAGAACCGAATTAGTTTAAATACGTAAGAACCAAGTTCACGGTCTTTTGATCCCACTTATAAGACTAGAACCCTTACCCTAAACACTCTTAAAACACTTATCAATTGATATACAAGTCCCACCATATAGATGTCCATACAATATTTCAGATTTAAAAAAGAGGTAAAAGAATGGTCAGACTTTGTGCGTGTAATCTAAGTTAAGAGTTCAGAACTCATTTTTACAGAACATACAAACAGTGTTTCATTTCTTGAAAAGACGTTCCTGGAAAAGGGGACCAGAGAGATAGAGTTTCTACCTATGTCCTTCTGGTCCCTTTCGGTTACTTCTTCGTCACACCTACTCTACGGTCGAGTACTAAATATAGGTGAGTTTATACACTCATGATCATATAAAGTTGAGTCCTCCATAGAAGTCACCCCCATAATTTCGTGAGACGTAAGAAACGATATTGAGTTGAAGTAGAAATTTACGACGATTGGTCTATCTCCAATCCACAATTAATTTCCTACCAGTTCTCGATCTGTCCTCGACTCGATGACGACTGTTAAGAGGAGAACAACACCTATTAAGAGGAAGTTTTTATAAAGGAGATAATTATTGATAGTATTTCTTTTTTTCTCTATTTGATCTGACAAAGAGTTTCCGAGACGGTCATAATTATACATAACCATCTTAATTCAAAACATTATCAAGTTAAGTCAAGTCAGTGAGTCAGTACAGACTGAGAAACGTTGGTGTACCCGATATCGTACAGTCTTAAGGGACAGGTAGTGGTTGAGGGTCTCGAATGAGTTTGAGTCCAGGTAACTCAGTCACTACGGTAGGTTGGTAGAGTTGGAAACAACACCAAAAGAGGAGGGTGGAAGTTAGAAAGGGTCGTAGTCCCAGAAAAGACTAGTCAGTCAAGAAGCGTAGTCCACCGGTGTCATAACCTCAAAGTCGAAGTCGTAGTTACGAAGGTTACTTATAAGTCCTGACTAAGGGAAATGCTAACTGACCAACCTAGGGGAACGTCATGTTCCCTGAGAGTTGTCAGAAGAGGTTGTGGTGTTAAGTTTTTGTAGTCAAGAAGACGTGAGTTGAAAGAAATGTCAGGTTGAGAGTGTAGATATATATTGATGACCTTTTTGGTATCGAAACTGATCTGCCTGGAAACAGTCGTTTCATTATAGAGAAGAAACATTATACGATAGATTCAACCAGTATCGAAAAGAAGGTTCCACGTTCGCAGAAAATTAAAGTACCGACGTCAGTGGTAGACGCCACTAAAACCTTGGGGTCTTTTACTTCAGACGGTGACAAAGGTGACGAAGGGTTAGATAAACGGTACTTCACTACCCTGACCTACGGTTCTAGAATCAAAAGACTTACAACTCAAAATTCAGTTGAAAAGGTGAGAGGAGAAAGTGAAAGTAGTTCTCCGAGAAATCTAGGAGAAGGGAAAGACGGTATTCCCACGACAGTAGACATATGTTATTATGAGGAAAGAGTCAAACCTTGGTCAGACAACAAGGTACAGGTCAAGATTGACAACGAAGAACTGGACGTATGTCTAAAGGGTCCGCCTTCCATTCCACCAAATCAATAAGGGTAGAGAAAGTCTTAAAAGGTTAAACAACACTAGGTGTGTCAGTTTCCGAAACCGTATGAGTCCTTTCGTCTCCATCTACAAAAGGACCTTGAGAGATCGAAAAAGCTACTAGGTCACCTATAACCGTTAAGCTAGAGACCAAGAAGACGGAAAAGATTTTGGTCGAACTTGTAGACCTTCAAGTGTCAAGTACATGACAACTTCGGACCGAACCTCTGAAAACTCGTAATTAAACAATCGTACACTCTACTCACGTTAACACACCATCAAACTTGTAAGAAACCGTAACGAAAAGAAACCCTTACCTTACTTTTGACTGGTAAAGGTCAGGACACCGATAACGACTCAAAAGGTTTGGACGACCGTGTAACTCATTTCGTGAAAGTGTCGTAGTAGAAAATCCTAAACTTTATCGAGTCAACCTTAAGGTAAAGGTGATCGAAACAAGTATCACTACGAAGGATTCCGGGTGAACTGAAGTGTAAGGTCCTACAGACCGAAATCCACTCACTGGTGTGGTAGTACTAATTGACCCAACACTTCTAGAAAAGACATATCAAACAGACACATAAGAACGGTGGAGAAGAATTATAGAAGACGAAGACGATCCAGGTATGGTAAAGACAGGAAAAAACACGGATAGAAACATACTTTACAAGGGAACCATAGAGATTAAAAGAACCTCTCTAGAGATCAGAAAGGATAAGATAACAAAAGGAGATAAAGGAACGTAACTAGTCACTCCTGTCAAAAGAATAGAGGAACGATAAGAAACCTCAAGACGTAAGTAAACCCATATAGAAAGGAAAAGAGGAAACGGACATCGAAGAGAAGAAAAGTGTCGATAAACATTCCGGAGAAATTTGTTCGCAAAACGGAAAAACGTAAAGAAAAAGAACCCCTACCAGAACTAGGGACAGAGGACATGTTACAGTGTTTGGAGGCAGGTATCAAGTAGTCCGTGAGACAGATAGTCTAGATAGGGAACTTATACAAACAGTGAAGGTCAAATATATTAGTATCCCCTAAACTAAATCAAGTATGGCCTTAATAGATCACCAAAGGGGATCACCGAAGTTAAATTCAGACTTAAACCGTTATCCCTCAAGTACTAGACTTACATAAGTCTATATTAAATACGGAATAAGTGTCTCGAGGTACAATGAGGAGTATACACCCCATTTCCCAAACTCTCTTTTCAAAATCACTACTCCTTCTTCAGTGTGTGTGTGTGTGTGTGTGTGTGTGTGTGTGCACCTGTACATACCTGTACGGATGTCTGTTTCTATGTTTTCCAAACAAAGATATGTTAACTGAACGTTATCAAATTCAGGGATCTCAATTCTAGGCAAGGGAATTCTTCAATTCATAAAATAGTAACAGATACGTGATCTCTTCCCTTACCGTTTGGTGAAGTCATAGGAACGGAACTCTTGGAGTACTTTTCTTTCTACGACCCTTCCTAACCCCCGTCCTCCTCTTCCCCTGCTGTCCTACTCTACCGACCTACCGTAGTGACTGGGCTACCTGTACTCAAACTCACTTGAGGCCCTCAACCACTACCTGTCCCTCCGGACCGTACGACGGTAAGTACCCCAGCGTTTCTCAACCTGCGCTGACTCGCTGACTTGACTTGACTTGACTTGACTACACGTTTTATGTCAAGTTGAAAGAGGGATTCAGGATATAACGAAAGACCAATAACTTACTATACTTATCAGTTCGTTGTAATTTAATTGGGGCGAAGAGATTTAACAGGTTTCTCAAGTTCCCTGGAGGAGAAGACCACGGGGTGTTGTGGTCTCATGTGAACTCTCTGACTCACCCTTCTCTTCTTGTAAGGTCTGTTTGCCTTACCGTACAAATTTTAACGTCAGTTCTTTACATTTCATCAAGTCTTCTCATGTAAGGTTCCCTCTCTTCCTGCTACTTAAATCTGTTTACCATTTCCAGTACTACCTAAAACATTCGTAACACTTTCTCAAACCTTTCGTCACTATACGTAGTAATTAGCTTTTCTTCTTTTACAGTCCCTGTAGACATGACTCTAAATCGAACGATTTCTCAACGATGTACCAGTGACTACATAAGGTCAACCCCGACGAACGTAAAATCAGTGCAACAGAATACAATTCTTTACGTGAATGGCGTCTATTCACTACGAAACCCATGAGGTCTCGTCTCGACTAGTTATGTCGAAAGACATGGAAAATCTGTATTATGGACTATTATTTAAGATCGACAAACGTCTAAAAGTCGAGTGTTTAGGTAACTTTTGAATTTTACTCCGATCACATTAGTCCACCTCTTCCTTTACCGTTGGGTGAGGTCACAAGAACGGACCTCTTAGGGTCCCTGTCTCCTCGGACCACCCGACGACAGATACCCCAGCGTGACTCAGCCTGTACTGACTTCACTGAATCGTCGTCGTCACGTTAGTCCTCCCATTAAAGTTACTCCCTTTTTATCTATGTCCGAACAAGATCTAATTTACGATCCTTTATACCTGAATTAAGGTTTTAGGTAAGACGTTTAAGTCTCGTTATAATTCTTGTACCGGTTACAGTCACTAACTCCCTGTGTGGCTTAAACTTCTCACTGATACAGTACCAAGTCTCCGTCTAAGGTCGTCTTTGACCGTTTTCAATTCTTCGTGTCTACCGAACATCTTTCAGTCCTTGTAAGAAGATCTGGACTAATTAACTTCATCTCAACAAAATCTTTGTGTTCCACGTCAGGGCTGTCCAACTGGAAGTACCTAGAATTTCCTCTTTGTCTGACTACATTTGTGAAAAAAACGAATCCTTCACTAATTGGTTCTTCTTTTGTTTCATTTTCTGTGGACTCACAGAAAGAAGAACACGGAGATCTTAACAACCGACAGGTGACCATTTATAAAGGGTGAAGTTTTACCTATGGTGAATATTTACTTATAATCAAACCTTGGTACGTCCCAAAGAAAGTTTATTTATGACCAGAGAGACGGACGTCTTGAGTTGAGATTTTATTAAGTCCGTTGACTAGTTCTTCTTAACTCTACCCGGATATCCTGATTAAGGAAGTAAAGTGACTCACTATTAAAGGAGTTTTCATTTACCTCCCTCGTTCAACCAGGTAGAAAGTCTCTCTTTTTCTCGTACGAAGTAATCATTTAGTCATGAAAGTCTGTTTTAGTCTGACTTTTGTGTTTTATTTCGGTTTCTACGTTCTTTACATAAAACAAAAAATCTAAAAAAAAACTACACCCAATGAAAAATTTTTCAGAAATAAATAAAACAATTTATAACCAAGGATGTTCAACAATGTTGGTCAAAAAAAAACCGATACTCCGTACACCCTAGAATCAAGCGGTTGGTCCCTAACTTGGTCGTGGGGTACGTAACCTTCCGTTTCAGAATTGGTGGCCCGGAGGTCCCTTCAGGGTTCTCTACATAAAATCTTACTTTAAGACAGGGTGTCCCTTGACTTGACTACGTTTAAAGTATTAATACGGAGTGGAAAGTCTATATTATAGACTATTATTTAAGATCGTACAGTACGACCAGAAATTTAAATGAGAAAAGGAAACATTTATGTCATAATTAGTAAAATTAAAGTTACACAAGTATTTTAGATTTACAATTGATAATGTACGAATTAATAAAAGTGGAAACAGAATTAACATAAGAATGGGACTTCAAAATTAGTGATGAAATACGTATAAATATAAAAGTAAAGATTAGTCAAAATTTATTCTCTTTTTACCGTTATTTTTAAGTTTATTAAAACGTTATGGTGACGAGTTCTGTTTAACTCTCTATGATATCGTGGATATCCTTCTCTATCATTCTTTATATACAAACGATCGATTAATGATTAGAGGTTCAAACCGTGTCTTCAGTATATTCCCACAGTCACATATTAAGTGTTTTTGTTGTCTACATAAATTTCTGTTTACATAATTTCGGTTCTCATTGGAGTAGACAAGAGACATGAAGTCATAGTAATCGTAAATCAATCTCAAGATACTGTAAGTATCCACTACCCCTCTGCACGGTCACATAGAAGTCGTCCCTATGCATATCCAATCTTCTACACTTCTAACTAACCCATTGTGACCCCCCACCCCCCGAGGACTATCGAGTCAACCATTTATTAGACGGACGTCACGTCCTCTAAGGTCAATCTAAGGACCTAACCCTTGTAGGAGACCTCTTCTCTATCCGAGGGGTAAGGTCACAAGAGTACGAAGGGAACACGGAGTCGACCATTTCTTAGGTGGAACGTTACACCCTCTGGACCTAAGTTAGGCACCCAACCCTTCTAGGGGACCTCTACCCTTTCCGATGGGTGAGGTCATAAGTCCGGACCTCTTAAGGTACCTGACATATCAGGTACCCTAGCGTATCAACTGTGTTGACTCACTGAAAGTGTGAGTGAACCATTTCACTTTCCTTCCTTATGGTATAAATGACTCGTGGTGGATCCATGAATTCCTACTTGAAATAGAGTGAGAAGCGTTGTCGGGGAAGAAAGTGATATACATATAAAGAAACTATGGATGTCACCCCGTCCGTAATGTGAACCGTCGCTGTTCCGACATGTTCTTGTTCGGTCAGAGACGTGACCACTTTCAATGTAAATCATGTCTTTTGTTCCTTCATTTGTTTGTTTTTGTTTCTGTTTAATCCTAGTCGTGGTACTTACTATGTTTATTCGTCTTTATCTTTTATTATTCTCCTTTGTTGTTGTCTATCTTTCTAGTTCTTTCTGACGAAATTCTTTCCTAAAATAACAATTAGTTTCCTTATTTATTTCGACAAGTTCATCCTTTATCTTTTTTTTTTCTTCTCACCCTATCGTCTTTCTCACCCCATCGTACACGTTTCCGGGACCCTATTCTTTCTAGGAATGATGACTCAACCTCCGTTCTTCTCTTTATCTTTTTAGTAATCCTTCAATAGCCACCGTCAGTTCGACTCTTTACAAAGAGGATGTAATCCTCATAATTTTTACCTTCCTTTATCTGTCAAATTTCTACATAAAATCTCCATCTCTATATAAAACACAATCATGAACGGTGTAAATAAATAATTATAGGGAGTGCATTGTCTACTATTTTATCGGAATTTCTTATCCTTTAGTTTGAGAATGTCGTTGAAGTCCTACTTCGATTTATGTAACGGAAGAGATTTTGGGAAAGGTGACGTAGAGTGAAAAGTGAAACAATGACGTCCCAGTTACATCCAAAATATCTCAGGACTCTTATCTTCTGAAGCGGTCAGTTTACTAAAACTTAATCTGATACGAAACTATTGGACCTGTCAAATGTCTAAAGGTCAAGTGTTTAGGTATTGAAGTAAAGTAGACTTTCCCCGTAGTTTAAGGTGGTCATGTTTTACAATATTATGGGTATAAAGAAGGTCTAGACATCGTTAAGACTTAGTGTATGACAAGAATGGTATTCAGATTTAACCCATTAAACTCACTAGTTGGACAAAAAGGTTGAAACGATTTTATGTGTAGAGACGGACATAAATTTTACTGATCAACGACTATAGAGGGTGGAGTGGTTCAGTTGTGTAACTATTCCGAACTTTGTTCGTCCGAACCCAAGTTTTCGATTTGAGTTTTCCTGGAACGAGAATTATTTGAGTCATGAAGTCGTCAAAAAAAGAAAAATAAAAAAAAAAGTAAAAATAAGATATAAATGACACCTCTAAAACGAGTGGTCATGAAAGTAAAGAAGAAAAAACCATACACTATCCGAACATAAAGAAGTGGGAGAACCCAACTGAACCGTATGAGGAACGAGACCTTCGTTAATCCTCGGTGATAGGTTAAGAGGGGAGGGAGTGATGTCCCAGACCACTACAAACTTCGGAAACAATCGGGTCCACAGACTAGACCTTCTAGACGTCGGTTCAGAGGGGTGGACTGGGAGTCGTCTGTACACCATACTCCAGTTTTCTTGAACTTACAAAATTCTGTGATTCTAAATCTCCAAATAACAACAACGACGACGATGTGTCGGAGTAGAGGAACTGTATTCAAGGAAGTACAAGAACTGTATTTCCTTTTATGTTTAAAGGTTCAGTCTCTTCGTACTGTCTACCATCTCAACCGTCTTTTACTCTTCCAAACCCAACTTTACTTGGACTAAAATTAGGTCAGAGACATGGAATGAGAGAGAGACTCGGAAGAAAATGAGTCGACAATTTGTCTCTATCATCGTATCAACAAGATACTGTTAAATTGTACAGTTCACGGATATTCCTACGTTTTAGTATCTACTATAAGTTATATTTATCGATAAAACACTCCCAATCCCGAAGAGATCACCGAGTCTACCATTTCTTAGGTGGACGTTTACCCTCTGGACCCAATATAGGGACCCAACCCTTCTAGGGGACCTCCTTCCGTACCGTTGAGTGATGTCATAAGAACGGACCTCTTAGAGGTACCTGTCTTCTCGGACCACCCGATATCAGGTACCACAGCCTGTACTGACTTACTGATTCGTGTCGTGTTACCATTTAACTGATCGTCAGTTTTTCCTTTATAGATACATCCATCCTGACTTAGACTTCCCCTACGTTTTTACTCCCCACCCCCCCTTAACAGTGAATAGGGAAGTGAAGGGGAAAGAAGAAGGGGTACGTTTGAAGAAGGATCAGTACTCATACGAGAAGGGAGAAGAGATACATTGAATTACGAAAGAAACGGAAAAAGGTTGGGGAGACGATGTTTGACGAGGGTCTTTTCAGACATAGTGAGTAATTTGGTACGTAATTTTATCGACGTAAAATTATCCTTTATTGAACTCAATTACCTGGTTTCGAGATTGTACCCTAAGTAGAGTACCGTAAGTCCACTTCCCTTCGTCCCATGGAAAGTGGGTTTGGGTCCTACGGTCTTTCCTAAGGAGTCCACACAATCTAGGTGATTCAACCCATCCAGAGGACACATCAAGAATTTCTTCTAAAACTATTCCGAAGGTAAATACTCTGACAGGTCTTAGACGACCCTTTAATGGTACTATCAAACCGTCTTAGAGACCCGAGTCTTCATCCCTGACCGTCATGATCACGACACACAAACACGCGGACGTACTGAACTTTTACATGTTACGGAAATACACAATAGAGGTGTAATTCGGAATCACGTTAGTTTTTCCGTAATTCCAATAGTACCGTCTACTATCTTGATTTCACATTTCGAAAATTTAGTAAATGGTTTAAGTGTATCTACCCTTCGTCTTCTTATATATAGGTTTTGGTAATCGAGCCTAAAGTTCACACTATGTGAAAGAGAAATAGTAGTAGTATCATAAAAAAGGACAGACCCTCCTCGTTTAAACTATTGTAAAGATCTGAAATTATCTTGTCACAGTACTTTACGTACATAGAGAGTGATCAGTATATTAACTCTTACACTTTAATACGAAAGATGTAAATATTTTATTGACTTTTTGTTTTTGTTCTGTGTACTTCCAATTTTTTTGATATTTATACAAGATCTTTTATTTTAATTCCACTACACAGGACATACCGGTACATAAGACCGATTCTTATTATGAGTACCAAAGTCTCTTTGGGTAATGAAGGATACGTTTACTTTTCTCTTCCTTTACTTCTTCCTACAATTTCAAAACTCAGGGTAGTAAAGAAATTCTTTGATATCAATAAATTATCACCGATTATCCTCTTCCGTTACCGTGGAGTGAGGTCATGAGAACGGACCTTTTAGGGTACCTACCTCTTCGGACCATCCGACGTCAGGTACCCCAGTACTTCTCAGTCTGTGCTGACTCGCTGAAGTGAAAGTGAAAAGTGAAAGTATGTGACCTCTTCCTTTACCGTTGGGTGAGGTCACAAGAACGGATCTCTTAGGGTCCCTACCCCCTCGGACCTCCCGACGGCAGATACCCCAGCGTGTCTCAGTCTGTGCTGACTTCGTTGAATCGTCGTCGTCGTCGTCACCGATTATATTAAATATTATAAGATAGCGAAGAGTTAAAATTTGTAACCTTTGTAGAACCTTCTATGTTACATTTGTGTCCTAAACATCGATCTGTCTAGACCTAAAGTTGTGACAAAACTAGTAGACTTCAATATCTACAACCCTTTCATTCTATTAATTCAGTATTACATCTCTATCCGGATTTTACCTTCAAAAAGTAGAAATTTTACCTTTAAACTTAATTGTTAGAGTATCTTACAATCATAATATACTATATCACTTATCTTTCGTAAATATATGAACATTGAAAATCTTTTACAATGAAACAAAAGGGAAACGTAGTATATCTAAGTTTAATAGAGACTAAGGATAAGGGTTCTTTGTTTATCAGTTCTAAAATAATTGAATTCTTCATATTCTACTTTTCGTCCTTCCCTCCCTTCATCCCTCCCTTCATCCCTCCATCGCTCTTTCCCTCCTTCCTCTCTTCCCTCCCTCGTTCCATTCCTTATTGTCTTTTTAGGGATTATTCTTATTAAGTTTTTAATACACCTCTATAACAAGAAAGAGAATTACTAGACTATGACAAGATAGTCGTCTCTAATCTTCCGGGACACCTTTTAAGACTTTCTTTACCCTTATGGTCTGGTGGACTGGACGGAGAACTCCTTGGATATACGTCCAGTCCTTCGTTATCAATCTTGACCTGTACCTTGTTGTCTAACTAAGGGTTATCCTTTTCCTCATGCAGTTCCGACATATAACAGTGGGACGAATAAATTGAAGATACGTCTCATGTAGTACTCTTTGTGACCCGTCCTACTTCGTTTTCGACCTTAGTTCTAACGACCCTCTTTATAGTTATTGGAGTCTATACGTCCGTACCGAACCGAACCAAAGTACCTCAATCTGTTCCGACACCAGGATCACACTAATCTAACTGATCAAAAGACACTCATACCAAGTCCCACAGACGGGAGACTACGGGAGAACGTTGTGGATGGTAGAATGAACCCAAAGAGAAGCCCACCCAGTACCACCTCTCCAGACTGTCTTACACCAGGTGACCTCTTTCATTACCGTTCGGTGAAGTCATAAGAACGGAACTCTTGGGGTACTTGTCATACTTTTCCGTTTTACTATCCCATGGCTTTCTCCTTGAGGGGTCCAGTCATCCACGGGTTATACGATGACCTCTAGTCATCTCTTTATTGAGGTCTTTCTTACTTCCCTACCTCGGTTTCGTTTTTGTTATGGGTCGACACCTACACTGACCACTATCTTCGTTCCAGGTTACGACATCTCTCGTTATAGCGTATCCTTGGACCTTACAGTCCAGGTACTTAGTTCCGTTTAAAGTTCACCAGTTTGTTCTCTACCGTTCCCACTTGCAGCTGTAAGATACTTAGTCTCTTGATTTTACCTGATCTTACCCACTTAAATTGAGTCTGCTGGTAATATAGATGATGACGTCCGTCCTTATGTAGTCTTCTTTACCTCATCGGTAGTACCAGTTGTTTTCTCAGGCTTTACGTCATGAACCTACGTTAGAGTTTTTACTGTCCTACTAGAGACAAGCAGAGGTTCCGTTTGGTAAGTTATAGTGTCAATAGGTTCAGATACGGGGTTGGTCATTGTGACTTCTTCGACTCAACTTACCAAGATACTTCTGCATGTTCTGGAAAACCTTGATTGTGGAGTTTTTCTACAGGAAAAGTAATATTCCCTGACCTTACGTTTTCATCCTTCAGTTCTTTGTGGACCTCATTGTCCGTTTAAACCGGAACCTTACGCCTTACTTCGTCCTGTTTCTGATTCTCAAAACGGTTCTTTTACGTGACCAGTATCGTTTGTGGGAGAAGGTTGGTGTGTCCTCTTCTGAGATGTGTACCTGTAGTGGTCTACCAGTTGTGTCTTTAGTCTAACTAATGTAAGAAACGTCGGTTTCTACCTCTTCGAGATATGTCAGTTGTTTTTGTTCTAGTCCTCGACGGACACCGAGTCTAGTACTTGAGGAATAATGGTTTAAGTCTAAGTTTAATTTCTTTTATCCCTTTGGGCGATCTGGTAAGTCCATATTGGATTTAGTTTAGGGAATACCAATATGTCACCTTCACTCTTTATCTAAATTCCCGGATCTAGATTATCTATCTCATGGACTACTTGATACCTTACGCCAAGGACTGTAACATGCCCTCTGTCCCTAGTTCTGATAGGGGTACCTTTTCTTTACGTTTTTTCGTTTTACCGACAGACCCCTCCTGAATGTTTATCGACATTTTTCTTCTCTCCGTTTTTCGTTTCCTCTTTTCCTTTCTATATTCATAGACTTACGTCTCAAGGTTTCTTATCGTTCTTCTCTATTCTTTCGGAAGAAGTCACTAGTTACGTTTCTTTATCTCCTTTTGTTGTTTTACCCTTTCTGATCTCTAGAGAAGTTCTTTTAATCTCTATGGTTCCCTTGTAAAGTACGTTTCTACCCGAACTATTTCCTGTCTTTAACAGACCTGGATTGTCTTCGTCTTCTATAATTCTTCTCTACCGTTCTTGTGTGTCTTCTTGACATGTTTTTTCTAGAAGTGCTGGGTCTATTAGTTCTACTACATTAGTGATTAGATCTCGGTCTGCAGGACCTTACACTTCAGTTCACCCGGAATCTTTCGTAGTGATGCTTGTTTCGATCACCTCCACTACCTTAAGGTCAACTCGACAAAGTTTAGGATTTTCTACTACGACACTTTCACGACGTGAGTTATACGGTCGTCTAAACCTTTTGAGTCGTCACAGGTGTCCTGACCTTTACCAGTCAAAAGTAAGGTTAAGGTTTCTTTCCGTTACGTTTTTTTTTTACGAGTTTGAGTGTGTTAACGTGAGTAGAGTGTGCGATTGGTTCATTACGAGTTTTAAGAGGTTCGGTCCGAAGTTCTTTGCGCTTAGCACTTGAGGGACTACAAGTTCGACCAAAATCTTTTCCGTCTCCTTGGTCTCTAGTTTAACGGTTGTAGGCGACCTAGTACCTTTTTCGTTCTCTCAAGGTCTTTTTGTAGATAAAGACGAAATAACTGATACGGTTTCGGAAACTGACACGCCTAGTGTTCTTTGACACCTTTTAAGACTTTCTCTACCCTTATGGTCTGGAGGACTGGACGGAGAACTCTTTAGACATACGTCCAGTCCTTCGTTGTCAATCTTGACCTGTACCTTGTTGTCTGACCAAGGTTTATCCTTTTCCTCACACAGTTCCGACATATAACAGTGGGACGAATAAATTGAAGATACGTCTCATGTAGTACTCTTTACGACCTAACCTTCTTTGTGTTCGACCTTAGTCCTAACGGTCCTCTTTATAGTTATTGGAGTCTATACGTCTACTGTGGTGGGAATACCGGCTTTCACTTCTCCTTGAGTTTTCCGAGAACTACTTTCACTTTCTCCTCTCGTTTTTTCCACCGAATTTCGAGTTGTAAGTCTTTTACTTCTAGTACCGTAGGCCAGGGTAGTGAAGTACCCTTTATCTACCCCTTTGTCACCGTTGTCACAGTCTGAAACAGAAAACCCCGAGGTTTTAGTGACATCTACCACTAACGTCGGTACTTTAATTTTCTGCGAATGAGGAACTTCTTTTCAATACTGGTTGGATCTATCGTATAAGTTTTCATCTCTGTAATGAAATGGCTAATTCCAGGTAGATCAGTTCCGATACCAAAAAGGACACCAGTACATACCTACACTCTCAACCTGACACTTCTTTCGACTCTTGACTTCTTAACTACGAAAACTTGACACCACAACCTCTTCTGAGAACTCTCAGGGAACCTGACGTTCCTCTAGGTTTGTCAGGTAAGACTTCCTCTAGTCGGGACCCTAAAGAAACCTTCCTTACTACGATTTCGATTTCGAGGTCATGAAACCGGTGGAGTACGCTTCTCAACTGAGTAACCTTTTCTGAGACTACGACCCTCCATAACCCCTGTCCTCCTCTTCCCCTGTTGTCTCCTACTGTACCGACCTACCGTAGTGACTGAGCTACCAGTACTCAGACTCACTTGAGACCCTCTCCACTACCTGTCCCTCCGGACCGCACGACACTAAGTGCCCCAGTGTTTCTCAGTCTGTGCTGACTCGCTGACTTGACTTGACTTGTCTACACGTCTACTGTGGTGGGAATACCGTCTTTCACTTCTCGTTGTTTTTCGGAGGACTACTTTCACTTTCTCCTCTCACTTTTTCAACCGAATTTCGAGTTGTAAGTCTTTTACTTCTAGTGCCGTAGAACAGGGTAGTGAAGTACCGTTTATCTACCCCTTTGTCACCTTTGTCACAGTCTGAAATATAAAAACCCCGAAGTTTTAGTGACGTCTACCACTAACGTCGGTACTTTAATTTTCTGCGAATGAGGAACCTTCCTTTCAACACTGGTCGGATCTATCGTATAAGTTTTCGTCTTTGTAATGAAACGGTTGTTTCCAGGCAGATCAGTTCCGATACCAAAAAGGTTACCAGTACATACCTACACTCTCAACCTGACACTTCTTTCGACTCGTGGCTTCTTAACTACAAAAACTTGACACCACAACCTCTTCTGAGAACTCTCAGGGAACCTGATGTTCCTCTAGGTTGGTCAGGTAAGACTTCCTCTAGTTGGGACCCTAAAGAAACCTTCCTGACTACGATTTCGACTTTGAGGTTATAAAACCGGTGGAGTACACTTCTCAACTGAGTAACCTTTTCTGAGACTACGACCCTCCCTAACCCCCGTCCTCCTCTTCCCCTTCTGTCTCCTACTCTACCGACCTACCGTAGAGGCTGAGCTACCTGTACTCAAACCCATTTGAGGCCCTCAACCACTACCTGTCTATCCGGACCGGACGACGTCAAGTACCCCAGTGTTTCTCAACCTGTACTGACTCACTGACTTGACTTGACTTGACTCTCAATAAGACAGGAAGTGGAGAAAGGAAGGATCTCCATATTCACAACATTTTGGAAAATTATTGTGAAAACTATCATGGTGATCTTTAACCAGTAAACAAGGATTTCTTCTTTGAAGACGAACTTTCTGAAAACGGGACAAACTAAAATAGTGAATAAGAACCCACTTTAACAATGTCTTTAAGTAAAGTCCTGGTAATTAGAGTAGTGATATGGGTTAAAATGTCAATAGAAAATCTGTTGGCTGGTCTGAAGATTACGTTCCGATACTCTGTCTCCTTAAAAGGCCATGGGTAAGATCCTGACCAGAATCGATTTAAAAACGATAAAACGGTGAAGTCCATCGATAACGGTGGAAGTGGATTGTCGTCTTGGAGATGTCAAAACCCATTAATAGAGGTGGTATTTCTTCCGAATCAACGAGCATGTCAAAGTCCCGCACTTTACACTTTAACAATTCATATGTTACTCACAACAGTTTACTTAGGATAGTGTGACAGGGAGATAAAGGTTGTTAGTAATCATATATCTGTCTATGGGACTCATTAATGTCCGCAAATATTAATCCAAAATGACTCCTTGGTAAAGTTCTTTTATTAAACAAGTCGAGACATGGTCTAATCATTATCGGCCCACAACCGTTTTAGAGGGTGGCACTGATACTTTTGTATCGTTCTTCACAACTATGTTTTTTGAGATCTTTATACGACTTTCAAAGTAATAAAATGGTTTTTGTTAACGTAGTGAAGGGTCTTTGTATTCATGTACAGAAAAGTTGGTGACAAAAAGAAGAAAATTTTGATAAACCCCCACATGTATTTATGTTACTACTTTACTTTTTCATGACGGTTACCTCAAAATGACCATGTTGAAATTCAGTTAGATTGGGTAATCTAATTGTGACTTGTTACAAGGTTCACTAGTACTTATCGAAAGTCGCCACAGGTCTCGTGGGTGTACTGTTCCACAGTTGTTAACTGTGAATTGGGTTCTACTCTGAAGTTACTCGTCTATTTCGTCTTTATATTGACGAACAGTACAAGAAAACTTCCGAACACATGTCCGTACTTTAGTATTTATTTTTAGGGGTTTATTCGTTGGACTGAGTTCTTCGGTTAGTGACCTGTATAGTAATGGAAGACCCAAGTATGGACAAACTTATGGGTGAATAAGTTTACTGAAACATTTAAGAATTAATAGGAGAAAATTTACTCATTGTAGACCAAAGGGAAGTCAGAAGTTGTAGAACTACTCATATAACGAGACTAAACCTTTAATGGTCTCATTTTACACTGATAAGTTTCGTCACTTTGGTTAGACTCGACCATTGTATTCACGTTCTTAAGAATGTTGAAGGGTGAGAAGGGTCTTATTTATCTCGTTAAACTAAAATTAAACTGGTAAATTTTGGACCATGTTTGTGTTTTACAAAGGGTGGTGTCTAAAATACTGGAAAAATGACAAATAAATACCTCTTTTGAAGGTCTATAAAGTCATAGTCTTTATACTAGTGAAAACTCGACAGAAAGGATTAACCTCGGTCCTGACCGTACACAGTGACTCTAAAAATAAGGTAAGGATTGGGGTAATTTAAGGGTTTCGTTGTAGTAAATCCAGAACACTAGAACCTCAAATCCATGTTGAAGGAGGGATATAGTGGGTTGGTAAGACAATACTAACTTGAAAAGGAGAACGGGGTCAGTTTAGGTATACCACTTCAGGACTTGTGATCACGGAGTGTTACACTTGAATAAACTTTTAACCGAGTAAAAATCTACGGTAATCCGTAGATTTCTACAATTCTACTCCAGAACGACCTTATCTTACTCGGAGATTAGGTCATCCTGAGTATAAGAACAAAAATTTTTGTCTCTTTAAATCTGTACTCTGTATGTGTGTTCCTCTTTCGATACACCTCACTTCACAGATATTTAGTTTACTACAGTTTCTAACGTTCGTTTGGTGGTCTTTAATCCTCTCATCGTACCTAGTCTTAGAGGGAGTGGCAGGTTCCCCCTTTGGTTCGGCAGGTTGGGGAACAACAACCCGAAGGTAGGAGGTTTTGGTACTCTATTTACGACTACAAATTCGACGAACCAGACACCATGAAACCTTACCGTCGGGATCGTTTGATTATGTTGAAGAAGTGACAACACTATCGTTTATCAGAGGAACCACTAGTAGAAAAATAGAGACAAGGATATACAATTTACTATAAACGTGTTATCGGAAGTTTTACTACAAACAAACAAAAAATTTCTGTTATAGAAAGTCGTAACGGAACCGGAAGGTTTTTCACTTTTTTCTACTCGGAATCTTCTCTCTTATTCTGTCAAACAATAGACTAATATGGAACGAAATTTTTTTTTAGTATCGTTGACCGACCATGTTGGGTTGTGACTTTTTGTAAAACTATTTTCACACTCGGAGTTAGTATTTAATAATCTCGGTCTACCCGTCCGTCGGTTTCAAAAATACCCCTTTCAATTCGTTGTCTTCCTAAAATGTATCCTTTTATTTATTACTTCATATAAACACTAATCCTTTCTCTCTTCCCTAGGACTAGTTGACCCTTTGACTTTTCCTTAGGTGTTTTAGTTTGACGAGAAATCTTTTATACTTTCCTCACTACAGTTCCCTTTTCGTCGTTAGTCGTGATCCTGACTTCAGTACTGAATGGATCAGTATCCTCTTAGACCTAATCCACTCAAAGGATTTGATGTATGTGAGGGATAAAGGTCGAGAGACCCGGTGTAAACTGTATGTCTCAAGAGTTTGAAGCCGTACGTACTCTTAGTGAGTCTCCCGAAGATTTTGTGTCTAATGACCCGAGGTCCAAACTCCAAAGACTAAGTCCCGGTCTACCCCGGTATATTAAATGTAAAGATTATTAAGGGATTATTACGATTACATAACCAGACCCCTATACGAAACTCTTTGTAATCTGAAGTAGTTACAGCATTGTAGACGGACTACTCTTCTTAGTGGATATTCTTCAAATAAAATTTTTATATTTTAGGATCCAGAATAGGTCTTAAAATTTGAGTTGGAGGTCCCTTCCCTGACTATAAAAACAAAATTATTTTATTTGAATCTTACCGATCATACTAACCCATTCAAACTCTTTGTGACTTTGGTTAGAGGAACTTAACGGAAAATCCCAGACAGTAAAAGGGTACACCATGGTTACCCATCACAAACTTTATACCATCATCAATGTTCTATTTAACTCTCATCGTGTTAGTGACCGAAGACATTAGGATTAGATGATCTGGATACCCGGTTGGTATCTTACGTGAGGAGAAGTACTTGTCTACGGGACTCTCTGTTAGAAATAATTGTGGTTGGTTTGAGACTATCGTCTACACCTCCCACTGATTGCCCGGATGCTTGTCTTAGTCCAGTCTCCGATGACCCCATTAAGACTACCCTTTACTACCTCCGTATCTAAATTTTGTACCATAACTACTACTTTTCTGTCTTAACTCTTTTTGTCTTAATTGTCTTGTCCTTTCTTCCAATCGATATATTCTTCTTCCAATTAAGTTAGAAAAAAAGGAAAAAAAGTCAGAATAATTTATATATAATGGTGTAAAAGGGATGAGAGAGAATTAGAAGAATCAAAATGTGAATGAATTAAAACGAACTTATAGATAAAGATAAGAAATGGTCGTCTTCGTCATCAGAGAGAGTGGTGGTGGTGTTGTTAGTCGTTCACATTTATAAATACCTCATACATAATGATTTAGTATGAAACAGATCAGAACATTGTTTAAATGTAGGAAAACAAAATTAGGACGTAAAGATAACCATCAGAGGAAAACCAAATTGAGACATAAAATTTCCCGTGACACCGAAAAATCACACCTTAGAGAAGACGGGAAGGATACGGTATCATAAAACCACGAATAATGAACTCAAGAGTACAAAAGATGTATGTGGACGTAAAGTAAATATTCAATTGATTTAACCTCTTCCGTTACCGTAGGGTGAGGTCACGAGAACGGACCACTTAGGGTACCTACCTCCTTGGACCATCCGACGTCAGGTACCCCAGTACTTCTCATCCTGTGCTGACTCGTTGAAGTGAAAGTGAAAGGTGAAAGTACGTAACCTCTTCCTTTATCGTTGGGTGAGGTCACAAGAACGGACCTCTCAGGGTCCCTGCCCCCTCGGACCACCCGACGACAGATGCCCCAGTGTGTCTCAGCCTGTGCTGACTTCACTGTCGTCGTTTGACTATTTTTGGTATTGGTCGTCGGTGATTGAAAGACAGTCTTTAGTTAATTATTACCATAAGTAAATGATGTCGAGACCATATAAATAAAGTTTTTTCTCTTGTGATATGAAACGAGTTTTTTTTAGTATTTTACTTTTAAAAGATGACGGGAGTATACACTTTTAATACAGGTAGAATAAGGTGTTCGATATATAGAAGTCGTCGTAAGTAAGTAAAAAGTATAGAAGTGAAGTAAATTAAGATTCACATCATTTTAAGTCGAGGATATGGTTCCATTCTTTATTGAATCGATTGATTTCTGTCCAATCAAAATATACATCTAAAGGTAAATCGAGTAAAAAAAAAAGATTGTCGTTAACGGGGTAAGAAATGTTTATAAACGTCGACAAAAGATGTTTTTCAGATTTCTTCTTAGAAACGTGATGAGTCTAAATTTCTGACTAGTTTACGGTGGGAAGGGGTATAGTTCGTGTGGTTCACAGAGTCCGTAATGATTATATCTAACGTCAGTCCGGTGAATCTGAGAGGTAGTTCGAAAATAACTTGTCAAATCAACACAATTCGTGTCACGACCCGAGACATCCATGTTCTTTATATATTTTGTCTCCAGGAAGGGTGTCCCCCAAATGTTATACCAACTCTTAAATTTTTTATTTTCGATGTTTCTGAGAATTTTTACGTATAACAAGTTTAATAAAAATGTGTTTCATGAAGTCTATTACTGTTATTTTACTTTAGACTTTTACAATTATTTTGTCTCTTTGTGAAATTAGATACCCTATGCGGATCTGTATAAAACTTAATTTTATAAGTCATTTTCGGACCTAAGTACTTTTTGTATTCGTGTTTATAAAAATTCTGTTGGTAATTTGTAGATTCATACGCATCACTAATTAATTTTCGTATAGTTCGATTCGTATAAAATAAGTCTAAGAAATCCACGGACTTATTATTTTTAATAGAATCGTAATCTGAAAATTTACACGAAGGTTGATGACTTCTCTGACTTTTGTAAAAACAAGAGAATTCATCGAATATGCCAAAAGAATATTGGACCAAAAGTAATAAATAACTTAAACACTTTCAGTAAGAACATCTGTGATTTTTACATCTAGTTAAGTTGTGACAAACTTAAAAGTATATAAAGCACCTGGTATCAGGTGAACATTCTATATATATGTCTAAATGTCCAAAAGGTCCACCACGATCACTATTGTGGGACGGACGGTCACGTCCTCTGTAATTCGCTGCACCCGAACTAGGAACCCAACCCTTCTAGGTATCAGTTCTTGGTCCAAATATGATGAGTGAAAATTTCGTATAATTATAGTATATGTAAAACATATACATAAAGTAACTCGAAATGTTATCAATGATATTAACACTATTTTAACATCTAGTTCGTGATAAAAGATGTACATTGCAAGAAAACCGTCTCAAGGTTTCTCTAAATAAAATAAAACTCCAAATCAAGACAGAAGTTAATATGTTAATACTCTTGAGAACAAATAACTCCTTTTATTTCTTTTACATCTACTTCTGTGAACAATTTTTAGTCATACATAATGACTTAGTACTAGGTCTCATAGACTCTTGTATACAATGTCTCCAATAATAGAGTCCACTTAAATCGTACGTTACATATGTAAAGACACCTAATTTCTATCTTCATAGTTTTCATGAAATATGATTATATATGACAGAGATGTAGTCTAAAGTCTGATTGACCTGTTTCTATAAGAATTAACAGACTCGTTATAGAAATGGTTTATTAGTAATAAAAAGTTCAAAAAGGATAATGAAATTTGAAAGGGTATATCTCAAAAATTATTTGTAATAGTATAATTTGACGTACACTAATAAGACGGACTTACATCGTAAAAATTTCCTCTTTCAAATTGTACTTTAAAGGGTTCCGCTTGTTATCGTACCTTTGTTTCCCGAAGGATAGTGTAAGTAAATTTAAATGTTGTCGATCATAGTGGGTACTTACAATGGAAACGACTCTCAAATGGTATATTCGTTAAAAACACCACAGTTTATGGCAGGATCACCATCCTCTGGGTACTTCTTTTATATTCTTTTCACAGGACAGGTGGTACTTTATCTTAAAACAATCCCCTTTTTCTGTGCGTATTACTTTTATAAATTCCTCATTATATCATTAATAGTTTTACTCGTGATATCCAAGTCTCCACCTCTCTCTCCATTCTTTTATTGTTCCTGTGTCATCAGGAGGGAATAAGAATCTCTTATACCAGGTTCAGGGATCACTTACGAACTGTGACGTCTATCATGACTTGGGGTGTGTGTATATATATATGATGTGAAAAAAAGGACATGTATACATGGACAAAATTTTAAAATTATATGTTTAATCCATGTCATTCTCTAATTATTACTATTGGTTATTATTTTATTTTGTTAATATTGTGATACGATATTATTTTCAATCACTTACACCAGAGAGAACGAAAGAGATTTATTGAGTAAATGTTTAAATTACGGAAAAGGTGGAATTGATTCGTGACTACTGTGCGACACCGACATTGAAAACGCCAAACTCCACACAGTCGTTTTGATCGTGTTTAAAGAAAGAGGAGGAAGTGTTAAAGTTTCTATCTGAAAAAAATGTATATATAAAATCGTTGAAGTCGTATACGAAAATAACAAAGGAAAAGAATAATTTGTCTCTTGAAAGTGAATTTCCTCCATCAAATGTCGAAGAGAAACCGTATAGGCTTACTGGTTGTAGTCACGAGAACCCGAAACCTTTGAAACAATTCACATTTCGTATAATTTACGAACTTCTTGTTCGGGACGTTTTGGAGTCACCACCTAAACTATTGATTCATCCGATGGATGTTATACTGATTACTTATCCTATACGACCTGTTTCCCTACTAAGTGTAGGGTCCACTTTGTCTCGCCCTGGGATTCTCTAAAATAGTCCGATGAGTCTTACCGTACGTTAAAATTGTGAATACTCAACAAATAAAGACCTTAGAATTAAATTATAAAAGTCAGATACAAACTGGTGACCATTGATTTTAACACTCATTGCTCCCCGAAGACATGAGTTTAACAGGTTTCCGATTCCTGTTCTACACTAAGTTTGTACTCCCTCTACTCATCCAAAACACACCCGTTTTTATTATTGGTACTCCATAATCTTAGTTCTTCTTATTGTAAGTCTCTAATCTTCAACCAAGACAGGTACTATAAAGTTGGGTGTACCAGTCCCTCGGTCAAATATCAACTTTAACTCCTGAACATAATATATTAACCTCCATCCAGATTTATTTCTTAATTAGTGTCAACTATGAATAACTCATGGATAACACAACATAAGTAACATGTATGGAATAGTGTTATTGGAGTGTCGTTTATAATATCAGAAATCAAATGTCTAATTAAGTGACTTTGGGGTACTTTAATTGAGAGAGTTCAAGTATCTCCATTACTTACCGTGTCGGTCTACATTTAGGTTTAAACTAAGGTCTTGGGTACTAAAATAATGATCTAGTGTGACAGAATATTTACTTTATAGTAATGTTGTTAAGAGTGTAACGTGACACGACATCCCTTTTGTTATTTGGACCTTAGTTTTTCGAATTTGAACCTAGACTTTAGAATGAATGTAATCGATTCACTGTAACCCGTTCCGGAGACATTTGGAATGGGAAAAAACATTATTATTTTATCATTTATCTACTGTCTTTTTGTATCGACCTACTACCTGTCTGTCTCCATTGTCCTCATATTTGTCGGGAGACTACCAGACGTTTAGGATGAACGAGTCATTTTGTACAACTTAAATTTGGACTTATTTCCCTACACAGATCATACAAAACACGATCAATGGATTCCGGTAAAGTTATGTTCAAACTCATTTTGATTAATATCAAATCTCTATTAAGTGTTGACCAAGTTGGTATGGTTTCCCTGCTAAGTTGATAAAACCAAAGTAAAGTCACTGTCTTTACTGTCAATCAGTGTCACAACCTAAGATAACGGTTTGACGACTATGATATCATAGTAGAGAAAGGTTCTATAGGAACATCTACCGTCGTACCGGGAACCGTATTGTGTGTTGTTATTTATCCACAACTTAATCCACTTAACTCTCTCTCTTTTCTTCCTCCTTCTTTCACCTGTCTTTCTATTCCCTTTCTTTACAACCAACTGAAATACCCATCTTTTTCCGTTAATATCCCGAAGGGACCATCGAGTCGACCATTTCTTAGGTAGACGTTACGTCTTCTGGGACCAAGTTAAGGACCCAGTCCTTCTCGGGAACCTCTTCCCTATCCGATGGGTTAGGTCATACAACCCCGAAGGGACCCCCGAGTCAGTCATTTGTTAGACGAGTGTTACGTCCTCTGGACCTAAGTTAGGGACCCAACCCTTCTAGTCAGGGACCCAACCTCCTCCCGTACCGTTGAGTAAGGTCATAAGAACGGACCTCTTAGGGGTTCCTGTCTTGTCGGACCACCCGACGTCAAGTACCTCAACGTTTGTCAACCTGTACTGACTCGTTGATTCGTGTCGTGTTTCCGTTAATAACGAACCCTTTAGGATACCTACCTCTTCGGACCAACCGATGTCAGATACCCCAATGTTTCTCAGTCAGTTTTAAATCGTTGACTCGTACGTGTGTGTTCCCGTGTAGTCCATTCTTTATCATTTACTGAGTTTCATAAAAAAAACTTCAGGTGTCTTAAAGATAAAGTGTGTTTGGTCTAGGAAAATAAGGTATTTTTTCATTGTTTTGAACCATCAAATATTGATATAGTGAATAATTAAAACGGAAAACATACGGTGGGTTCTTCTTTAACATTCTTTATGACTTAACGATCCTCACTTAACCTCTTCCGTTACCGTGGAGTGAGGTCATGAGAACGGACCGTTTAGGGTACCTACCTCCTCGGACCACCCGACGTCAGACACCCCAGTGATCCTCAACCTGTGTTGACTCGCTGAAGTGAAAGTAAAAGTGAAAATACGTAACCTCTTCCTTTACCGTTGGGTGAGGTCACAACAACGGACCTCTTAGGGTCCCTGTCCCCTCGGACCACCCGACGGCAGGACCCAGCGTGTCTCAGACTGTACTGATTTCGTTGAATCGTCGTCGTCGTCGTCCTCACTTAGTCTTTGATATGGACCTAAAAAAAAAAAATTACGAGGTTAAGTCATCAATTAGTAAATCGAATTAATAATAAAAGATACTGTAAAGTTTTCGCAGAAATGGACATAGTGTCGAAAGTGAGAAGTTTCTGTCTTTTTACTATTAATTCGACCAATGACGCATTGACTTACTACGTATTGGTCTTATATCTAAATCCTGAAAATCAAGGGTCGAATCGTGTCTTATGTTGTAGAGGTTTTGTAATTAATGTGTAAAATGTATTTGTAGAAACCAGTACCATAGAAGGACGGAAGTAAACCGTAGGAAAAGATAGAACGTCTTAAATACAGAACAATTGACTTAAGAGCGAGAGTTATTCAACTGAAAAGTGACTGTTTTCGAAGATGACTAAAAAGTTTAAGTAACATTTTAGTTTTGTTGGTATTTTACACTTCTATCGGTGTAGTCAACTCTAAGTGTAGTTCCAAAATTTAACCTCCTTTGAGGCCCCTCTACCCCAAGAGAAAAAGAGTAAAAAAGTGTCAGTGGTAGACACGTTAGAACGGGTTGAAGAATTTACATTAAGAGTTATAGGTCAGGTTCCTCGACTGATTTATGAATTTCTGTACCTAATATCATTATTTGAACCAGAGTCAATTATAATGACTGTTCTTTTTTTTCATTTTTTCAAAAATTTCTACTTTTTCTTCTTTATTAGGTTTAGTTTTGTGTTTAAGAGGAAGAGTCCACCCTTCTTTGTGTGTTTGAGTTCCTGTCGTTAACGTTATTTTTCAGGTTGCCTAATAGACAATCTTATCTTTCTTTTTTATATTATTCGTACCTATCCCTATGTAAAACATACCACGTTCCTAATTCCACATTCATTCTTTATATTACAGAATCTGCACTTTTGTAAGAACAAACTTCATCAATGTAGACACAAAATATTTATTTTCGTTACATTTATTAAAACCTAAAACCTAGTGGATTTTCAGAGGTCTAATAGATTAATATGATTTACTTACGGAAATAAGACTCATTAAAAAAACCAGGGGTTCTAACATTAGGTCTTCTTATTAGTTTAACTTTTCGATATAGTTAACATGTATGTAGTTTACCAGTTTATTAGAACGGAATTTTTGTTTAGGATTAGTCATATATTCATATGAGATTTTTGTATATTTCTTCTTATGGTTAATTTTCTCGGTACTTTATGTTAACAAAAAGGATAGTTTGGTTGTTTTATAACACACACACACAAAATTCTATTGTATGTCACGATCACTCTCATTTCGTTTCATTTTTGAGTGTGTAACGACTACTTTAAAAGTTAGTGATTATGAAACCTTTCGTCAGTCTTATATCCGTAGAAAGCTCTAAAATTTTTAAATCTATCATAAATAAGGAATTTCGTATGAAGATCATTTTTGTTAGTGTTTATGATTTTGGAAATCAGAAACCCATTACTACGTCAAGACAAATAGTACCACTGTCTAGACTAGTGTCTAATACTAATTTATCTGATACCACATAGGAAAATTATCCGATAATATATTTATAATTTTAATGAAATTTTATTAAACATTTATTAGACACCTTACGAATAAAATACAATTTACTTCATTTGTTCTATGTTATTACTTATATATAATAGTATACATACATTTTCTTTTAATTCCTTTTACGTTTCCCTTTATTACTCTTTCTTTAGGTGATTTTACTACCACCCGAAAAGAATTCATCACTTTCATTTAAAATCATTCGACAGAAAGAAAAATTTAAAAGATATAAAAGGTTTCAAAGATATCTCTCGAACCGAATAAATATAATTCCTCCCATTTATGTTATTCTAAATAAAATTCTTTAATTTTTACCCTAATCATACTTGGATGGTTTACCTTTAGAGCTAAGAAAAGGGAAAAAAATAAAAGGTTCCCTAGACACAAATATCATTTTGACGGGTCTTATACACATAATGTACGTCTATAGATCCCGTTCCTACCTCCTGGTATTTCCACTCAGTTCATTTTTGAAATGACCGAAACACTAAAAACTTCACACAAGATCTTCGTCGTTCGAAAAAGAATAGGAAACCCATAACAACGTTTCATAAATAAGTTTTATGTGAATTTAGAACGGGACTTCTTGTCTTCACTAATAGAGAGTCAATGGAATTGGTACCCTCTTGTTTATAAATTTCTTTAACTCGATAAACTTACAGGTGTAAACAATATTGTTGAATATGACCTCAATACCATGGATCGGTATGGGTCCCTTACTTTATTCCACTTGTACGTCTAAAGGGTAATTTTTACTTCTCAAGTTGAATAAACTTATCAGAAACTTTTATTTAATTTTGAAAAATGCAAGAGAGTAATTTTGTTTTTGTTAGTGTGTTACACTATTATGTGTTTTCTGGTAAGTTAATTGGGATATCAGTGATCGTCCTTATAACTTTCCTTTATAAACTCCCTCCTTTGATTACGGACTTTAAATTAGACTGATCTATACGTAGTGTAAACCGTATTACAAGACGAAAGATGTTACAAGTAAGTGACTTTATATACACAATATGTTTCGTCTAGATTAGTCTTCTCGTTCATTCTCACACAATTAGCATACCACTTGTACGGTTCAAGACCACAGATTTATTTTGTCCCCAATGAATCGAAATTTTATAAAGACCTTCCTACCCTAATTGTATATGTATGATGATATATGTTTTCTCTATTGATTCCGAAGGGGCTACTGAGAGTCGTCTATTTCTTAGGTGGATGTTACCGTTCTCTGTCCTCTATACCCAAACTAAGGAACCCAGTCCTTCTAAGGGACCTCTTCCTTTACCATTGGGTGAGGTCATAAACACGGACTTTTTAGGGTGCCTGTCTCCTCGGACCGTCCGATACCAGGTTACCAGAGTCTCAATCTGTGATGACTCGTTAATTCGTGTTCCTAGATGTCAGTATGAGTCATAAAATATTATTGGATATCCCCTTTTATTAGACTTTTCTTATTTATATATGTATATATACATCTTGACTTAGTGACGTGACATGTGGACTTTTATTATACTGTTACATTTAGTTGATATGAAGTTAAAAATTTTTTTTAATTTTTAAGAGGACCCTCTGACGAGAATGATTCTTTTCTCGTCTGTACGTCTGAGAAGTGGTGCGTCTCAATCAGTCAAGGTTTTCGTAGGACCTCGGTCAGATTCTTTCAAGAGTCATCTCCTTTACATTTACTTCAACATTTTTGTTGTTGTCGAGGAGACCCCTTAGCTCAGGAGGAAGTAGTCTGCACACACGAATGAAACGTAAAATTAAGAATCTCTGGAAGACGGAAACACTGTACTTGAGTCCAGTCTCGTCTCGCTACCCCCTCTCGATAGGACGGTCAAGTCTGTCAAGATGTAGAGTGGAAAGGTCCACCAGTGAGGTGTAGTTCCGACTCCTCGTGACCACCCCATTTCTCCACCTCGACCTACGTCTCAACAAACATACCACGGAATAGACACTTGTCTGTCTCCCAAAGTCACCTGTCTTAATAACTAATACTAAGGAAAGCAGTCTACTGTGAAGGGACTTGTAAAAGTTTCTTCTCGTCTTGGTGTTAAGTATGTAGTTGAGTGTAGTCGAGACTGAGGTATTTACTTCTACAAAATCTATAATAGAGGGGTTCTAACAGAGTAAGGACGGAGGACACAAAACTGGGTGGGAGAGAAAGAAGTGTGTGTAGGTGTAGTTTGTAATGAACTCTAGTCTTTGGTCCCGATTATAATAAAGCCCTCGGGATCCCGTCAATGATCTCGTAAACAATGTACGACTTATTTTCCAACAACTGAAGTTTACTAGAAACATCCATAGACGGGTAGAGGGGAAAGTCACTGGAGGACAACGAGAGTCCCATTTCTGGCTTCAAGAATTGGAACAGACAGACGAGACCGGAGATCGACATTGACATCGACAGAAAACTTGAAAAAACGAAGACACACGAGTCCAGTGTGACAAAAACGACGACGACGACGACGACGACGATTCATCGAAGTCAACACAGGTTGAGACGCTGGGGTATCTACCGTCGGGTGGTCCGAGGGGGTAGGGACCCTAAGAGATCCGTTCTTGTGACCTCACCTAATGGTAAAGGAAGAGGTTACGTACTTTCACTTTTCACTTTCACTTCAGCGAGTCAGCACAGGCTGAGGATCGTTGGGGTACCTGACGTCGGATGGTCCGAAGAGGTAGGTACCCCAAAAGGTCCGTTCTCATGACCTCACCCCACGGTAACGTCCAGTGTGATCGATAGATGTTTGTGGTGTTTGTCCCAGTTTAGATGACGAGACGATACAGTCCCGTAAACACGAACTTCTAAGGGGACGGACCTCGCGAGAAAGGAAGGAAGTAGTGGACCGACTGATGAAGAACAAGAAGTCCAGAGTGAGACTCTTAGTGAAGGAGTCTCTTCTGGGACAACCGGTCGTGACCAAGGGGTGACACACTATGGGTGATAAAAGAAAAGTTCTTAAGTAACATCAAACATTATTCACACATACATTATACACACAAACATTATACAAACTAATAAACAAATTACACACAACAATAGAGATCCGGTGTTCAAAATACTTTGGTCCTTGGTACGGACCAAACCGTATAGTGACACAGAGGTCGTCGATGGTGTGACGAAACGGTGTATCCACTACCAGTTATTTATATAAACCCCGGACTTTCTTGTTACGACACATTAAATGGGACGTCGGGTAGGGAGGTGTCGTAGAGGTTTATAATCGAATTTAAGTAGACTACGTCATTTTAAAACTTGATATGTATAAAGTTGGTTCAACTTTATATATTTTTTATATGAACTTTTCATAAAGGAAAAATATATAAAGAATCGTTAAGAGAATGTTCTTGATCGTCTTACTTTACTTTAAGAATATTCTTTAACAATTTCTTTAAATTAAGTTACATAGGAATCAGAAAAAATAGTCTAAGGATCTCAGAAAAAAGAGCGTTTTCATATCAATTCTAGTAGAATTTATCGTACGGGTAGGGTTCACCGCACTGTAATGTCTTCTACAGGTCTGTCTGTACATTAAGAGGTCAAGAACTAACGCAATTCGTTTATCTATTAAAGACAAAATCCTTCCGTCACAATAAACTTCCTGTTATTTTACAGTGCAGAAGGAACGTTGTCTTTTAATACAACCCAACCGGTTATAGATAAAGTCACGTTTGTCCTTTTCAAATCAACCGTGAAAAATATCTTTGTAACACCAAGACTTTCTCACTAATGTCAATTCCAGTCTCATCTTTTCTTTTTGTTTTATCCGAAAGGATCAGTAAGAGACTCTGAAAGTCATAGAGGACACTCGGGGACATACTCTTCTGGGAAATATACCATTTCTCGGTAGACCAATCTACCCCAGGAAAGAGATCTCCTGTTGATCCAAAGAAAAGGACGACAGTACAACGAATTAGAGAGAAAAGTTCCGGACAAAATTGATTTATTTATGTGAACCTCAACGTATTAACCAACCGAGGTTTTAGTGACGTCTACCACTGACTTCGTTACTTTAATTTACTGCGAACGAGGAACCTTCTTTTCGATACTGGTTGTATCTGTCTTATAATTTTTCGTCTCTGTAATGAAACGGTTGTTTACAGACGGGTCAGTTTCGATACATTATCAGTACATGCCTACACTTCTCAACTTGGTATTTCTTCCGACCCGTAGTTTCTTAACTACGAAAACTTGACACCATAACCTCTTCTGAGAACTCTCAGGGGACCTGACGTTCCTCTAGTTTAGTCAGTTAGGATTTCCTTTAGTTGGGACTTATAAGTAACCTTCCTGACTACGATTTCGACTTCGAGGTTATGAGACCGGTGGACTACACTTCTTGACTTAGTAATCTTTTCTTGGATTACGACCCGTTCTAATTCCCGTCCTCCTCTTCCTCTAGTATCTCCTACTCTGCCAACCTACCGTAGTGGATGGGTTACCTGTACTTAGACTCGTTCGAGGTCCTCAACCACCTGTCCCTCCGGACCGTACGACGTCAGGTACCCCAGTGTTTCTCAGTCTGTACTGACTCGCTGACTTGTTAATATTGTTGTAAACCTTAAACCCATGGTGTACGGACAGATCACAGTTCATCGTCCTTTTCTTCTTTGAAAAATGACGTTTCATTTATTATACACTTCTCGGTTCTTAAGACTTCGTACCATACCAAGGGACATGGTGAGAGATTTGATGAGGAGACCACCTGGGATAGAGAGAATGTCTATAAACATAATCTTTTAAAACGAAGTGAGAGTGTGGATTAAGACACCGAATAAGACGGGAACGGAAAGTACGGTTAAAAGAGAGGATACGTAGAGAAAATAAAATGGGAAAGAAAGGTCAGAAACACAGTAACAAGTTTAAGAGTAGGAGTAAGAAGAACCAATCACATAGTTGAACTTTATATACTTTAAGTGTAAAAGTAACCCAATTTTTAACAACCTATAAACTAAAAGAGAAAGACTGAATGAAATGAGAAATATTAATCCGAGATCCAAGTAGGTAGAGTGATGTTGACTGAGTTTAGGTAAGGAAAAATACCGACTCATTATAAGGTAACATTGGATCACCCTTCGACGATATTTTGTGTTCCTCGGGTCGGACCACAGGACACTACTGGATCTCCCCACTTTACCCTCCTCACTCCCTCCGAGTTCTACCTCTCTTTCTTTATATTAATACTGACTAAACGTAACAACATACCTTCTTTGGTTGTGTTGTAACGTTTCGTTTATAGAAGATTAATTTTTTAATTTTTCAACCTGTAACCTTTAATATAGACTAAATTGGATCATTGTCGGAAAATTGATTGATCATAAAGACTGATCTCAAAAACAAAAGAGATTGTGTAAGAAGTATAACAAAGATTCCGTTTGGAACCGTTTAAGATTTATAGAAACTTCCAAGGGGTATCGATATCCTTTTTCAAGATGATGAGTCACATGGTGACTCACCAAGGTTTGACGTAGAGACCCAAATAGAGGACGGAAAGGAGAAGTACACTGGAAACTAAGTTAAAACATTTGGTGAGTGAGAAGATCTCTAGACTGTTACGAAAAGGTGTGGATTAATGATACCTCAAACAATAAGAGAAAAATTTTACGAAGATGAAGACGGGTCTTAGTTAAGATAAAAGGGAGGTTCTAGGTCATAAAGTAAAAGAACCTTTTGGTCGTAAAGAAGGTGTAAAAAAAGTATCGGAACATGTGTAATAAATTTTAATATATTTTAATATATAATATATTAATATATGTAACATATTAAACTCTAATATGTAATAAACTCTAATATTAATATATTAATATAACATGAATACTCACACAGTGAAATAGTGAGAGACTAAGTATCCTCCCAGAGGTTTTTACAAACACACTTGTATTCTTTTATTAACCGAGAGGAGTTACCTGTTGTAATATTCCTGATTCGTTTAGAAACCGTGTGTATTCTTGGATGATCCATCTTTAGTGAAATAGTCCATACTTCGATAAAAGTATAAAATTCAAAGAAAACCACATATTTACACACCAGAGATATACAGGGTATATTATCAAGACTTATAGGTACCAATGTAAAGTGGGTTGAGACATAGTAAGATTGAGTAACCTGACCGTACTTTCGTGAATCTGTAGCGTGAAGAAACTTACTGACTTACTTACTCATATTTCCTGACAGAACCCGACTCATGAGGATCTTCGTCTAGGATTCGGTTCCTGAACACACGTACACTGAATGATTCCTACATGGACGTCCTCTTTGTCATTTCCTCACCTCTTCATCAAGTCTCTTCTTCTTCGGTACGACACTACTCTAAAATTCATTAAGGTCAAAGGTACACTTGGAAACCCTTTGAGACCTCATATTTGATGTGAAATCTCGAATAGGGCAGAGAGCTATTCCCCAAACCCGAAAGGATGAGGTATTGGTATTAAGAAGTGACGAAACCGAGACGGAAACCTACTCGGAGACTTCCATTTCCACACTTGTCAATCGTCGATTTTTTCGTCTTCGACACTTACCCATATCTTGACCACATACCCTAGACTGTCAAAGACTCATCCCGACATCAGTACACCTTATGAGATGGTTCTTTTATAATCCGTTCAATTCAAACTGTCCAGTCAATCATTTCTTAGGTGGACGCTACGTCCTCTGGGGTCAAGCTGAGGACACAACCCTTCTAGACGACCTCTTCACTATCCGATGGGTGAGGTCATAAGAACCCGAAAGGAGCACCGGGTCGACCATTTCTTAGGCGGACATTACACCCTCTGGACCCAAACTAGGGACCCAACCCTTCTAGGGGACCTCTTCCCTTTCCCATGGGTGAGGTCATAAGAACGGACCCAACGTTTTTCAGTCTGTACTGACTCACTGAAAGTAAAGGTGAAGAAATTCAAATCGACCATCACTTCCTCCGACGGGTATACGCATCTAACCCCTCGAGACAAGTCGTCTCACAGGACAACTTTAATTTGAAGAAGTAATGACGATGTCTACAGACCTTAGGGGAACTACCAAATCAGCGATTCAGTACAGGCTGAGAACTTTGGGATACGTGATATCGGGTGGTCCAAGGAGACAGGTATCCAAAAAGGTCCGTTCTTATGAACTTACCAAACGGTAAGGAAAGAGGTCCCCTAGAAGGGTTTGGTCCCCAACTTGGGCCGAGAGGACGTGACGTCCGTCTAAGAAATCACTGACTCGATGACCTTAGGGGAATCGATCCCTATTTTGAAGAATTAGATATAATACTTCGTTATGAATTTCCTTTAATGGAACCGACCTTCCCTCTTTTCTATCTTTGTTACAGTCCGTTATGGATTGATTGAAAATGTAAATTAAGATAAATTACGATTACAGTCCGTTACGGTTTGAGAAAATACAAATTAAGGTGAATTACGAAATGAGGAAATTGTGTAACTGAAAGTAAGTGTAGTTACGTTCTCAGAAAGCTCTCTCACATCTTACATATTCACGATTACCCGGAGAAATTCTGTAGAATCAAGAATGACGGTACTTCCACGACAGGAATTACGACGGTTTCTGCAGGATAGAGTTTTATTCAGGAAAAGACGAACAAAGTCGATTCGAATATCGAGACACACAAGAAGGGTTTACCTTTTTATACATGTTATACTTCGACGATCGTTTCGACCACGAGAGAGACTTATATTTTGCGTTCTCAAGTCAATTTCGTCAAGAAAATGAGTTGGAATAATGTTCTAAAAATTTTCTAAGGTCAATTTCATCTCTTCTGAGACACACACACACACACACACACACACACACACACACACACTCGAACTGGAAGTAAAACTTAAACTGAGAACCTTGTTTAATTAAAGAACACCGTTGACACCATTTTTCTGACTAAATACTCACCAGTGAGGTCTGTGTACTTGTGTAAGGTCAACAACCCAGACGAAGGTACCGAACAACCACCGGGAACGGACGAATACCAAACGGACTCTTACGGACTACGGACACAAGGACCTCGATGAGACGGAGACAGATCACTTTTAACACAATCAGAGACAATCAGAAGGTCTTACTGAGTCGGTGCGGTGCCCCGTTCTGATGAGAAATCGTATAACAATCTCAAAGGAGACGAGTAAAGTGTAGTTGAGTCATTAAGGAGGGGTAGGTGACGAATGAGGACTTGTTGATTCCATATAGTAGACTAGTCAACAGAAGTCTTAAAGTCACACTCCATGAATCGTATAATATTTCCGATTGTTTCTTACGAGTGTGATGTCGTGTTAACGTGAGTAGAGTGTTTGATCATTTCATTACGAGTTTTAAGAGTTTCGGGTCGAAGTCGTTATGCACTTGGTACTTGAAAGTCTACAAGTTCGACAAAACATCTTTTACATCTCCTTGGTCTCTAGTTTAACGGTTGTAGACGACCTAGTAGTTTTTTCGTTCTCTCAAGGTCTTTTTGTAGATAAAGATGAAATACCTGATACGGTTTCGGAAACTGACACACCTAGTGTTATTTGACACCTTTTAAGACTTTCTCTACCCTTATGGTTTGGTGGATTGGACGGAGAACTCTTTGGATATACATCCAGTCCTTCGTTGTCAGTCTGGACCTGCACCTAGTTGTCTGATCAAGGTTTATCCTTTTCCTCATGAAGTTCCGACATATAACAGTGGTACGAATAAATTGAATATACGTCTCATGTAGTACTCTTTACGACCCGACCTTCTTCGTGTTCGACCTTATTCTAACGACCCTCTTTATAGTTATTGGAGTGTATACGTCTACCGTGGTGGGAATACCTTCTTTTACTTCTCCTTGATTTTTCGGAGAACTACTTTCACTTTCTCCTCTCACCTTTTCAACCGGATTTCGAGTTGTAAGTCTTTTGATTCTAGTACCGTAGACCAGGGTAGTGAAGTACCCTTTATCTACCCCTCTGTCACCTTTGTCACAGTCTGAAATAAAACCCCCCGAGGTTTTAGTGACGTCTACCACTGACGTCGGTACTTTAATTTTCTGCGAATGAGGAACCTTCCTTTCAATACTGGTTGGATCTATCGTATAAGTTTTCGTCTTTGTAATGAAACGGTTGTTTCCAGGTAGATCAGTTCCGATACCAAAAAGGACACCAGTACATACCTACACTCTCAACCTGACAGTTCTTTCGACTCGTGGTTTCTTAACTACGAAAACTTGACACCACAACCTCTTCTGAGAACTCTCAGGGAACCTGACGTTCCTCTAGGTTGGTCAGGTAAGATTTCCTCTAGTCGGGACCCTAAAGAAACCTTCCTGACTACGATTTCGACTTTGAGGTCATGAAACCGGTGGAGTACGCTTCTCAACTGAGTAACCTTTTCTGAGACTACGACCCTCCCTAACCCCCGTCCTCCTCTTCCCCTGCTGTCTCCTACTATACCGACCTACCGTAGTGGGGCTGAGTTACCTATACTCAAACCCACTTGAGACCTTCAACCACTACCTGTCCCTCCCGACCGCACGACGCTAAGTACCCCAGTGTTTCTCAGCCTGTGCTGACTCGCTGACTTGACTTGACTTGACTTAACTTTCCGATTGACTTAAGGTCTCCTTGTGTCTCTTCAGATAAACTATTAATAAATGGAGGGTAGTGGAGAATGACTCGAAGTGCCCACCGTGATCACCATTTCTTGGACCGACCAGTTACGTCCATCTGTATTCTTTACTCCCAAACTAAAGACTTAACCCTTCTAAGGGACGTCCTCTTGTACGTTGGGTAAGGTCATAAGAACAGGCCTCTTAGGGTATCCGTCTCTTAGGACCGTCCGATGTCAGGTATCCCGACGTTCTCAACCTGCGCTGACTTCGTTGAATCGTTCGTGTGTGGAGATTGATACTGGAACAATATCTAGTGTGACAGGGATACCGATTGGGAAAGAGAAGGTAGAGGACAAGTCACCGAGATTCGGTGACGAAACTTATACGTATCCGAGGGGAATAGAACCCTTTATTTTATGTGTGTTTGCGGTCAAGAACTAACAAACGGGGAAGGGAAAAGAGATTAACACCGGGTTAAAGAACGAGGGAAATACTGGTCGAGGAGATGTACTATATAGACGATCAATGAAGGAGAGGAAAGTTGAGGAAGGAGTTACTGTTGGGGTTTAGTAATTCAATAGAACCAAACAGTCCGTGATAAGACTTGTAAACTGTTCACGAGTAAGTAAAATAAGAAACTTCAACCGTGATGATAGTAGAGGTGAACCGTCTACTCCTTTGACCCGGTGTCTCTCTAATGTATTAAATAGGTCCTAGTGAACATTAATTCTCCGTTTCGAATCTAAGGTTACATCCGTCAAACCAAGGTCTTATGTACCATCGATGTTAGATGTGAGGGTGTGATAAAGTTTAGGTAACCTAAAGTTACTATACTGTCATTTTGGTCAGAGAACCTTTGAAAACATAACTGACAGTAGAGACGACCTGAAGGACCACCGTGTCTGTCATTTCTGAGACGGACGTTGGTCCTGTAGACCCAAGCTAAGGACCCAACCTTACTTGGGAACCTCTTCTCTCATCGTTGGGTGAGGTCATAAGATCGGACTTATTGTACCTGTCTCCTTGGACCACCCGATGTGAAGTACTGCAGCGTTAAATGTGTGTGTGTATAGTAGAGACATAACATTATGAACTCGATCTATGTGAATACGATGTATGATTTTATATTATTTATGTCCTAACAGGGAGAAAAATATGTTCATATTACTTTGAAGTTATTAAACCTTCCTTGTTTAGTAAGACTACTCCCGACTAGATTTCGCACATAAAAGTACTACAAATTTTTCCCCAATTGACCAGTTTTTTTATGTATGTGGTGTCAAGTTTTCGTAGTTAAGAAGTCGTGAGTCGAAAGAACTGTCAGGTTGAGAGTGTAGGTATGTACTGATGACCTTCTGGTATCGGAACTGTTCTGCCTGGAAACAGCCGTTTCATTACAGAGACGAAAACTTATACGATAGATCCAACCAGTATTGAAAAGAAGGTTCCTCATTCACAGAATTAAAGTACCGACGTTAGTGGTAGACGTCACTAAAACCTCGGGGGTTTTTTATTTCAGACTGTGACAAAGGTGACAAAGGGGTAGATAAACGGTACTTCACTATCCTGGTTTACGGTACTAGAATCAAAAGACTTACAACTCGAAATCCGGTTGAAAAGGTGAGAGGAGAAAGTGAAAGTAGTTCTCCGAAAAATCAAGGAGAAGTAAAAGACGGTATTCCCACCACGGTAGACGTATACACTCCAATAACTATAAAGAGGGTCGTTAGAACTAAGGTCGAACACGAAGAAGGTCGGGTCGTAAAGAGTACTACATGAGACATATATTCAATTTATTCGTGCCACTGTTATATGTCAGAACTGCATGAGGAAAAGGAAAACCTTGGTTAGACAACTAGGTACAGGTCAAGATTGACAACGAAGGACTGGACGTATATCCAAAGAGTTCTCCGTTCAGTCCACCAGACCGTAAGGGTAGAGAAAGTCTTAAAAGGTGTCAAATAACACTAGGTGTGTCAGTTTCCGAAACCGTATCAGTTATTTCGTCTTTATCTACAAAAAGACCTTGAGAGAACGAAAAAGGTACTAGGTCACTTACAACCGTTAAACTAGAGACCAAGGAGACGGAAAGATTTTGGTAGAACTTGTAGTCCTTCAAGTGCCAAGTACATAACGACTTCGGACCGAATCTCTTAAAACTCCTAAAGAAATGATCGTACATTCTACTCACCTTGACACACCATCAAACTCGTAAGAAACCGTAACGGAAAGAAACCCTAACCTTACTTTTGACTGGAAAAGGTCAGGACACCGGTGAGGACTCAAAAGGTTTAAACGACCGTCATCTCTGTAAGGAAACGGTTGTTCCCAGGTAAATCAGTTCCGATACCAAAAAGGTCACCAGTACATACCTACACTCTCAACCTGACACTTCTTTCGATTCGTGGCTTCTAAACTACGAAAACTTGACATCACAACCTCTTCTGAGAACTCTCAGGGAACCTGATGTTCCTCTAGGTTGGTCAGGTAGTATTTCCTCCAGTCAGGACCCTAAAGAAACCTTCCTGACTAAGATTTCGACTTTGAAGTTATGAAACTGGTGGAGTACACTTCTCAACTGAGTGACCTTTTCTGACACTACGACCCTCTCCAACCTCCGTCCTCCTCTTCCCCTACTCTCTTCTACTCTACCGACTTACCGTAGTGACTGAGTTACCTGCACTCAAACCCACTTAAGACCCTCAACCACTACCTGTCCCTCCGGACCGTACGGCGTTAAGTTGCCCAGAGTTTCTCAACCTGTGCTGACTCGTTGACTTGACTTACGTGGTGAAAGTATCGTAGTAGAAAGTTCTAAACTTTATCGAGTTGACCTTAAGGTAGTGGAGGTGATCGTAACAAGCATCACAAAAAAAAAAAAAAAAAAAAAAATCTTTCACTACGAAAGATTCCGGGTGAACTGAAGTGTAAGGTCCTACAGACCGAGATCCACTCACTAGTGTGGTAGGACTAATAGAACCAGCACTTCGAGAAAAAACATATCAAAAAGACACATAAGAACGGTGGAAAAGAATTATAGAAGACGAAGAAGATCCAGGTATAGTTAAGACGGAAAATAACTCGGGTAGAAACGTACAGTACAAGGTAACCATAGAGATTAAAAGAACTTCTCTAGAGATCAGAAAGGGGAAGATAACAAAAGGAGATAAAGAAACGTAATTAGTGACTCCTTCCGAAAGAATAGAGAGGATAAGAAACCTTGAGACGTAAGTCTACGAATATAGAAAGGAAAAACGAAGGGAGGAAAGGTGTCGATAAACATTCCGAGGGGGTGGGTCTGTCAGTAAAACTAAAAAACGTAAAGAAAAGACACCCCTACCAGAGCTAGGGACAGAGGACATGTTACAGTGCTTGGAGGAGTGAAGGTGACATATAAGTATACCCTGAACTAAATTCAGTATGTAATTACCAGTATCCAAAAGGGATGAAAGAAGTTAAATTCAGACTTAAAACGTTATTCCTCGAGTACTAAACTCGGTGTCAATCGAGGGTCAGAACAAAAACGACTGACATATCTCGAAGAGGTAGAAACCGACGTTTCTTATATTAGTTAGACTAAAACCACAACTGGTAGACCACTACAGGTACACATCTCAGAAGAGAACACAACAACCTTGTCCCACAAACGATACTGATCACACAAGAGAACCGTTTTGAGATAATCGGAACGGGACGAAGTAAGGCATAAGGTTCCGGTTTAAACGGACAATGGGGTCCACAAAGAACTGAACGATGAAAATCTTACGACGTTTCGTTTATGTACTGTTTCAATAAAAAATATCGGTGTCTCGAGACGATACGAATCAATGAGTCAGCACAGACTGAGAAACGTTGGGATACCTGACATCGGTGGTTCAAGGAGACAGGTACCCCTAAGAGGTTCGTTCTTATGTCTTGATCAAAGGTCGTTTCAGGATAGACCTTAGGTCGAAGGAATAAAGACAAGGTAGTATTCGGAGTTATTAGTTAGATTTATAAACTAAGTGAATATTTGTGAGGATCTCATATCGTCAATAAGTCTTTTGTGAACAAAATAGTTTTTTCTTTCTACTCCTATTGACTCTAACGAGTCCAGGAGTCAACACAGACTGAGAAACGTTGGGGTGCCTGATATAGAGTGGTCCGAGGAGACAGGTGCCCTGAAGGTTCCACTCTTGTGACCTCGTCGAACGGTAAAGGAAGAGATCCCTTAGCAGGACTGGGTTTCTAGCTTGGGACAAGAGGGTATTAGGTCCGTCTAAGAAATGGTGACTCGGTGGTCCCTTCGGGACGGAACACCGATTGACTCACTTCACTTTTTGATTTTATACTGGAACGACCAATATGATCAGTCACCAAGGTGTTCCTGTCTCTAAGAGAGACAAAAACAAGTGACTACGTGAGGGTCACTGATCTAGTCTCGGACGGTGTTACGTTGAATTAATGATGACTTACAAATTTACCTACTGAAGATAGACAAAAATGTACCTCACGGACTTTTACCCACCTATAATAAAGGTAAAATATCTGGTTTTTTATCTTCGAGTTGTTCAATTCATTGAACGAGTTCAGATCTCGATCGATGTAGGTCTTGATCTTTGACCCTGAAACGAGGGTCCTTAGTTAATTAATAAGACATAGTCTCTATTTCTATACCTTTAAAGCCGTTGTAAGACTCTTTTACGTGTGGTGGCGGCGTAATAGATGACAGTAATGCATGAAAGCCCAGGGGTACTCTCCGTAGTAAAGATAATGTCCAGGACACTAAGGTACGATAGTTCTTCTTCTTTGTCAAAACGAAGAATAAGTAGTTTCGAAAGAAACAGAAGTAACGGAAGAAGAGTTTCTTTACTTTCTCTATAGGATCATGAACAGAAAGATTATTTCCAGGAGTACAAGAGGTACTCTGAAACACGTCGACCCTTATGTGACTTCTGAGATGACAGACTGGTAGAAGAGGAGTCCTCTTGAAGTAGAAGACCCAAAAGTGTCGGAAAGTCAGGTTTTCATACTGTGACTTTGAACCGATGCACTGAGAAGTTACGAAGACAAAATTGGATTAGAAAATTTCCGTAAGACGGATAAAAAGGAAGATTTTGTTTGATAAAAAAATTTTTTTTATCTAGAATATCAAGTGTGACAAAATTAATGTTATCTTGTCTAACATCTTTGGGGTTTTTAAGTCTTCACTTTCACTTTCAGCGAGTCAGTACAGGTACAGGTTTTCAGGCACCTTAAGAGGTCCGGTCTTATGACCTCATCTACGGGTAAGGGAAGAGGTCTCTTAGAAGGGTTGGGTCCCTAACTTGGGTCCAGAGGGTGTAACGTCCGTCTAAGAAATGGTCGACTCGGTGGTACCTTCTTAAGTCTCTCCCCTCTTAATTTTCACTATAAAACCCTCCTCTCTGACTCCAAAGTAATTCTCTATATCCCACACTTTTCTTGACCATCTCCTCCTCCTCTTTTCGAACTTGTTTCTCCGAAAGATATGTTCTCAGTCTTTTCGTGTTCGTGTCAAACGTTAATACCCATAAAACAAACCCCTGATTCTAGCTCAATCTCGACCCGTCGTCACCCTCTCTGTCTTGTCGATGGGTGGAGTTTCTTATTCTGGAACGGTGTAAACCCCCCAATGTTTGACTATTAACCATCAATTTTTGGAGCATGTCCTTCCTTCCGATTTACAATTGTTAGGGGGGACTCTCCTCGTAAGGTCTGGTGTGGATCGTTATCAACGAGGTCAGAGGCCGAGAGTCTTATGGTAGATGGGGGAGCGTGAGGACAACGTCACGGACCGAGTAGACAAAGTGTCGACCGAGGAGTCCTCTGAGACTCTTCAACTTTATGTGACTTCAACATGGAGTAGGGTCTTTAAAACGAAGTACGATGGTTATTTCCCTTTTTAATTCCCCCTTTCAACAGGGAAGTCTTTAGACCGGATGTAATATATTTACTTCATGTCCTCAAAGAGTTATGGGATTTTCGGACCGGTCGGAAAATACCCCTTATAAAGTCCCGTCTCTTTAAAACTGACGTATGATGAAGAGACACTCTTCTCATATTATCAAAGAGGGTATCGTCAACTATTTTAGAAACCTATGGTATGAAAGTTTATCGGTTAATCAGTCAAAAGGTGACGATCCTTTTAAATTTAGAGAAAAGGTTTGTTTTGTTTGTTTTTATTTATCAACGAAAAGTGATCCTCCTGTAAAATGAGTCTATGAATAAAGTTTTAAGGTTTAGTTTGAATAGTGGTTTACATTCACTAAAAACAAAAAATAAAAATTACATAAACTCTTTAGGAAAGAAGGGATTGGTATGACGTAGAAAGAATCAAGGAGAAGTTAATGGATGTGTGTCCCAGTGACGTTGGAAGGAAGTAAAGGATTGACTAAAGACACAGAGATCAGAGACGATATTGAGTTGAGAGTATTTTAGGGTGTAAGTCGGATACCATATCTTTTTTTCACTTAAGATTTTGTCTTTGTCTGAGTATCTGTATCTTTTGTCTTAACACCAACGGTTTCATCTTTCTCTCTCCATCTCCCCACCTGTCCCTCAAACCCCAACCATCTACGTTCGATAATGTAAATGTGTTCCGGGGTTATATATATTTACTGTTCCGGGATTACATATATCGTGTCCCCTGATGTAAGCTATAGGAAATTATTTGGTATTACCTTTTTTTATCGAAAGGTATCACCTTTTTTTATCGAATTTTTTCGAAATTTTATCGACTCAGTAAAACGACATGTCGTCTCTAACCGTGTTGTGACATTTAGTTGATATGGAGTTATTTTTTTTTTAAGTCATAACTTTTTTTTTTGGACCAATCTCATGACCAAGGTGATCAATAATCGACACACTAGAACTCGTTCAATGAACCTAAACGTCCCGTAATCAAAGGAGTCAACCTTCCTGACTACGACTTCGACTTTGAGGTTATGAAACCGGTGGAGTACGCTTCTCAACTGAATAACCTCTTCTGGGACTACGACCCTCCCTAACCCCTGTCCTCCTCTGCCCCTCCTGTCTCCTACTCTACCGACCTACCGTAGTGGTTGAGCTACCTGTACGCAAACCCATTTGAGACCCTCAACCACTACCCGTCCCTCCGGCCCGTACAATGCTAAGTACCCCAACGTTTCTCAACCTGTGCTGACTCGTTGACTTGACTTGACTGACTTGACTCAAGGGAGTCAATTTACCCTTGTCATCATCAAGATCGGGTATTATAATAGTCATCCTAATTTTCCCTCTTACATACCCTTCAGGAATCTTGTCTCGGATTGTGTTACTGTGTTTCATTCGAGAGTCCATCATAATCGATAATGACAACCTAGTTGGTTTTTCAGATAACCGAAGAAGGTATTCTACAATACCTTTTCGGACTTGCTTGAAAAACCGGTTGGGTTATAAAGGCGATGTAATCTGTACAGTAAGAAATATGGTCGACTGGATGTCTGGGAACATTCCCTTCAAGAAGTCGTGTGTTATGGTGACTTCCCCGTAGGTGTGGTATAAAACATGTTCCTAATACTTCACTTCTTCACTTCACTTCAGCGAGTCAGCACAGGCTAAGAAACGCTGGGGTACCTGACATCGGATGATCCGAGGAGGGAGGTACCCTAAGAGGACCGTTCTTATGACCTCACCCAACGGTAAAGGAGGAGGTCCCCTAGAAAGACTGGGTCCCCGACTTGTTCCAAATATATATATAGTATGAGTCAACCTGTTCCGTATTTTGGATTCTGTAACGGAACGGTCAGTTCCTTGTTACTTAATTGTCTCGTCTATAAACGAGAGAACTCTTAGACTTAAACCTTTACAACTCTTTTATTCCTTCAATCGTCGTTCTGGTCGTGGTCCTCCTTCGTCTATACCATTCATTCGTTTTTAATATTTCAATCCTTCAATGTAACTGTCCTCTCTCTTTCTGAGTCGTCAACTTTTACCTTTGTGTTAGTTTATCCATCTTTTATCGATCTAGGTCTCTACCATCTTCTGATCGTTCCGAAAGTAAATAAAGTTGTCAACTAAGAGACCTATCACTAGGTGGGAGGTTGCAGTCGGATGGATGAGGTCTGGTATAAGGTAATTTTATTTGGGGGGCAACGAACTCAATTGGACTCACCGTGAGGTAACGAATGTAGGGTTTCTTTGATTTGCTGTTGTAACCAGGGACTTCTGTGGAACCAACTCGACCATTAACCTAGGGATATAAATCGTTAATATGACGGGTAATTAATTAGTTGAGTGACGGGAGGTCAAGTGGGATATATGAAAGGGATATCAAGAGGAGTAGGACTTACCTGAGGGTAAGAAAACCCCCGTATACGTATCGAATTAAAAGAAGGTTCTTGATACAGTTTGGGGTGAAAAAAGTACTTATGGACCCTGGGTGTGGTCTATCTTGATCTAGGTCCGAACGTCTTAGACTTCTTATATGTCGAAAGAAATCAATTTATGTACATTTTGATCCGGGTCCTGGATCCTTTTCTGGATACTTACCTTTCCAAAACTCCGGACTCGAAGCGATCGAATTGGTATGTAGACAGAGACCACACTTGCATCCTCTTTGAAAGGGAGATAGTTCAATAAAATGGTCCATGTAAATGTCGTTACACAGATTAGTATGTCTGAACGATCTTTTTAATAATGTTAGAATATGGAACGGAGAGTGAAACTCTTGTAGTAAACACTGACCCGACGTTGTCAGAAGGAAGGAAAACCGATCTTTATCCCTATAAACCCCCCAAGGGTTATCGTGTTTCCCATTTCTTAGACGGACGTTACGTCCTCTGTGTTCAAGGTAGGAACTTAGTCCTTCTAGGGAACCTCCTCCCATACTGTCGGGTGAGGTCATAAGAACGAATCTCTTGGGATACCTGTCTCTTCGGACCGTCCGATGTCAGGTACCCAAGCGTTTCTCAGTCTGTACTGACTCACTGATTGAGTATGTGTGTATGTGTCCCTATAAACTTGTATCAGTTTAAGTGAATCTTCACAGTTATAGTGGACTAATAATCGAGACGCCTTCGTCTCAAGTATAGATAAAACAAAGACGGAATCCGGATGTATAGTGTCTCGAAACGTGTTTCCTACTTGAGTTATTTATAAACGACTTACTTACTTACTTACGTGCTAGAAAAGTTTTTCTGGGACCGAGAAATTTTGTCCCTGATACGAGATTTATGAGAGATTACGGTTTCTCGGGTATTACTACATACCGTGTCTCACTGTGATCAATCGTAAACGACCGACTAAATACTACGTGATACATACACATTTCCTCTAAAAAAAGAAATTCGAAGCACTATTGGTACGTATGGACCAGTTTAAGTGTAGGACGGAATAGAACATATATGAGGGGTCCAGACATTTCCATTTGACACTTTTTACTTCTGGTTGACTACCCGTAGTCGTTCTGTCATGTCATCTCTGATTTGGGAAGGGATATGGAAGGAACGACGAGAGATTAAATAACCTAAACCAACCAAGTAAGGTGTAGACCTCAAAGGACCCAGAGTCTTGGTCCTCCTACATCTGTATCTGTATTTCAGACCTACCTGTATCTGAAATTAAACTCGGACCAAGGATTTTTAAAGACTCGACGACCCAAAATAACAGTACCTCTGGAACTTGACCGGTCTCCGGATAATTACGTGTATTAACAACCCAACTTATTACTTTTGAACAACAACGACCTATATGTGATGACATACCGAATCGATAACATCGATAGACAATACAACGATTAAGTAAATTTATTATTGTGATAAATCTAACTAGTTTTATTGTTTTAATAAAATTGATAAGTTTTAATGATTCTTTTCTTATTTCCATCGGATCTTTGAGTGTTGGATGAGTAGTCAAATTTCCCTTTTATAAAAAATTTGAATAATAAAGTTCCTACCCTTTTTTACTTCGACACTTCAAGTCTTTTTATCCCTTCCATAAAACTACTTTGTCATAAGAAACTTCACAGTTTATGGAGAATTAAAAAGAAAAAAGAAAAAATGAGTCACTTTCATGACGAAGGGTAGAGGAGGGGTGTCGGTACCTTTTGGAAGGTAGTAAGTACACACACACGTACGAGTCACCACAGGGTGAGGACCACTGTGGTACCTGACTCCGGTGGTCCGAAGGGACAGGAACCTTAAGAGACCAGTTCTTATGACCTCACTCAACGGTAAAGGAAGAGGTCCCCTAGAAGGGTTGGTTCCCTGACTTGGGTGCAGAGAACACAGAGGACATAACCCTCCATCTAAGAAATGAAGATCACAGTGACCCCTTCTGTAGTAGTATCGAGGTCCGTTTACCCTGGTTAAATTCTTCCTCTTTTACCGAATCTCCTTCTGTTTTCAGAAACATCACGATCCTCCTCCCCTACTGTGTCTTTTCTTCCTTCTCACTATAGAAATGAAAAGATAACGTTGGCAGAGTCGTAGTTGGGGGTCTTGACCCTCCCACTGGTTTCTCAACGACACAACAAAATCAGTGATTCAGTAAAGACTGAGAAAACACTGGGGTACCTGATATCGGACGGTTCGAGGAGACAGGTACCCTAAAGGGTTCGTTCTTATGACCTCACCCAACGGTAAAGGAAGAGGTCCCCTAGAAGGGTTGGGTCTCTAACTTGTGTACAGAAGACGCAACTGTCCGTTCAAGAAATGGTGACTCGGTGGTCTCTTCGGGCTGGTTTCTCATCTTCGGAGTTTATCTTTCTTCCCTGCTAATGTTTAGAAACTCCTGTGTCGGAGTCTCGCACGGAACCGTGTGTATATCCCTTTGAAGACCTATTTCCCTTACCGTTTTTCTCCCGTACTACTAAGAGACTCACAGGGAGTCGGGGGTGTACTATTTCTTCAGAGGGGTCTTAGAGGGACTCCACGTACCTTCCCTCTCCTTTCGACTTGAGGTCTCCCCCGACGGTCCCTCGACGATGTAAATCCCAGTCTCACTGACGGACCGTAGTGTCGTCAAGAATACCTAACTTGTCAAAGACCTCTTCCTACACCGTCTCAGAACTTCCAGACGACACTGTTACTCTGTTGTTACCCCGGTTCAGTCGTTTCATCCTGGTGTCCCAATTTCCCACGACTCCTTTGTCAAGTGTCCGAAGTGGTCGAGACTTAGTTACCCCCAAAGGTTGTTGATAGGTCGTTGACCTTTCTGGTTTTAGTTGAGATTCCTCCCATTTGTCCTGGGTCACCTGTCTAGGTGCTGGACACACACTTGTTCGACGGAGAAAAGACGGGAGTACTGGTACTCCCTTATAATCGAAAGAGGAAGTGTGCCTCCGGTACAGTCGATTACCTTCTTCCTCGACCCTCTTCGGTACTTCTGTCTTATACAGAGAGTTTCTCTGAGTCTAAATTACGGTTGACTCTTTCGTCTACCCGTCGTATGAAAGTTGACATTCAAATTCTTGGGTAAGAGATGACAGGGTGGAGGGTCAGGGTCGTCTCTTACAACTGAACACTCCTTCAAGACAAGACATATCTTATAAAAAATTATGTAAAATTTTTATGGATAGTCGACGGGACTATCGAGTTAATGACCGAAGAGGGTCAAGGAGGAAGGGAATCGACTGTACCGTAGACACACTTCCTCTTTCGAATAAAAGGGAGTACCAGTACTCCAGTCTTTTTCTCCGTCGAACAAGTGTGTGTCCAAGACCCAGATTTTTTTTATGGATTTAACATAGGACATATTAATAGTGGGATCGGAAATTATTTTCATCTCTGAGACTCTCGGTTTGTGTACGACTATCGTAATTTATTTATGTCACAAAAGGTCAAATTACGTAAGGTTTCTAGTTCTCCTTCGACTCTGTCACGAGTTCTACTGAGTATTTTCTTCAGATAGTATTAAGTCTCGTTCAGTTCTTATATGTAGATTTTCGGTTTAATTTAGATTATAACTAACATTCACAACAAGACATCATAATGAAGGTTAGTGTGTATCAGTTACCTCTCAGAGTAACGGTAAAATACAGGTCAAAAATTTTCCATTTAGTGTCCTTTATACCGAGTCTATTTTTCTTTTATTAGTTTGTGTAACAATAGTATATAATAGTATTACTGTCGACCCTTCCTAATTTATTGTAATTTTTGATAGTATTTATACCATTAACGTGACTCATTACCTAAAGTTCTTTTAATCTCTATGGTTCCCTTATAAAGTACGTTTCTACCCGAGTTATTTCCTGTCTTTACCATACCTAGATTGTCTTCGTCTTCTATAATTCTTCTTCACCGTTCTTATGTGTCTTCTTGACATGTTTTTTCTAGAAGTACTGGTTCTATTAGTGTTACCACACTAGTGAGTGGATCTCGGTCTGTAGGACCTTACACTTCAGTTCACCCGGAATCTTTAGTGGTGATACTTGTTTCGATCACCTCCACTACCTTAAGGTCAATTTTATAAAGTTTAGGACTTTCTACTACGACACTTTCACGACGTAAGTTATATGGTCGTTTAAACCTTTTGGGTCGTCACCGGTGTCCTGACCTTTTCCAGTCAAAAATAAGGTCAGGGTTTCTTTCCGTTACGGTTTCTTACGAGTTTGATGGTGTGTTAACGTGAGTAGAGTGTGCGATCATTTCATTACGAGTTTTAAGAGATTCGGTCCGAAGTCGTTATGTACTTAGTACTTGAAGGTCTACAAGTTCTACCAAAATCTTTTCCATCTCCTTGGTCTCTAGTTTAACGGTCGTAGACGACCTAACACCTTTTTCGTTATCTCAAGTTCTTTTTGTAGATAAAGACGAAATAACTGATACGGTTTCGGAAACTGACACACCTAGTGTTATTTGACACCTTTTAAGACTTTCTCTACCCTTATGGACTGGTGGACTGGACGGAGAACTCTTTGGACATACATCCAGTCCTTCGTTGTCAATCTTGACCTGTACCTTGTTGTCTGACCAAGGTTTATCCTTTTCCTCATGTAGTTCCGACATATAACAGTGGGACGAATAAATTGAATATACGTCTCATGTAGTACTCTTTACGACCCGACCTACTTCGTGTTCGACCTTAGTTCTAACGGCCCTCTTTATAGTTATTGGAGTCTATATACTACTGGGGTGGGAATACCGTCTTTCACTTCTCCTTGTTTTTCGGAGAACTACTTTCATTTTCTCCTCTCACCTTTTCAACCGGATTTCGAGTTGTAAGTCTTTTGATTCTAGAACCGTAGACCAGGGCAGTGAAGTACCCTTTATCTACCCCTTTGTCACCTTTGTCACAGTCTGAAATAGAACCCCCCGAGGTTTTAGTGACGTCTACCACTGACGTCGGTACTTTACTTTTCTATGAATGAGGAACCTTCCTCTCAATACTGGTTGGATCTACCATATAATTTTTCGTCTCTGTAATGAAACGGTTGTTTCCAGGTAGATCAGTTCCGATACCAAAAAGGTCACCAGTACATACCTACACTCTCAACCTGACACTTCTTTCGACTCACGACTTTTTAACTACGAAAACTTGACACCACAACCTCTTCTGAGAACTCTCAGGGAACTCTGACGTTCCTCTAGGTTGGTCAGGTAAGATTTCCTCTAACCAGGACTCACAAGAAACCTTCCTTACTACGATTTCGACTTTGAGGTCATGAAACCGGTGGATTACGTTTCTAGACTCAGTAACCTTTTCTGGGACTACGACCCTCCCTAACCCCCGTCCTCCTCTTCCCTTACTGTCTCCTACTCTACCGACCTACCGTACTGACTGAGCTACCTGTACTCAAACTCACTTGAGGCCCTCAACCACTGTCTGTCCCTCCGGACCGTACGACGCTAAGTGCCCCAGTGTTTCTCAGTCTGTCCTCACTCACTGACTTGACTTGACTTACCTAAAGTACTATTTAATTAGGAATAGTAGGTCAAATCTCGACTAAACGTACTAGTGATACGTGAGCACATAAGACCTCCTAAAGGGTCAGGGACTTCCACGTCCATACCGGTGACAGACTCCGTTTTGTGAACGTATAAATCCTTAAATGGACTAGGGGACGTCAGGGAAGATACGTAGTGTTGTTGGTGTTGGTAGGTTATGTTAGTTTAATTTGTTCTCGATCTCATTGTCACAAAACTCTGATTAACCTGTGGTTGTCTTCAACTCAGAAATAGTCCGTTTATTTAAGGTGTCTCGTCACTTTCATTTAAGTTAAGTCGGGAGAAACTAATGTATAGTAGACGTACATTCTGTGAGATTCTCCGAAATTTCCCTTTAGAACTGAGTAGTTATTTGTACAATATTCGACATATATTGATTTGTCATAAGTAATACACCATTCAGTATATAAATTATCGATACTATTCAGATTTAAGAGTTGTGTAAGGATAAAGAGATTCACTACTCTCGTTTCTTTTTACCGATTACAGGGTAATCAGTGTTAAATCGGTAAACCTTAGACCCAGAATATATTTTCATCAAATTTTCGTTCTATGAATTAAAATTCATGTCGTATTATATCAATTAGTAAATTATAGGTAGAAGAGAATAAGAATCATTATATTACTATTATGTCATATATTATTTTATTATATTATTCATACTATGAGTCCAACTGTGAACTATCTAAGAAACTGTATTTTATTAGTTATGTATATTTTCTGTCAATCTTTTAGTACATCATGTCGGTACTCTTTCTTTCTGTAGGACGGTAAACAACGTTGAACCTATCTGGGATTCCTGTAACACAATTCACTCTATAGTCTCTTTCTATACCATACTATGGTGAATATATACTTTAGATTTGATCTATTTGAGTATCTTTGTCTCTCATTTTACCACCAAATGGTTCCCTACCACCTCTCCTCCCTCTCTACAAATTCCTATGTTTGAACATTGTCCATCATTTATTCGAGATCTCTAGATTATGTGTCAAATCACTTATATCTGTTGGTATAACATAGTATTAGTAGTTTGAACGGTCCTATGATCTTGACTCAATAATGTTGGTGATTTTTTTAACTATCAATACATTGCATTATCTCCACAATTACTCACGAAGTTACCGTGAATATAGGAATATATGTTTACCTCGTTTAATTGTACATGTGGAATTTAAAATGGAACAATGTACAGTTTATTCAAAGTCATTTATATTTTAAAATTTTATTAAAATTTCCATCTATTTTATTCCTTGGTAAGAAACACCGTCTCTAACGGTCGACAAAGGACTAAAGATGAGAGGAGAAGAAATATTATCTTAGGACTACTAGTCGACTCTTTTAAACTTATGACGTAAAGGTCGAGACAGGTCAGTCCACACCGGTACACTCTGAGTTGAGACCGGTTAATATACTTTCGTTCTTTCCCGTACGTCTAGTCACCGATCTTGAGTTCGTTGGTATAACCCGGTACTTAATCATCTGGTTCTTACTGTCGATTTTTATCGTAGTTAGTGACTACTAGTCCTTCACCGGTCTAGTCCTACGGACTTGACTGATGTATGTCTCAAATATACTCATCTTCTCTTTATGAATACTAAAAAAATTCGGTGACAATAAAATCTAAAAAGAAACGTCGGTTAGTTTTAGATTGTATTACTGTTTGGGGAGGGTAGTCGGTTATTTTTACAGTTCTCTTTTAGACTTCCTCACGTCTCTTTATTAAGACGTGGGTCTATTATTAAGACCATAAAATCTAGGACACTACCCAGGAAATCCTAATACTCTCGAAAAATTTTAGAAATATCTCAGTAATAACTTAACATCCTGTGGATCGACTATAACTTTTTAATCACCCCCCTTTTTAGGAGTATAAACCACAGTATTGAAAACTCTCACATCTTCTTCGTCAAACAAACAAAAAAAAAATTTCTTCGTCTTGTTAAAAATTTACTTTAAGGTTAATCTTCGGATTATCCGTACTGTCTGTTTTCTCTCTAGAACTCGAGTCCGACACGATCATCGACCAGAACATGACAAATTTTGGGTCGAGTGGTGGACAACGAGGATTAAGATAGAATGTGTGTGTGTGTGTGTGTGTGTGTGTGTGTGTGTGTGTGTGTGTGTCTCAGTAAGGACATCTGTCCCGAAACAACTTGGGTCAACTTTAGGAGAACTGAGGGACTAGAGAAGACGTAGAAGGTCAACAATCTAAGATACATGTTAACACATCTGTTTAGATCGTGATTTTAGAGTTTTGTACGGGAGGAGAGATGTCACAAGAGTTCACCTTTACTGGGTTCAATCTTTTCTCCCACTCCCGTTCATTCGTAAAGTAGTAAAGTAAACTAAAGGAAATTCCGAGTTCGTTTATGTCTTTATATTTAAATTTCGGAGTAGTATACGATATGTAAAGAGAGTCCCTTTGTCCTTACTCTTTGCGTCAAAGATTCGTGAATCTTGAACCGTGTCACTGACCGTAGAACACGAACACGAACTACCTACTAGTAAAATTGACTTAACTTATATAGGTTCTGAGTGTTGTATTTACCGAGGTTGTAGTGACCCGTCTTGAGAAACACTAATTAAGGTAATCTATGAACTTTTAGTTAAAGTAACTGGAATAAAAAGGAGAATGAAGTTATGTTCTTGTATAAATCGGTGAGTCACAACTCGAAGAAGGAGAAGATTGAGGCTTGTATCTAAACTCTTGACCTATACGTCCATCAGAGAATTCTTGGAGTAGGAAGGAGAAATGTGTCACCTTGTGTAAGTAGAAATTAATTAAATGAAAAGTCATAGTAATAGGATGGGACCCATACGTAAGAAAGACTTTTATCGTCTTCTATATTGTCTACTACAGAGAAAATTTTCCTTTCCAGGAGATCTCTGGTTTCTTCTAGGGAGCCAAGAAGCAAACGAAACAGTTCACGGACGGATGTGCACCCTGTGACCACTTGTGTGGAGACCACTCGCTCTTCTGAGGAGTGAAAGAGTCTTTAAGTGACGTTCATCAGATGTTCATTGTCAGCGAGTCAGCACAGACTGACAAACGCTATGGTACTTGACATCGGACGGTCCGAGGAGACAGGTACCTCAAAAGGTTCGTTCTTATGACCTCACCCAATGGTAAGGGAAGAGGTCTCATAGAAGGGCTGGGTCCCTAACTTAGGTCCAGAGGACGTGACGTCCGTCCAGGAAATGGTAGACTCTGTGGTCCCTTCGGGGGGTTTAAGTGATACATAACGGTTTACTCGGTCAGAATCCGTCGTTTGATGTAAAACGTATCAATCCGATTTTGTAGGTTGTGTTGAGAGGAAAACGAGGTCGCGAAATTCTTCGGACTCATACCAACTCCTCGTAATCACCTTCTAGACATGAGACAGACTTCCCGAGCCCCGTCTAAAAGTCCTTACTGGATTCCTCCGACGAGTCCACACGAAAACCCAAAAAGGTGGGAAACTCCACACTCTATACATACGTAGTGAGGAGCTCCAGTTAACTATAGGGACACACCGGGTCGTATCATTGTCCGTCTGTCCTCTCCACTCACCCATTTACTTTCTACCTCACTCACTCTTTATCTTAACTACCCCTGTGAGACCAGAATCGCTATACACAAGGACTCTCCTTCGTCTTTTCGTAAAGGTTCGGAATTACGGAATTTCGACCGGACTATAGAGGATCAAGTCGAAGGAACGTTCAGTTTGCCTCCACCAGCCTTGAACAGAGAGAACTTTTTCGATGGGCAGAACCTTTCCTTCACCAAAAAAAAAAAAAAGGGTAGACATAGTCGGAGACTGAGGTGTCGACATAACGGCTTTCTCGATCCTCGTTCGTACACCCTAGGTTTCGAGTCCGATAAATCTGGTACGTCGGTTTCCGACGAGACGAGGAGTGTGATAGGATGATTGGTGTCCACAGAAGAGAGACGGTCGGACCTACTAACGTCAAATCGGTCGGGTTAGGGATCGATTCCAATAAGGTGTTTATCTACTTAGTAGTGTCCGTTCCAAAAGGGAAGAACTTTAACTTTCACAATCAGTGAGTCAACACAGACTAAAAAACACTGGGGTACCCGATATCGGGCGGTCAGAGGAGACAGGTACCTTAAGAGGTCCATTCTTTTGACCTCACTCATGGGTAAGAGGAGAGGTTCCCTAACAGGGTTGAGCCTCTACCTTGGGTCCAGAGGACGTGACGTCCGTCTAAGAAATAGTAGACTCGGTCGTCCCTTCGGAAGTACGGTGGAATGTTTGAATAGTGTTCATCTTCATAAATGGGTGACTCTGATTACCAGGGAGGTTAAATTATAACACAGGTTATTACCGTAGTTCCCTGAAAAATGACCCTTCCTTATACCCTGTAAGACTCATGTACATACGGTTTTCAAACTTGTGATAGTAGAGGTTAAAGTCAGGGATTACATCAATTGTTTGTAAACGACTTTGTACATGACGTCCTTTAAGGGACCACCAGGTAACCGATTCTAAGGTATGAGAGTTACGTCACCTGCCCCCAAACTAGGGACAAGTCTTTTGATCTTGGGTGTACGGTGTCGATACTCAGCCGTCAGGTTTCGATTTCTAGGACGTACGGTGTTGATTATGGGTCATGTCGGTTAATTGATTTTTATTTACAATTTTTTATGGTACATGACATATAGATCGTGACACCATTCTTGAAAGTTAGGGAAGGAACTTGTAGGAACGTAAAAACTAAACATGATAAAGGTGAAACCAGTAATTTTAAATAGATTTTCTATAAAGATACAGATGATACACAGATGTGAAGTTTCAGAAGTGACCGAACCTCCCACCCCACTACCACTCCTTTCCTTTACTTTTCCGGACTCTATGATTCTAATTTTTTTTACATCAGAGAACAAATTCCTTGATTGTCAGGTCAGTCCCTCGATGTTTTTACGTGTCGACTGACATTATGTTCGGTTCTTCCTTCTTTACTAGTATCTCCGTATTTGTTCCATAATAACGACAACGGATCAACGATTCAACCCAGACTGACAAAACGTTGAGGTACCTGATATCGGGTGGTCCGAGGAGACAGATACCCTAAAGGGTCCGTTCTTATGACCTCAATCAACAGTAAAGGAAGAGACCCCTTAGAAGGACGGAGCCCATAACTTGAGTACAGAGGACGTGACCGTCCGTCTAAGAAATGGGGACTTGTTGGTCCCTTCGGGTTTGTTCCATACTAAGACGTTTCCTTCTCGACCACTAAAGTTTAGTCCGTGACCCTTTCTTAAGAATTCTTATCTACAGTAAATTCGACCTGGGATTACTTACTCATCTTTAAAAAGGGAATTCTTCTTATTGTCAGTTCGTTTCTTTTATCATCCTTGTCTTAGTACAGATTCACGTGTCACATAAACTCCTTTCCTAAGGGATCTTCCGACCCCAGACACAACGGTCTATTTGGGTCTTTCCACTTGACCCTGGTCGAGTCGCTCTCGAAACTTATTCACTTTTATCAGTATGAAACATGTCACCTATGCCCCTTTGTAATTTCTAAAGACTCTCGTAACGATGATAGAGGTGGGAGGTTTATTCTTTTGATTCCGAATCTTTCTCGTTCTTTGAGTTAGTCTCCGTTCATACCTCTACCATCAACTTGACTTCGAAATGTGGGAAAAAACACACAGAAAGAAAAATCCTATATTACGTAGTGTAATCAAAGTCCACATTTTGTAATAAACTATAAACATATATGACATTTTATTAGTGATGTGATTCAGATGAATCGTAGGTGGTGGTGTACACAATTCGCTAAAAAAAAAAGAACACTACTCTCGAAAAGAAAAAAACAACGTCGTGAGGCCGAAAGAGATCTACACCATACACCGGAATCAACGGGGTACCGTACACCCTAGAATCAATGGGGTTAATCCCTAATTTGAGTGTAGGAGACGTGACCTTCGTGTCTCAGAGTTTGTGACCTGACGGTCCCTTCAAGGTTCCTTGAAAATTCTATATGTATGAGAGAATCGTTTGAAGGTTTAAGTGTAAAGGTATAATAATTACTTTCGGTTGTTCGACATGTAATGGAGGGGTACTGAACAAATAAAATATGTACGTACGTGCGAGTCAGTACAGACTGACAAACGTTGGGATACTTGACATTGGGGGTCTGAGGAGACGATTACCCGAAAAAGGTCCGTTCTCATGACCTCACCCCACGGTAAAGGAGGAGGTCCCCTAGAAGGGGTTCGGATCTAGGTAGATCAGAATCAAAAATGGACATTTCATAATAATTGTTATTATAAAGAAATAGATGGATTATCAAACTAGTTTATTTTAATAAACCCAACTAGTTTTTAAAGTAAGTTCAAAAAGGCATTGTCGAATACTTTTTGGGATTGTTTGAAAAAACGGTTGGGGTCATGTATACGATTTACAAAATCTTTAATGTCTTCTTAAGACATTCATAATTAAAAATCATCATAAAATAACAATAGTGTCAATGTTGATTATAATAAGGGCTTCCGTCGTATTTACGTAGAAATGTTTACGTTCATCACAATAACAATTATGACCGATATTCACTAACTCAAGATGAGACGAAACATCTACATAATAGATAAAGGACAGTGGTACGACACTCAGTAATAGAGGTTAAATGTAAATTCATTTGTCTCCGTTTTTCTCTAATTTTTTTTTAACAGGTCAGTGTTCTATTTTTTTATAACAGGTCAGTACATCGGTTATTCAGTTCTTGGTCCCTCGTTTGGATTACAGAAACTTAAGGGTTTAAGAAAGGTATCTGACGGGTGATGAAAGGGTAACTACTACAATGTTTGGACGGACTACAGAAGTCCCTCTTTAATTACTACGGTCGTTAAAGTTGTGAAAGTCGGTCTTACCGTCACAGACTAAGACACAAAGGTCTTTCAACATTACTAAAGATTGGAACAATTCTTAGTACTATTTATTTATTTCTAATACAAAGAAAATCCGAATTGATCTTTTGTACTGAATAAGACAGGATGGGAGACTTTTACTTTACAAAAGAAATCTTTATTAAGGAAACAACTGAATTCTTTGTTTTGTTTTGAGTTATACATTAACGTAACTAAAGAATTCAATAAAATTTAAAATTTTCGAAGAAATTGTGGTTGACTTATTAAAATTTTATATAAAGAAAAAAGAAGTAGTAATTAGAATTTTCTTTTGGGTGATTTATCATAACTATTACAGGTTTTTAAACTACTTATAATAAGTACGAGTCTAATAAGAAGATTTCATACATATAATGTACATCATTCAATAGTCTATTGTTCGACTGAAAATGGTTTAAGTATTAGAACCGTCAAAAGTATAAATTACTCCTGTTACTCTATGAGGTCCATCATTTCGGTAACTATTATTCCGGTGGTCTATAAGACTAAATTAACCTTTTATTAACGACAACGAGAAAAAATTATATTGTAAGAATAAAATTACATTGTAAGAGTAAAAGAACAAAAAATTACATTGTAAGAACAAAAAGTTTTTTAGAACATTCGAATATTCACTTATGTCTCTTGAACTTTCCGACCGAAACTCTAATCCAGGTTGACACTAAGTCAATCACAGTGTTTTCACAGTGAATCACAACTTACTCCCTCTTATATTTCATGTATGTTTGTCCCAATCTTCGTCTCGTGATCTGAGTTTTCGATTTAAGTCTATTCAAAGAAAGAGTAGAAAAGTTTGTAAAATCAGTAAAACACTGACCAAAGTACGTATTTTAATATCTGAGGACTCAACCTTCGTCTGAATTTCATAAGTATAGGAGAGAAAGATGTCACTTCAGTAATCACAAAGGACCATAAACGAACTTCTAAACGTCGTTATCTTTGAGCAATGAATGATTCCGTCTGGAAAGGTGGAAACTTGTGTACCGAAACCGTAGAGAAATCTGATCTAGCTTTAGAAAAAGATATCTCAAAGTAGGACATTTATAGTCAGGTTGGATGTCCCTTATACTTTATTCTGAGATAAAGTACAGTGTGAGGAAGTTTGTACACTCCCTTAGAGTGGTGACAAGAATCTCCGTCGGACCAACCTCTTCTTTGAACATTTCTGTTCACAAACTTTCCTATGACTAATTTGTGTGTGTGTGTGTGTTTAAACGTTACCAAATGAAACTCACCATTTCATCATAACCTGTAAACAGAAACCAGAAACAAGAAGAAGTAACGAACTTAGAATATACTTATATATAAGATTAATCTTACTTTTCTTTTTCATCTGAATAAATGTGAAACTCTTTGTAAAAATTCAGGATTCACATTACCTACTTTTAACCATGAAGTGAAGTTTATTTGTCTCTTAAATTTACACTATACAGGCTTACTGTTCGGAATCAGGAGGTTCTGTGACTGGGTATATCCCAGAGTCATTTCTACACACCGGAAGGGACTACCTAGTGTACCATTTCTCAGACGGACGTTACTCCCTCAGGACCCAAACTAGGGGGCCGACCCTTCTAAGGGACCTCCTCCAGTACCGTTGCGTGAGGTCATAATAACGGACCTCTTAGGGGTACCTGTCTCCTCGGACCTCCCGATCTCGGGTACCCCAGTGTTTCTCAGCCTGTACGGATTCGTTGATTCATGTGTGTCGTGTACTTCTCACATTACAATTTATTTGGTTCGTTAGTAAGTGGATTCGTTACTAGTTTTAGATAGTTCACTTCACCAGTGAGTCAGTATAGGCTGAGAAACGCTGGGGCACTTGACATAGGGTGTTCCGAGGAGGTAGGTACCTTAAAAGGTCCGTTCTCATGACCTCACCCAACGGTAAAGGAAGAGGTCCCTTTTAGATAGTTTTAGGTTGTGTTTATCAGTATAAGAGTAAAGAAAGAAACATCTATATAAGTAACGACCTTTCATTGTCAACGTGATTCCTGGTTAAACAATAACGGAAGTAAGGTTCATGATTTTCCTTTTTCTAATTAAAACGAGATTAAATTTTATTAAATTACAGAAAATAAACATAAAATAAGGTTTACGTAGTGTTAGGTTTTTAAGATGTTCACTTCTTTTTATTTGCTAGAATTCAGTGGGGTTTTATTTCATAACAAGATGAACCACCACCACTTAGATACTCCTAAAACGTGTACTTTACTACTGACACTACTACGATTACTAAATTAGACTGTACATATGGCGTATCAAACGTACGTAATAGAGAAGGTCCTAAATGTCAGTCGGATGTTTGATCCTTCATAACAGGGGTAACAGGAAGTATCTAATCTTTCAACTCCTCTCTCCATACACAATATGAACAGATATAATCTATCACCACTCTTTCGTAATTGTTAAGTGGTCTGGGATAAACAACGAAAAGTCTGTTTTCGACGATAGGACTCTGTTTGGAGAGACAGAAATACGGAAAATAAAAAAGGTCCCAAGGTGAACGTCAACAATGTTCCTGAAAAGTCTAATTGAAAGAACATAGGGAGTTTTTAATTTCGATCTTAACGGTATACTAGATTATTAAGGTGAAAATCTATATATAGACTCCCTTTGTTTTAGTGGTAGGGTTTCTCTATAGACGTGAGGGTACAAGTTCCGTCGTAATAAATGTATTCGATTCCGTACCTTCGACTTCCGTTCCTCTTTTCCTTTCTATATTCGTAGACTTACGTCTCAAGGTTTCTTATCGTTCTTCTCTATTCTTTCGGAAGGAGTCACTTGTTACGTTTCTTTATCTCTTTTTGTTATCTTACCCTTTCTGATCCCTAGAGAAGTTCTTTTAATCTCTATGGTTCCCTTGAAAAGTACGTTTCTACCCGAGTTATTTCCTGTTTTTATCATACCTGGATTGTCTTCGTCTTCTATGATTCTTCTCCACCGTTCTTATGTGTCTNTTCTATATTCGTAGACTTACGTCTCAAGGTTTCTTATCGTTCTTCTCTATTCTTTCGGAAGGAGTCACTTGTTACGTTTCTTTATCTCTTTTTGTTATCTTACCCTTTCTGATCCCTAGAGAAGTTCTTTTAATCTCTATGGTTCCCTTGAAAAGTACGTTTCTACCCGAGCTATTTCCTATCTTAACCATTCCTGGATTGTCTTCGTCTTCTATGATTCTTCTCCACAGTTCTTATGTGTCTTCTTGACATGTTTTTTCTAGAAGTGCTGAGTCTATTGGTACTACCACACTAGTGAATGGATCTCGGTCTGTAGGACCTTACGTTTCAGTTCACCCGGATACTTATTTCGATCACCTCCACTACCTTAAGGTCAACTCGATAAAGTTTAAGATTTTCTACTACGACACTTTTACGACGTGAGTTATACGGTCGTTTAAACCTTTTGGGTCGTCACCGGTGTCCTGACCTTTTTCAGTCAAAAGTAAGGTTACGGTTTCTTTCCGTTACGGTTTCTTACAAGTTTTATGGTGTGTTAACGTGAGTAGAGTATGCGATCGTTTCACTACGAGTTTTAGGAGGTTCGGTCCGAAGTTGTCATGTATTTGGTACTTGAAGGTCTATAAGTCCGACCTAAATCTTTTCCGTCTCCTTGGTCTCTAGGTTAACGGTTATAGACAACCTAGGATCTTTTTCGTTCTCTCAAGGTCTTTTTGTAGATGAATGTGGTTTCTGAAACTGACACAACTAGTGTTGTTTGACACCATTTAAGACTTTCTCTACCCTTATGGTCTGGTGGACTGGACGGAGGACTCTTTAGACATAGTTCCAGTTCTTCGTTGTCAATCTTGACCTGTACCTTGCTGCCTGACCGAGGTTTAATTCTTTCCTCATACAATTCCGACGAATAAATTGAATATACGTCTCATGTAGTACTCTTTACGACCTGACCTTATTCGTGTTTGACCTTAGTTCTAATGGCCCTCTTTATAGTCATTGGAGCATATACGTCTACTGTGGTGGGAATACCGTCTTTCACTTCTTCTTCATTTCTCGGAGAACTACTTTCACTTTCTCCTCTCAGTTTTTCAACCGAATTTCGAGTTGTAAGTCTTTTGATTCTAGTACCGTAGACCAAGGTAGTCAAGTATCGTTTATCTACCCCTTTGTTACCTTTGTCACTGTCTAAAAGAAAAGAACCCGAGGTTTTAGTGACGTCTACTACTAACGTCGGTACTTTAATTTTCTACGAACGAGGAACCTTCTTTTCGATACTGGTTGGATCTATTGTATAACTTTTGGTCTCTGTAATGAAATGGTCGTTTCCAGGTAGATCAGTTTCGATGCCAAAAATGTCATCAGTACATACCTACAATCTCAACCTGATATTTCTTTCGACTCACGGTTTCTTAACTATAAAAACTTGACACCACAACCTATTCTGAGAACTCCCAAAGAACCTGACGTTTCACTAGGTTGGTTAGTTAAGATTTCCTTTAGTCAGGACTTATAAGTAACCTTCCTAACTACGACTTCGACTTTGAGATTAGGAAACCGGTGGACTACACTTCTTGACTGAGTAACTTTTTCTGGGACTACGACCCTTTCTAACTTCCAACCTCCTCTTCAACAGCTGTCTCCTACTCTACCAACCTACCGTAGTGACTTAACTACCTACACTCACACTCATTCGAGACCCTTCGAAATAAAAGGTCAACCTGTCTCTTCGGACCACACAACGTCAGGTACCCCAGTGTTCTCAGTCCGTGCTGACTCACTGACTTGACTTGACTTCCTTACCTTTGTTAGACAGATAATTCTCTACTCATATAATTGAAAGAAGATTATATGTATATGTATGTATGTATGTGTATACATGTATATATAGTGAGTTGAGATTATTTCTTCCGTTAGAACGTCAAATGTTGTTGTGTCTACCTGGAACTCCCTTAGTACGATTCATTCCTTTTAGTCTGCCTCTTTCTGATTATGAGATCCTGGAGTCAATATAAGTCTTAGATTTTTTGGTTTGAGTCTTTTGTCTTTTGTCTACCTACCGGTGGTCTCCATCCCCACCCCTCAACCCCTTTATACACTTCAACCAGTTTTTCATTTTTAGAGATCAATATTCTTTTATTTAAGACTCCTATATTACATGTCGGACCACTGATATGTCATGACACAAATATAAACTTTCAAGGACCCTCATTTAGAATTTTTAAAAATAGTGTTCTTTTTTTAACATTACCAAACTTCACTATTTATAATTGGTCTGATTAACACCAGTAGTAAAATATTATATAAGTACATAGTTTAGTAATATAACATGTCGTGTTTGATTATGTTACGAGATACAGTTAACATAGAGTTATTTTGACCTTTTATTTATTTATTTGTTTGCTTTATGGAGAAGACACGGGGACCTTAGTAAAGGAATAGAGTTTTTCTATATGTGAATTTTCAGTGTTTCTTTTGAATCAATTTAAAGAAAAAGAAAAATCACGATGAAGGGTATCTCAACTAGGTGTAATAAAAGAAAAAATGGGATTCAGAATTCTTCAAACTTATTTTACACATACGGACACTTCTGTAAGTCGGATTCTACCTTTGACTCTGTTGAACTTCAGAAGACTCGAACTAAAATTGTAACCACTAGTATTAAATATCATCGTATTATTATTGGTAAATAAATCACGAATAATACACGGTCCGTCATCCATTTGTGAACGTACATGACAAAGTAACTTACAAACGTTATTTAGACATTTAAAATCTATTTTAATAATAGGAGTAAATTCAATTTTCTTTGACTCCAAATCTTTCTAATCCAATTAATCGAACTAATTTCAGTCGGATGATTCTTTAATTGTCTTGATCCTACACCGTAGTATAAATCAGATTATAGTCACGGATAGGAGAGTTTGTGTTACGATATACAAATTTAGAGGGTGTCATTATGATTCCTTAATGATGTTTCCAACTCTACAGAAAGAGATGTAAGGGTTATACCGAATACTTAAGGAGTTCGTTAGTTATAACAATGACACCGATGATAAGTCTCTTCCGTTACCGTGGGATGAGGTCATGAGAACGGACCTTTTAGGGTACCTGGTTCCTCGGACCACCCGACGTCAGGTACCCCAGTGTGTCTCAACCTGTGCTGACTCGCTGAAGTGAAAGTGAAGAGTGAAAGTACGTAACCTCTTCCTTTACCGTTGGGTGAGGTCACAAGAACGGACCTCTTAGGGTCCCTGCCCCCTCGGACCGCCCGATGGCAGACACCCCAGTGTGTCTCAACCTGTGCTGACTTCGCTGAATCGTCGTCGTCGTCGTCACCGATGATAACGGTGATAATTATATTGTAGTTATTGTTACTGGGACGTATAAATACGTGTAATCGAGTCTCCAATTTCGTAGACGAACGTTACACCTTCTGGACCCAAGCTAGGGACCCAGTCCTTCTAGGGGACCTCTTCCTTTACCGTTGGATGAGGTCATAAGCACGGACCTCTTAGGGTACCTACCTCCTCGGACCACCCAATATCAGGTACCCCAGCGTTTCTCAGCCTGTGCTGACTCTCTGAAGTGAAAGTGAAAAGTAGTATGGGTGGTGTACAGACCTGATAAATGTGTAAATTAGAAATGTCGATGGGATATTTCATTCACGTTTTTTAGGGTCAGAAGTAGTATCCTAAGTTTTTAGGATGTCTCAAATTCCTTAGTGAGATTCCAAGGTATCGATAATTGGGTTGCAAACTAGGTCCAGACTGAGATTTTGGCTAGGAAAGTATGGAGCCTTCCATTAGACTGGTCCTGTGAAGAGTAGGTTTACTTCAAGGATGATTACATCAACCGTAGGATCAACGGAGAACTGAAAGAGGTTCCTATAGTGTGAGGGAAGGTTTACCAACAAAGAGTGTTGACTCTTTTTATGAGATTTAACCTCACCTAGTAAGAGGCAGGTTACTTTACCTCTTACCACAAAGGGTAATTCTTTAAAGTTCATTGTAGTAGTAAGTAACAATGATGAAAAAAAAAAAAAAGGGGGACTTGGGTAAGAGAATTCTTTTGAATGAAAAGACTTTACTCCAAATATTTAATGATGTAATAAACCGTTAGGTGAGGTCATGATAACGGACCTTTTAGGGTACCTGTCTCCTCGGACCATCCGATGTCAGGTACCCCAGTGTTTCTCAGCCTGTACTGGCTCACTGAAGTGCTGTAATAAAATTTTCAATACAATAATAATTAGTGTTTGGTAATACTTCTAGAAGTCCGAGATAAAGAGTTCGTTTAATGTAATTTCAACCGTCGATCTTCCCTTAAATAGGAAGTTTGTAAACGGGATTCGTCACTGAGTAAACTAGACCAAATCAATTGAGGACCCAATCATTTTTTAATTTTTTTTTAAAAAAATTTATTTCTAAATGTACAGTAACCCAACTGTACAGTCAGACAGGACTTATTAACAATTAACTGGGGACTCTACGGACTCTTAACAACTGATGACAACGTTTTAATCTGGTTTCTATTTAAGGTTCTATGTTACTAGAAAAAAGTAACAGAGTTCAATTTGACGATAACTACCCAATGGTAAACTTAAGTGAACAATTGTATCTTAAGCTCAAAACTTCTAGAACGACTCTATAATAAGGGAACTCGTTTTACAAGACGTGACAAGATTGATCAAGATACCTTTTGTCTCGTCGGTCAACTTGTCTTTTGACCTCTTCCTTATTTTACAGTCTATGTAGTTTATCTAAAACGAACGGTCGTCGTTCCCTTCTTTCTGAGTTTATGACCCCTGTCGTAAAGGGAAAGATTTTATGTGAGGTAAGACTTTTTCGTAACCTAAAACGTCCTTCTTCTAACTCGTTTAAAGTTTTAATTTGTCCACTATTTGTCTTAGTAAAGTGACGACTGTTACCAGAACGAGAGGGAGAACGGACAGAACTCAAAATGTTTAAGAGTTTCCTCTGGGACAGTAATCCTTCATTTTGTGAAAGAGTTGTTCGGACTAGAATTCAATGGAATGTTCATCCTCTCCTTCACACTTTCCTTTTTGTTTGTTTTGTTTTCTTTACTTTTTGTTTTCCTGACTTTCTCTACATATGAATTCTATTAGTACTATTAGAGAAGTCAAGTCAAGTCAAGTCAGCGAGTCAATGCAGGTTGAGAAACACTGGGGTATCTGACGTCCTACGGTCCGAAGGTACAGGTAGTGGTTGAGGACCTCGAACGAGTTTGAGTACAGGTAGTTAAGTCACTACGGTAGGTTGGTAGAATAGGAGACAACAGGGGAAGAGGAGGACGGAAGTTAGAAAAGGTCGTAGTCCCAGAGAAGGTTACTTAGTCAAAAAGAGTAGTCCACCGGTTTCATAACCTCGAAGTCGTAGTCAGGAAGGTTACTTATAAGTCCTGACTAAAGGAAGTCTTAACTGACCAAACTAGTGGAACGTCAGGTTCGCTGAGAGTTCAGAAGAGGTGGTGTCAAGTTTTCGTAGTCATTAGAGAGAAGTCAAGTCAAGTCAAGTCAACGAGTCGGCACAGGCTGAGAAACGCTGTGGTACTCAACGTCGTTCGGTCCGGAAGGACAGGTAGTGGTTGAGGACCTCAAGTGGGTTTGACTACAGGTAACTCAGTCACTACGGTAGGTAGGTAGAGTAGAAGACAGCAGGGGAAGAGGAGGACGGGAGTTAGGGAGGGTCCTAGTCTCAGAAAAGGTTACTCAGTTGAGAAGCGTACTCCACCGGTTTCATAACCTCAAAGTCGAAATCGTAGTCAGGAAGGTTACTTGTGGGTCTTGACTAGAGGAAATCTTACCTGACCAACCTAGAGGAACGTCAGGTTCCCTGAGAGTTCTCAGAAGAGGTTGTGGTGTCAAGTTTTCGAAGTTAAGAAGTCGTGAGTCGAAAGAACTGGCAGGTTGAGAGTGTAGGTATGTACTGATGACCCTTTTTGTATCGGAACTGATCTGCCTTGACACAACCGTTTCATTACAGAGACGAAAACTTATACGATAGATCCAACCAGTATTGAAAGGAAGGTTCCTCATTCGTAGAAAATTAAAGTACCGACGTTAGTGGTAGACGTCACCAAAACCTCGGGAGTTTTTATTTCAGACTGTGAGAAAGGTGACAAAGGGGTAGATAAAGGGTACTTCACTACCCTGGTCTACGGTACTAGAATCAAAAGACTTACGACTCGAAATTCGGTTGAAAAACTGAGAGGAGAAAGTGAAAGTAGTTCTCCGAGAAATCAAGGAGAAGTAAAAGACGGTATTCCTATCACAGTAGACGTATAGACTCCAATAACTATAAAGAGGGTCGTTAGAACTAAGGTCGAACACGAAGTAGGTCGGGTCGCACAGAGTACTACATGAGACGTATATTCAATTTATTCGTCACATTGTTATATGTCGGAACTACATGAGGAAAAGGATAAACCTTGGTCAGACAAAAAGGTACAGGTCGAGATTGACAACGAAGGACTGGACGTATATCCAAAGAGTTCTTCGTCCAGTCCACAAGATCATAAGGGTAGAGAAAGTCTTAAAAGGTGTCAAATAACACTAGGTGTGTTAGTTTCNATTCCTATCACAGTAGACGTATAGACTCCAATAACTATAAAGAGGGTCGTTAGAACTAAGGTCGAACACGAAGTAGGTCGGGTCGCACAGAGTACTACATGAGACGTATATTCAATTTATTCGTCCCATTGTTATATGTCGGAACTACATGAGGAAAAGGATAAACCTTGGTCAGACAAAAAGGTACAGGTCGAGATTGACAACGAAGGAGTGGACGTATATCCAAAGAGTTCTTCGTCCAGTACACAAGATCATAAGGGTAGAGAAAGTCTTAAAAGGTGTCAAATAACACTAGGTGTGTTAGTTTCCGAAACCGTATCAGTTATTAGAGAGAATCGAAAATCGTTTTCCTTTTCGATTCTCCCGTCGTTCTCCTTCACGGGAGAAAAAGACGTTGGTAGATGATGTCTTCGTCGGGTGTAGATTGTTCCTTCCCAGACTCACAAACGTCATCACACGTGTACGGGTCTAAACTGTATTCCTGATATAAAAACAACTTTTAGAACAAACGACCTAGATTAGACAGGACAACTTTTTTTGTGGGAGACTGACGACACGTACTAATAAAGACCGTGAACTTTTACGGGTCCGGAGCTTTGTCTCACTTTCGGAAAGAAAGTACCCCGGAATCTCGTAGAGAGGTGCTATTCGAAGTACGAAGTCTTTTATTGGTATCGTCTTTAAGAAGTGTTTCCCTTAAACACCGTTAACATAAGATTGGACTTTATTCTATTCTTAGGATCAGTGTGAAAAGTAGTTAAGACACCTGAACCGGAACACTAAATGGGAGGGTCTCGGAGTCTGAAGAGTATACCTTCCACCACTATTATCGTGGATGAAACACCGTAATCGAACTCTTAAACTATTGTACAGTCAAGTCAACACAGACTAAGACGTTAGGATATCTGACATCGGGTGGTCCGAGGAGGTCGGTAACCTAATAAGACCGTTCTTATCACATCACCCAACGGTATGTGAGGAGGTCCTCTAGAAGGGTTGGGTACCTAGATTGAACGTAGAGAACGTAACGTCCACCTAAGAAAATGGTGACTCGGTGGTCCCTTCGGTGCACATGTTATATACACGAGTATTTTACTATAGACGGAGATGATAATAAAAGTGATAATAATAATCACAAGTACAAATAAATACTGGTAAAATAAAAGATCCTCAAACCAAGGAATGTAAAAAAAAAAGATAATATTTCGGGAAAATTTTCGTATACACTAGTTTACTCACTTAAAAGGTCTTTATGGTTCTGTACTCTAGATCCTTTGTCGAACCCACGTACGGTCCAACGAAGTCAGTACAGGTTGTGACACACTGGGACACCTGACATCGGACGGTCCAAGGAGTCAGGTACCCTAAGAGGTCCGGTCTTATGATCTCACCCAACGGTACTGAAAGAGGTCCCCTAGAAGGGTTTGGTCCATAATTTGGACGTAGAGGACGTAACCGTCCTTCTAAGAAATGGTGGCCACGGTGGACCCTTGACGGACCCTTTATTTCACTTTCACTTTCAGTGAGTCCGCACAAGCTGAGAAACGCTGGGGTACCTGATTTGTCAAGTACCTTAAGGGGTCCGGTCTTATGTCCTCACCCATCGGAAAGGGAAAAGGTCCCTTAGTAGGGTTGGGTCCCTAGTTTGGGTCCAGACGACGTAACGTCCACTTAAGAAATGGTCGACTCGGTGTTCCCTTCGACGGAACCTTTACGCGTGGAGTATTTTTTCTCCGTTATACGACTTAACTCCTCGTTGAAAAATTTTTAAAATGAGATTTTCTCCATTTCTAATAGACTATCCCAACTTATGGACCTTTCGACAATTCTAAATCAATAATCGTGTTTCTTTCATTTCGTTTAAATTGAACCATTCAAAAATTGAGATCTTTTAATTTTTGTACAGGTTCTTTCCTTTGTACTACTACCAAGATGACCAAGACGTCAATTCCAATAAATGTAACGGTATTTTTGTTTTTGTGACTTAACACAATTATTTTAACGTAATATTGGTGTTACCCTGATAATCACTCCTCTCTCAATTTAGGTCATTTTATCTTTTAGTTGGATATTCCAGGTTTCAACTACTTAGTCCTGTGTCGTTGTATTTATGTAATAAATTTTTATATTATCATATACGGTCTTCTTTACAACTTTTTTTCGCCTTGCATAACCTCAACAAACCTCTCGTCCCACCACCCCTCTCCCAATCTTATTCCTCACACCCATATTTGAAAAAATTCTATTTGAAAAAATAACTCACTTTCTAAGAAATTTAAGACACGAACAGACGAGTCAGTACAGGTTGAGAAACATTGGGGTACCTGACACCGGGTGGTCCGAGGAGACAGGTACCCTAAAAGGTCCGTTCTTATGACCTCACCCAACGGTAAGGGACGAAGTCCCGTAGAAGGACTGGGTCCTTATCTCGAGTGTAGAGGATATAGAGTACGTGACTGTCCGCCTGGGAAATGGTGACGTGGTGGATCCTTTGGGAACTGGGTCTCTCTACAACACCCCTCCCTCCACCCTCCCCCCAAGTACAAACCCTTGCGTACATTCTTAATTTCTAAAATTTTAAATTTTTTATTTTTTTTATTTTATTTTATTTTATTTTTAAATCAATGGTTTGAAATTTGATAACCCTATATATTCATACACTTCCTTTATCCTTGTTAATACTTTCTTTACATCATATAAACGAGTTTAAAAATAAAATTTAGTAGAAAAGGTTAAATATGATACAAATTTCAGAGTTTAAAATTACCGAGTCAAATCCTTTTTATATAAATAGTTAGAGTCTCTTTTTTTTTAAGATATCACGAAGTATTAAAAGTTAAAAAGTATATACAATAAAGTATATTAGTGTTAGGAAAATAAACAGGGGATAAGGATATACCGGGAAAGGGAGGAGGGGGAAAGGGAGAGGGACGACCGTTGGTGACCAAACAAGAGACATAGACACTCAGACGGAGAGAAGAAACAAGATAAGTATAAAAAACATATAAAATCTAAGCTGTATATTCACTAGTATTTCATGAACAAGAAGAGGCAGACTGAATAAAGTGAATCGTATTTCGGGAGGTTCAGTTAAATACAACGACGTTTACCGTTATAAAGTAAGAAAAAGCACCGACTCATCATAAGGTAACATATATAGTGTAGAAATAGGAAGTCAACAGTATTATTCAAAAATCACGGTAAACTGAAAAATTTCCCTACTTGTATTATAAGACTAATTTTTACTTTGAAAAAATTCTTTTCTTTATGTGTAAACTCTATATTACCTGTAGGGTATGTGTGTGTGTGTGCGTATAACTATTTGGGTTCACATACTTTTAGATGTGTTAGATTAGAAACATTATAAAGGAATCGGTTATAATTTCTTCATTTACTCTAGATAGTAGATTGTACCTCTTCCGTTACCGTGGGGTGAGGTCATGAGAACGGACCTTTTAGGGTACCTGCCTCTTCGGACCATCCGACGTCAGGTACCCCAGTGCCTCAGCCTGTGCTGACTTCGCTGAATCGTCGTCATCGTCGTAGTAGATTATTGATTATGTCCTAAACCATCAAACCTACTTCACACACACACACAAGTCAGTGAGTCAACATAGGCTGAGAAAACGTTGGGGTACCTGATATTGGGTAGGTCGTGACAACAGGTACCCTAAGAGGTCCGTTCTTACTACCTCACCCAACGGTAAAGGAGGAGGTCCCCTAGAAGAACTGGGTCCCCATCTTGAGTGTTGAGAATGACAGAGAACGTAACCGTCCGTCTAAGAAATGGTGATTTTCACGAAATTTCATAAAATTTGTGCGTTAGAGGATCATCGCTAGTTTATAATTAATTTAATTATTTACTTAATAAGATCCAAAGTTACTATTAAGACGACTTCCCTATCATTGTTCTCATAAGTTTTACCGGTACCACCTTCTTTCAGACACTATTCCTCATCTCAGTACGTGTAGACTGATTCTAACGTTTTGAAAACTCCGTCATCAAGGGGAAATCTTGAACCGTTCTTTAGTTATAATAAAGAAGTTTTAAAGAGTTTATTTCATTTAAGACAGTAACGTTAAGAATTTCTGTGATCCGTTTTTTTTATTTATTTATTGTCAGTTCCTTACAACTTTCATTCATTGTTTCGTGTTAAAGAAAAGGAGAACTTTACCGAAAAGTACCTAGAAGATTCTTCTGAGGTTTGGTGACTGAAAACTTTTAGTCGAACGTTAAAGTACGTGTGATAGATGTCAACAGGTAAGTGCATTGGTGTAGGTCTTACATCCTACGTGACCATAGTTTCACGACAAAGGTTTTATATTTATAAAGTCACGACTTTCCACCGTAAAAGAAAAAGGAGTGATTCCGTTCTTTTTACGTTTCTATTTACAGTAATTAACAAGGTCTGTAAAGGGAAATCACTTTATGTTTGATATTTGTAGTTATGGTGTAAGGTGATTATCGAAGTTCGTAACCGAATTTCGTAGTAATTAAAATGTAAACATTTTTCCAGACTTTCACATATGGAACGTAAAATGACTTTCCAAGTTAGCTATTCAGGAGGAACAACGAAAGTAAGATTTATCGTTGTGTTTTTACATCATGAACGTATTCACATTTATATATAAATAAGTATATACATAGTATTGTATTTCAATATATTGTCTTTTATTATTCTTTAATATAAGATCGGTAAAAGTTCCAAAGTACAAAGTCCACCCTACAATAAAAAAAATAGCTAAAAAAATTATCGAAACAAAATTAGAAAGAACTCCCTAGTTGTGTTCCGTCTTACTTTTATTCGAGACACCTTCCGTTTACACAGTAACCTTCTCTACATTAAGAAATAAATTTATTACCAGAAAAGTAAAAAGTTGGACAAAAACCGTTTATTGGATATTACGAGGAGAAGACCAATCCTAATACAATAAAAAAAACGGGGTGTACTACGGTTAAAAAAAAATTACTAACGGTAAGGAAAATTATTAAGATGGGGGGGTAATACAACTAAATGATAATACCCGTATGTTACTCTACAGTTCCTTAAAACCGTAAGTGTCCCTTCATTAATACAACTAGATTGAGGTCAAAACCTAAAATCGAAAGATTGGTTTGTACCTTTGAACACTCCAAGGAATTTAGTGTTTTTAAGAGAGTGTCGTTCTTAAGAATTGGACACAGATATTTAAAGGTCCTGTAGACATCTGTCTGAATCCTGACGTATTAGAGACTGTGATATTTTTTTTTCTTTCTTTCTTTCTTTCTTTAAGACACATGAAAAACATTCTTTCTCTAGGTTTGGAAAGTGGTCTGATAATCTCCACAGAGACTGGGTGTCACAAATTCTTGATCACAAGATAAGCCGCACGAACGACACGATTCAGTGAAGTCATTACAGGTTGAGACACGCTAGGACACCTGACATCAGACGGTCCAAGGAGACAGGTACTCTAGGAGGTCCGTTCTTCTGATCTCACCCAACGGTACTGGAGGAGGTACCCTACAAAGGTTGAGTCCCTAACTTGGGTGCAGAGAATAATAGAGACGTAACCGTCCACCCAAGAAATAGTGATCACAGGGACCCTTAGAACAAGATGACCCATGAAGGTCAATTTAGATTAAAATTTTCCGGAGTCAACCACCATTACCAAAGTCTTAATAAAAGAAGGTTACGAGAAAAAAAAAAAAAAAAAAATTAAAAAATTAAAAAAAAAAATTTAAAATTTTAGTAATTAAGAATGTACGCAAGGGTTAACTTAAGGTTGTTGGACTATACATTATAAGTTTCGGAAGAAAATTTTTCTAACGTATTCTTAGAATCCGTATTCGTGACTAATAGGTATCAGGAAAGAATGAAATGGAGTCTTTAAATGTCATCTAATCACTCGTGGAAGTACAATTAAAATTAAACTGGTCTCAATCCCAAATTCAAAAAGTTGAAAAATAAAGTGTGTTGGATACCTACTTAAATTAAGTCTACTGGTAGTGTAGATGATGACACCCTTCCTTAGGGAATCTTCTTTACCTTATCGGTAGTATCAGTTGTTTTGTCAGACTTTACGTCATAAACCTACGTTAGAGTTTTTGCTGTCTTACTAGAGACAAGTAAAGGTTCCGTTTGGTAAGTAATAGTGCCATTAAATTCGGATACGGGACTGGTCATTGTGACTTCTTTGACTTCAACTTGTCAAGATACTTCTGGATGTTCTGGACAATGTTGATTGTGGGTTTCTTCTACAGGAAAAGTAATATCCCCTGACCTTACGTTTTCATCCTTCAGTTCTTTGTAGACCTCATTGTCCGTTTAAACCGGGACCTCATGTCTTACTTCGTCTCGTTTCCGATTATCTCAAAAGGGTTCTCTTGTGTGACCAGTATCTTTTGTGGGAAAGGTTGTTGTGTTCTCTTCTGAGATGTGTACCTGTAGTGGTCTACCGATTGTGACTTTAGTCTAACTAATATAAGAAACGTCGGTTTCTACCTCTTCGAGATATGTCAGTCCTTTTTGTTCTGGTCCTCGACTGACACGGAGTCTAGTACTTAAGAAATAACGATTTAAGTCTGAATTTAACTTCTTTCACCCCTTTTGGTGATCTGATAGGTCTTTACTGGGTTTAGTTTAGGGAATACTAATATGTTACCTTGACTCTTTGTCTAAATTCCCGGATCTAGACTATCTGTCTCACGGACTACTTGATACCTGCCTCCAAACACTGTAACATGTCCTGTGTCCCTAGTTCTAGTAGGTGTTCTTTTTCTTTACGTTTTTCCGTTCTACCGACAGACTCCTCCGGAATGTTTATCGACGCGTTTCTTCTCTTCACTTTTCATTTCCTCTTTTCTTTTCTATATTCGTAGACTTACGTCTCAAGGTTTCTTATCGTTCTTCTCTATTCTTTCAGAAGGAGTCGCTTGTTACATTTCTTTATCTCCTTTTATTATCTTACCCTTTCTGATCTCTAGAGGAGTTCTTTTAATCTCTATCGGTTCCCTTGTAAAGTCCGTTTCTACCCGAGTTATTTGCTGTCTTTACCATACCTTAATTGTCTTCGTCTTCTATGATTCTTCTCCACCGTTCTTATGTGTCTTCTTGACATGTCTTTTCTAGAAGTGCTGGGTCTATTGACGTTACCACACTAGTGAGTGGATCTCGGTCTGTAGGACCTTAAACTCCAGTTCACCCGGAATCCTTCGTAGTGATACTTGTTTGGATCACCTCACTACCTTAAGGTCAACTCGATAAAGTTTAAGATTTGCTACTACGACACTTTCACGACGTGAGTTATACAGTTGTTTAAACCTTTTGAGTCGTCATCGGTGTCCTGACCTTTTCCAATCAAAAGTAAGGTTGGGGTTTCTTTCCGTTACGGTTTGTTACAAGTTTGATGGTGTGTTATCTTAAGTAGAGTGTGTGATCATTTCATTACGAGTTTAAGAGTTCGGTCCGAAGTCGTTATGCACTTGGCACTTGAAAGTCTACAAGTTCGACCAAAATCTTTTCTGTCTCCTTGGTCTCCAGTTTAACGGTTGTAAGTGACCTAATAGTTTTTTCGTTCTCTCAAGGTCTTTTTGTAGATAAAGACGAAATAACTGATACGGTTTCGGAAACTGACACACCTAGTGTTATTTGGCACCTTTTAAGACTTTCTCTACCCTTATGGTCTGGTGGACTGGACGGAGGACTCTTTGGACATACGTCCAGTCCTTCGTTGTCAATCTTGACCTGTACCTTGTTGTCTGACCAAGGTTTATCTTTTTCCTCATACAGTTCCGACATATAACAGTGTCACAATTTATATTGAATATACGTCTCATATAGTACTCTTTACGACCCTACCTTCTTTGTGTTCGACCTTAGTTCTAACGACCCTCTTTATAGGTATTGGAGTCTAAACATCTACTATGGTGGGAATACCGTCTTTCACTTCTCCTTGATTTTTCGGAGAACTACTTTCACTTTCTCCTCTCACTTTTTCAACCGAATTTTGAGTTGTAAGTCTTTTGATTCTAGTACCGTAGACCAGGGTAGTATAGTACCGTTTATCTACCCCCTTGTCACCGACTGAATTAAAACCCCCTGAAGTCTTAGTGACGTCTACTACTGAAGTCGGTACTTTACTGTGAATGAGAAACCTTCCTTTCAATACCTGTTGGATCTATCGTATAATTTTCGTCTCTGTAACTTTTCGTCTATAACAGTTGTTTCCAGACAGATCAGTTCCGATACCAAAAAGGTCACCAGTAAATACCTACACTCTCAACCTGATATTTCTTTCGACTCGTGGTTTCTTAACTACGAAAACTTGACACCACAACCTCTTCTGAGAACTCTCAAGGAACCTAACGTTCCTCTAGGTTGGTCAGGTAAGATTTCCTCTAGTCAGGACCCACAAGTAACCTTCCTGTCTACAACTTCGATTTTGAGGTCATGAAACCGGTGGAGTACGCTTCTCTACTGAGTAAACTTTTCTGGGACTACCACCCTTTCTAACTCCCGTCCTCTTCTTTCCCTGCTGTCTCCTACTTTCCCAACCTACCGTAGTGGTTGAGTTCCCTGTACTCAAACCCACTTGAGACACCAAACCACTACCTGTCCCTCCGGACCACACGACACCAAGTACCCCAGTGTTTCTCAGTCTGTACTGACTCGTTGACTTGACTTGACTCTCAAATGTAAAATCTACATCTCGTGTTCTGAACTTGAGACAGTCGTTTTACATACCATTATCGAAGTATGGACTTTATAACGTCTGACCGTGTTTGAGTCTTTCCGTATCCGACTAAACGGGGTTTAAACTGACGAGAAATTATTTTTAGTATGGAGTCTAATTTATTTCGAGAATGTTGAGACGTTCGATCTGGTCTACACTTTTTTAAGGTAATTTCTGTTTTAAACCATGTAATCAGAGAGACCGATTTCATGGAATGGATCTTTACATTTGACTTAATTCTCCTTAGAATTGTCTAAAAAATGCCAGGACCCTCTTTACCTGACAGAAATCTACAGTGAAACTCTCTGTATAATGGGATCCGGGAGAATAGTTCTTGTTTTATTCCTAACCCCGTAGTTACCTTTTTACTATGAAAGATTCTTTAACGTGGAGAAGGAAACACTTATCCAAATACACTAATGCCTTCACCTAGTCCCGGGTACCACTAGGTCCGTAACAACATGACCATCGTGGTGTAAAAACACGTAAGTCTGTGTTTGACTGTAAGATCACGAACGAAGGAACCCTTTTCGGTCTTACCACGGACAGACCTGGTTCTAGGGTGTCTACTGGAACGGGACGGTTGGGAGTGTGTGTAGCGGAGGAGAACCACTGGTACTGGGAACGGGACTCCGTCTCTGAGAGTTGATACTCGGTTATACAGGAGATACCACGTAAACCGTTATAGACCCGTGTAAAAACTAACGGTGTTGATCCCGTTATAATGACCGTAGGTTATTCATCGACGATTTGTCGAATGTTACATGTTCTATGACATAGGGGGTTTTTCTTAAGAGACGGGGTTACCCGGTTATCAAGGTTCTAAGTCTTTAGGACAGGATTCTGGAAAGGGGGTGAGATATTGTAATGTCTCCGTACGTGATAAGTCTTGGTGTAAAAAATCACCCGGTGATCTTAAATTAGTTATACTTACAGAACGTTTAACATGACGAAACCCGTCTCACCTCACTTTTTTATAAGATTTTACACGGAGACGGAAGGACCAATTGTGGTTGAGGAAAGAGGTTTTTTTTGTGTGTCGTGATTCAGCACAGACTGAGAACGCTGGAGAACTTGACATCGGACGGTCCGAGGAGACAGGTACCCTAAGAGGTCCGTTCTTATGACCTCACCCAACGGTAAAGGAAGAGGTTCGCTGGAAGGACTGGGGTCTTTAACTTGGGTCAGAAAGCGTAACGTCCGTCTACGAAATGGTTGACTCGATGTGTCCTTGGGTTTCCGTTTAATTTACAGTGGAGGATGTGCTTTGATAAAGGATAAAGTAGTAGTGGAAGGGGTGTATCATGAATATCCGAATGGGGTTATCGTCGAGACAAGTTTAATGAAGGGCAAAGGGATGATCTAATATTTAAGTGACTTTCGATACAAACAAATAAAATTTTAGGAACATAGAAGTGCGAATGATCTTACGAATCGTGTAATGTACATGTGTCGTTTATACACACCTTCTTTTCTTGTTCCGACCTCGTGACCGAACCTAAGACTCATGGATGGAGGTTTTATCCAAATGAGTTCTGACAAAATCCCTTGACGGGAACACTACGTCACTGATTCTGAGAGGTGAGGGTTACGTCCCTGGCACCCAAGTTAGGGACCAACCCTTTGATCTAGGGTGTAGGTGTTGATTCTCAAGTGTACGGTGTCGATTTCTAAGACGTACGACGTTGATATCTGGGTCACGTCGGTTTATAGATTCCTACAGACTGACGGACAGGAGGTTCCTGTACTTTGACTCGTTGTAGAGTAAGGACCATACATCCTAGTAGTCGTAAAATCACCTTTAAGGACCGGATGATCTTCTATCGGTATTACTACAAATGGACTTTACGGTGTTCTGTTGCTGACATCTCTAGTATCCTAGATCAACCCCCAAATGCAGTCGTGAGAGGGATTTACGGAAAAGAATCTCCTTTCTCCCGTTCCAACTGTACGATGAAAATTATTCGGACCGAAACGTCGGACACAAGATGTCTTGAAGAAGGAAGTGGTTTCCTCCTTTTTCATATCACTTGAATTACTTGTGTACTTGTCTCATCACTCCATCAAGTTGTGAGTAGAGTTGATCATCGGTCGAGTGTGGTTATGGGTACAAGTTTAGATGATCTCCTCGACTGATACTTGTTCCTGTCAAGAAAACAACCGACGGATATCTAATATACGTTTAGGTGTCACCCTCTTAATTTAAATCCTGTTAAATATTTACACGAAAACATGATTTTCGTTTTTTCAACCTAATATTGTACTTATCCGTAGTTTAATCTCTATGGTTCCCTTGTAAACTACGTTTCACCCGTGTTATTTCCTGTCTTTGTCATACCTCGATTTTCTTTGTCTTCTATAATTCTTCTCCACTGTTCTTATGTGTCTTGACATGTTTTTTCCAGAAGTACTGGGTCTATTGGTACTACCACACTAGTGAGTAGATCTCGGTCTGTAACACGTTACACTTCAGTTCGACCGGAATTCTTCGTAGTGATACTTGTTTGGATCACCTCCACTACCTTAAAGTCAACTCGATAAAGTTTAGGAATTTCTACTACGACACTTTCACGTCGTGAGTTATACAGTTATTTAAAACTTTCGACTGGTGTCCTGACCTTTTCCAGTCAAAAGTAAGGTTAGGATTTCTTTCCGTTACGGTTTCTTGCAAGTTTGATGACGTGTTAACGTAAGTAGAGTGTAGGGTCATTTCATAACGAGGTTTAAGAGGTTCGTTCCGAAGTTATCATACACTTGGCTCTTGAAGGTCTACAAGTTCGACCTAAGTCTTTTTCGTCTCCTTGGTCTCTAGTTTAACGGTTGTTGTCAACCCAGTATCTTTTTCGTTCCCTCAAGGTCTTTTTGTAGATGAAGATGAAATAACCGATGAGGTTTCGGAAACTGACACACCTAGTGTTGTTTAACACCTTTTAAGAAGTTCTCTACCCTTATGGTCTAGTGGACTAGACGGAGGACTCTTTAGACATAGGTCCAGTTCTTCGTTATCAATCTTGGTCTGTACCTTTTTGTCTGACCAAGGTTTATCCTTTTCCTCATACGGTTCCGACATATAACAGTGGAACGAATAAATCGAATATACGTCTCAAGTAGTACACTTTACGGTCCGACCTACTTCGTGTTCGACTTTAGTTCTAACGGCCCTCTTTATAGTTATTGGAGTCTATATGTCTACTGTGGTGGGAATACCGTCTTTCATTTCTTCTTTATTTCTCGGAGAACTACTTTCACTTTCGCCTCTCACTTTTTCAACCGAACTTTGAGTTGTAAGTCTTTTGATTCTAGTACCGTAGACCCGGGTAGAGAAGTACCGTTTATCTACCCCTTTGTTACCTTTGTCACTGTCTAAAAGAAAAGAACCCGAGGTTTTAGTGACGTCTACCACTGATTTCGGTACTTTAATTTTCTACGAACGAGGAACCTTCTTTTCGATACTGGTTGGATCTATCGTGTATTTTTCGTCTCTGTAATGAAACGACTGTTTTCAGGTAGATCAGTTTCGATACCAAAAAGGTCATCAGTGTATACCTACACTCTCAACCTGAGATTCTTTCGACTCACTGCTTCTTAACTACGAAAACTTGACACCACAACCTCTTCTGAGAACTCTCAGGGAACCTGACGTTCCTCTAGGTTGGTCAAGCAGGATTTCCTCTAGTCAGGACTTATAAGTGACCTTCCTGACTACGACTCCGACTTTGAGGTTAGGAAACCGGTGGACTACACTTCTTAAATCAGTAAACTTTTCTGGGACTACGACCCTTTCTGACTTCCGTCCTTCTCATCTCCTGCTGTCTCCTACTCTCCCAACCTACCGTAGTGCCTGAGTTACCTGTACTCAAACTCATTTGAGGTCCTCAATCACTACCTGTCCCTTCGGACTACACGACGTCAGGTACCCCAACGTTTCTCAACCTATACTGACTCAATAACTTGACTTGACTAACGTAATATAACACGATAATAAAACTATTTCGTTCAGATTATCCTAAAGTCGTTTTACGATTTACGTTAATAGTCATTTTGTAAGGACTGTACTCAACCGTAGTCCTTTCTTTCTGTCCCGGTAAAGTCTTGTAAGTTGAAATAAAAGGTTACTGTTTGTGTTGTATTTATTGTATGTAAACAATTTATATGTCTGATCGATACTGAAGTTACGGTAGTTTTAAGACTACATAAAAAGTCAGAAAATAAGAAACAGAGGTGTTATAACTTCTGATGGGAAAGTTTGTATCACCTTCTATACAAATCTATATGAATTGTATTGAACACCTTTTTAAAATGTGTTTCTACTGTTTTCATATGGAAGGGTAAATTGGGTGACCTTACCTTACGACTCATCCTCTCCACCTCTTTGTATGTTAAAGATATGACTCGAAATGTAGTAAATAATTTCACAGTTACTAAAGTTAAGAGTGAATCTATGTAAAACTTTTATTACATAAGTAAACAACATTTATCTAATTCTATTAGTCACGGATAAAAAGTAAACGAACGAATGTCTTTCCAAGTTGAAATACGATAGACATGTTTTGACAAAACAGTTTCTTCTACCTTTTTCATTCTATAAGATAGATATATATCTCCGAACCCTTCTTTTTCTCAAACCATCAGTCACTACTGAACTCACTTAATTTGTAAACGAAAATGTCTTTTCCTGTGACTGGTGAGGAGTGAAACAGGATGTCTACGAGTTCACATACTTCTATTTACACCGGGGAAGGAGAGGAACGAAGACACTTTACCGGATTTTCCTACTTCTTAGAACTGTTCAACCTTTATATGTCCAAAAGGAAGTAGAGAAACAGAAACAAGAGACAGGGTGGGAGGTACAGATAAGTTATCCTCACAGGAAAGTTTTCGACTTTCTTGTAACTCCAGGTAGTCATTCAGTATACGTAAAAGAGGACGATTTGTAATGTCGAAACTAAAGATGTCTTTAACTTTTGGTACCTTTCTTTGATAAAAGTATAATTTCAGACCACTAACCGTTCGAAAACCGATCTATAGACTAAGTGAAATTAATTTTTCGGTTTGATAAGATTAAGATTTCGTTGACTGTCCCTGAAGGGACCACCAGGTCATCAATTCTGAGGCACGAAGGTTACGTCCCCTGGGCCCAAGCTAGGGACCAGCCCCTTGATCCTAGGGTGTACGACGCCCCACTCCGGTTTTTTTTTTTTTCTTCTTCTTCTTCTTTTTTTTCATTTCGTTGACTGTTTCCTTAAATTCTCGACTAGTTTTTTAAAATCTTCACGATAGTAGAGATTTTACGAACTATTCGGACTTTTGGATTAACATGGACTACAATTAGAGAAAGGAAGAATAGAAATGAGGGTATTATTTTAATAAAGTAATCTCGTCTATAATTTTTTGTCTGAGTCTAGACAAAGTATCTAATCATGTAATCGTGTAATCTTTACACTTTGGTAAGAGAGAGAATTTTTGTTAGGGTCGAAGTGGTTATCATTTATAAAGACAATGAAAGAGAGGTACTCTTTTACCTATTTCTCCGACCTCCGTTCCTTCGGTCCCTTTGTCAGAAGAAAGATTACTTCTTTAATCGTAAAGTCATCTATATACTCAACAAATGTTAAATTTTGTTTAACTACATTTTAAAGACTTTTATCTTATTAAAAGTAAGATTTAAAATTTTACACATTAGATTTATACTCGTTTATACCATATACGGACTAACTTGAAGTAAAGATCTCTTAGTTTTATATGATCCGAACACCATAGTATTACATTACCAAATGTTGAGTTGAACATATTTACCGTTCGGAAATTCATCTTAGGAGTGAATTCTAAATGTTTTGTCTCTGAGGTATTTTAATTTTAAGACACGAGGAAGTAATAAACTTTCTCATCTCTCATCCGTTCTCACTCTTTTTTTTACATTTCGTCGTACATAACTTCTATATTAAGGTAAACTAAATTTTTGATTAACAACTGGAGGAAACCCCCTTTTTTTGGAATGAAGATCTTCACGACTTCAGAAAGTACCTACACGTGTATCTACAGTGACACTCTTGTTTCAGTGGGACATGACGAGAAAAATGAAAGAAATCAAAATAAGTTCCACCTGAGTTAGGTTTTTTCCGTAAGTCCCTTCCGTACACTTTCTAAAATGAATTATCGATGTCGTGCTTAGTAATGTTTTAACTTTGGAAAACCCACTCTCATTAGGTCCCCATTACTTGAAAGTGTACATTAATCATAGGTATATGTACTATGGTCATATTACTTCAAGATTAAAAATTTAAACAGTATTAAGACAAAGTACTAAGTATACATTAGTGATGGATAATCAACAGAATCTCAAAACTTGACTGTCGTGGAAGAATTGTTTACACGTACACTCAAAATCAAACTAAAAGTTTCAAACATTTATCTAATATAGTATTGGAGGTAATACTTTGTAGTATCTACATACAGTGGAGAATTGTAACATAACGTTGAGTCTTTTGTCAAGATAGTTATATCGGTGTCATAATTTACGAGAAATAAATTTTTTACTATATTAGAGTAATTAACTTGTTAAGACAAGTGAATAAATCTGGAGTCGAAATCATCTAAACTCTGTATGTGTTAGTGTTTCTGTCGTTATTTGTTCGTCGACACTTCTATACCGCACGAACTACTGGATTTGAAAAATGTCTCCATTTAGTACCTTTGCAGTAGTCAATAAGGTGTTATTTGAAAATTATACAAACATCATTATTTATGAGATGTCAGAGAGACACAGTGAGTGGAAGATCATTGGACGTATAAAGTTTTCTTCGAAACCCTTATCTCATACTTTTATTTACCCGTTATATACACAAATTTTAAAGTTTCTTATTCTAAAAAGATAAAAGAATCGACTGAATTAGGGTTATGTTTTCCCGATACTAATAGTTGTACCCCTTCTGACTTTTGTCTCGTGATTAGACCCCAGTTTTGGTTGTTTTTGTATGTTTCATAATTTATTTTCCGGGTTAAGAACTTTTAGATTCTTATGACGGTGTCTAACAGGTGAAATAATTATATGACAAAACAATCTCTAAAATCAAACAGATAATGAGTTACGGTCACACAAGAGTCCCAGAAAATGTCAACTGAAAATGTACTCGAAGATTTTAAAATAAGGTATTGTACCAGTTCTCCAGAAAATATATTATTTATTCACAAGTCACATATATAGACCGAAATTTAACCGTTAGTAAACTTAGACCGTACTAATTTACGAATACAAATGAATTTTACTGAACCATATATCGAATCCGTCTATACGATTTAGGGACCTATTGTGTAAATTAAAGAAGTTAAATTTTATAAAATTTCTATAGATGGTATGAAGAAAGTAAACTTTTCATTTGACAAGAATAACCAACTGCACAGTAGTAAGAGAAGACACTATGTTGTATCGACTTATTTAAGTGACACACCTTTTAGTCTTATCGAAACATTTTAGATATTATCAGCTATAATGTAGATAAAAATGTACCGTGAGTGAAGAAAGATAAACCAAAGGATCCAGAGGCCAAAAAATTTGGTCATAACTCTTCAAAACCCTAACAGTATTAAAAACGTGCGTAAAAAAAAGGACGAATTTTGATTCATATGAACTCACTTGAATTTCTGATTCCTTGAATTTGAACCTTTGACTATATGAGCAGACGTCACTGAAATCTACAAAAGAAGGAATAGTGTAAATCCCGAAGACTTGTAGGACTTTAGATTGGAGTCGATAGTAGGTTTCCGGTTATAGTAAATCCTGATTGTAAAGCATGGTCCGAAAAGTACATGATTGTTCAGTGTACGACAAATGCATTGAGAAGGAAAGGTGAAGGAAAAGTTCGAACAAGTTTTTGACGGTAGTTGGTGTCGATGGTAGATAGGGACCCGTCCTTTGATAAGGTATCAATTCGTACCCAAAATCTAACAAAACAGAAATACTTGAAGACACCAACCTACTTTTCACTATAAAGAAACTGACAGTAGAGTTAATGGTGAACCCCTATCATCAAAGAGTTTAATAATTATGTTTACTACATGAAACAATACTCCGTTATATTACGACTTGTAAACTTCTATTTAAGCATAAAGACATTAATTTGTTCGTCTCAAGTAAGTGAAACAGTCGAGCTACCAGACGTGTCAGTGCTTCGTGAAGTCGGTATATCACCCTGGGGTGACTACGCGTGAACCAAAACCGTCTATTAATAAGTAAGTAAGTGACTTGTTTCTCAGTGACTTGTGAAAGATATAAGGTTCACGTTCCACGACCTTTTTTATTGGGTAAGTTCGAGTGTGATGAACCTAGATACGATACATACACTTCGGAGAATTAAAATTTCAGTAAATTCATGTGAAAAAAAATTTTCATATATCAAAACAGAGTAGGAGGTACTCCACTGAACACCTTAATAAATTAAGATACCATATCTCTTTAAAAATTTACAGGAAAATCATATCCAATAAACAGTAGTAAAAAAAAAAGGTTTTGGATCTGATCACCTTGGTGGTACTCAATGTATTCGTGAGAGTCGTCTAAAACGGAAGAGTGAGTCAAACTGTACTCGTAAATTTAACTAAGGAGGATTAACTGAATCGGACCATTTGTATAATTAGATTATCTATAAAACGTGGAGAATTTTAATTAAGAAGGGGTCTACGGATAACTTATGTGTGTGTTTTTCCATCAATGATATTTCCTCATATTTATTTAAAGTTCAAAGAATTTTGACCCTTTTGTTATTTCCTTTTCCGTTCAATTTGAGACTTACTCTTTGTCATTCAAACGTTTTGTTTACGAGATTTCTCATGTTTCTTGTAAAATACATCCAGACTAAACTTTCTAACAACACAAACAACCCCTCAACGAAAATAAAAGAATTCACATTAAGAGTTTTAAATTACATCACTGGATGAACACGGTTTTTCTATAGTTCGAATCGACAGTTCCAAACACGTGTATTATTCTCTATGTAAAATTATTATTTATAAATCTATCTTTGAAACTTCTCTCCCGTCTCTTTCACGTTATAATATTAAAGGAATAGGATATTTATCCGATTTGATACCTTTCAGAAATACCTTCGAAATTTTATAAATGACCAGAATCTAATCCTCAATCATAAATTTATGTGTTTTCTGACTTCTCTTATGGAACCCACCTTTTTAGTCCCTTTTATTAATCGGTTTCATGGATATAAATCCCGAGTTTAGTCAGGAATTTATCTTAAAACTTTTTTTAGTGAAGTGACTGAGGGTTTATGTCAAAGTACTTAGAAGAGGTCCGAACATCCTTAATTTTTACATTAGATTTCCTTCTTGTAAATTGTTAAACCTACAAGTGTTTAACAGTACAAACTTTATTTACCTTAATTGACTGAGTAAGTCCATTACTTATTTGGATTAATGGTTGGGTTGGTTTTGTCTGAGATTCCAATCGTCGATTACACGTATAACTTACTGTAAATTCATTGTAGTCATAGTTACTTATGACACTTATACAATACGTAAAAAAGTAGGATTTAGTTGTAAAAATTTTTTAAATTCCCCTGATTTTCACTGTGTCTCTCTTTCTCTCTCTCATTTTCTCTTTCGTCTTCTGGTTCCGGAAACTCGTTTTTGTTCGACAACGGAACAGAAGTTTATAGACAAACAACTTAAGGGGTATCTTATAATTGATAGGGATGTGTCGGGGGTGGTGTCTGGTTCTAGTAAATATTTTTATTTTCTTCACGAAAGTGGATTATTTATTAGTGTGTAAGTCGATGTATACCTTCTCTGGGGTTTTGTGATCTGACAATAATTAGATAAAAGGAAACGAACACAAAATTATGAAAACCGTATATCCCGTAATAATTATAAATACGAAGACTCTGGTAAATCCGGAATATAGTTTTTAAGATGAAGTTACGTATTTATCGCCGTACGATCTCTACGGATTTAAGTGTCATTCTAAATCCCGATAAAAAACGGTTTTCGACACTTGTACGTTCAACTAATTCACAAGAGAAAGTACGAGGACCAGACACAATAAAGTAACCTATCACTCTATCCGCCGTGAAATCCAGGTAGTAATTTCATCGACCTCTGTCGTAAACGATGGACCGTTTTGAAAACTTCTTCCTAGAAAGAATCGTCGTCTATTTGGGTCCCTAGGTTCTAGACCAAGTCACTTCGGTCCGCTTGTCGATAATTCTTCTTCAACGTGAGTAGGACTAAAAGACACATACAGAACGTCACGAGTTGACTGCACACTAACTTCTAGTAAAAGTTGTAGTAATAGATTCTTTTTCCCTGTATAATAATAAGGTTTCTAATTATTTCAGTATACGTAGAGGGGTGTACCAGGAAACGTGTACCAATCAAATGTTATTCAACCAACAACCCAATTTTACTAATTAAGTTCGTTGTAAATATGAGTATCTTGTGTCGGGACTTAATATATTCTATAGGGAGACCTAAAAGGGTGTAAAAACGGATAAGTTGTACTCCGTCTAAAAAAATTTTATGTATAAGAGACCGAGAACCAGGAACAGTCCGTTTTGTACATTAGAATTTGAAACCGTCAACATTGATTTTTTTTTTTTTTTCTGATGAATTCTTTTCTATCTTCGTTGTTTCCCCTTTTATCGTCAATATATAATAATCATAATAATAATAATGGTCATCGTAAAAGACTGAGGAATGTTAAACGGACTGTGACACAGTTCAAGAAGTATACGAAAATTATTTATTATCTTCTATTTATGATGACGGTAGAGTAAAAATATTAACACCTTTGATTCGAAATTACTGTATTTTATCGACTCAGTCTGAATTTGGGTTCAAGTGATTGTATACTGTCTATCGTATACTGGGGAAGGCCCAGAGATGGGTCAGTGACGTGTATGTGGTCTTACATTTAAGGTACTTCCATCCTAGACCCGGTTATAGAAAAAGGGGTGATAAAGGGGTCGTGGATCTGATTATTAATCGTCCAACACAAGTTATTTGTAGACACTTACTTATACACTATGTATATACTTATATAATTATATACTGTAGATATTATATGTATTATATAAATATAAACTTACTTATTTATAAACACTAAAGGTGTCCTCTCTTTTTTTCACTTCTAAGTATGTGTAGTCTTTTCTATAAGTTCGAACAATCAGGTAGTCTCTTTACTTACAATACTGTTTCTTTGGTAAAATATAAGTGATCAAACTCTTTTTACTTCGTACTGAAAAGGTTTACAATCACTCCTACCCCTCGTTATATCTGAGAACGTGTGTCATGATGGTCCTCGCACTCGACCTCGTCGGTGGAGTCTTCTGTTAGTTTAAGACAGAGTGGACAATGGAACGTCTTCAGGGTGAGGATTTTTACGTGACGGAACTTAAGGACGTGGACTCCAACACACAGACTGACAAGTAATCTCGTAACAAGTATTGTCGTTATTTTTTCGTCCTTGTTGGAGTTTTGTCCAAGTGTGAACGTTCGTTTCTTTCCTCGACTGAAATAATGGTCGAGGATTTAACCAGAAAGATCTGTACGTGTCGATAATTTGTGAAGTTTGTACCGACTTCTTTTAACCCTGCAACCCTATCCATTACTAATATATTACTTTACTATTATATAAATATATCACGAAATTTTATGTAACAATTTGAATCGTAGTAAACAAAGAACAATGAAAAAGTTTTGTAAAACATTTTATAATGTGATCATCTTTTAAATTTTAATATATATACCGTACGTAAACAACAAGTGTAATATAAAACTGACTTGAGTTTCACAACGAATTCTGGGTGTAAATAAACCTACCAGACAGGAGTCCAGCATATAGGGTTTAACTTCCCAAACTTTGTAGGGACTCGTAGGATTTGTGGGTGTTTGGATGATAGGTGTCGTTGTCGTGAATGAAAGAATGTCAGTGGGACTGAGTTGTGCAGTCCCAGTGGACACTTTGGGAAATGGAGTAGGAGACGTTACGTCAAACGAGAAAAAGGTCAGAGTAGAATCGTGAAGGAGAATAGACTAAATATCATTATTGTCTGTGGGGCTGTCTCGTTTGTCTACAGTCGTACTGTGTTTAAGCCGTGGGATTTAGGGTCGAGACTAGTTTAGGAGTAGTCGATATGTTTACAGTTGAACCAGAATGACCTGTCTCAACATACACACCATCAGTAAGTCAGCACAGGTTGAGAACCGCTAGGGTATCTGACATCGGGCGGTCCGAGGAGACACCTTAGGAGGTCCGTTCTTATGACCGTATCCATCGGTAAGGGAAGAGGTCTCCTAGAAGGGCTGGGTCCCTAACTTGGGTCCAGAGGACGTAACGTCCGTCTAAGAAATAGTAGACTCGATGGTCCCTTCAGGATGGTCCCTGTCTCAACTCAGTGTCCAATTAAGAGTTTTGTTAGTGACCGTTTCCCTTACCTTTACAGGTCCATAACGAATATTATACCTAGGGATTGACCGTTGAGTGAGGTCATAAGAACGGACCTCTTAAGGTGCCTGTCTCCTCGGACCGTCCGATATCAGGTACCCTAGTGTTTCTCAACCTGTACTGACACGCTGATGAAAGTGAAAAATTGGGGGTCTGGTACCTGCTCATGGTCAGGTACCGGAAAATCCTTGGTCTGACGTGTCGTCTTCCACCCGACACCCGTTCCCTCGGTTTGAAGTGGATGGGACTCGAGGGGTGTCAGTGTCAAGGGGTGTGAGTGTAATAGTAGACGTGGTAAAGTAAGGGGGTCGACGAGGGTACAGGGAATGGGTGGGGGTGCGGGGAATGGGGGTGGGAGGTGACACCTTTTTGACAGAAGGTATTTTGACCGGGGACCACGGTTTTTCCGACCCCAGGTGATCGAATATTCTGTTTTCGTAAGAGACACCGAATGAAGTCAGGAACTGGTTAAATGTGGATGATAGACTTGTTTTAATACCGAGATATTTGTTTTTCTTCTCTTTTTACCCATCTGTATATTAGACAGTAAAGAAAGTTTCTTTGAAAAGGGTTCCCTAAATAAGTTATTTTCCTTTTTAGTTAACCTGTTTATTCACTTACCAGTTACTTCTTATTAGATCATTCTTTGACGTTTGTATATTTAGAGATCATAGTCCTTATTTCGAATTATTTTATGTCCACCGACGTATTAATATATATACATATACTTAATTCACTTTTTTGGTCTTACATTCTATCATAGTACATATATTTCAATATAACAATAATTTTAATTTACATTTTATACATAAAACTAAACACCTTCCGTTACCTTAATAATGATAATTTATTAATAAGTTAATAAATTTTTAAAATTACACATATTTTTGTAAAGTTTGTTAAATCCTTTCATAAAACAAATTTCCTTTACCTAATAAGAGAAGTAATTATTTATACTTAATAATATTAGTTTAAATAAATTTTACTTATTAGATCATAGAAGACCACGACCAAGTATCGGGACACTTGACTTGTGATGGAGGGTGTACACTAATCACAAATCCCGGAGTTCTACCCCTCTAATAGGACTTAATAGACCCATCCAAGTTACATTGGTATACCTAGGAATTTTAGACTCTTGGAAAGGTCGACACCAGTCTCCCTCTACCTAGGTTATTAATTTATACAACCCGGTAAATGATGAAAAGTCCTTCACAAGACTGGGAGTAGATTTTATAAAATTCTTGAGTGTATTCAATGTAGAAGTAAAAGAAAATGTTTTATTTTATAACTTAAAGAGGGTGAAACATATTAGTCCTTTTAAGTGTTTTAATGAATAATTCTACCTTAAAGTCAGTAATATATCAGGAGGAACTAATAAGATTCTAATTAAAAATACTCCGATTATTAAATTTTAACAAAGTAATCCGATTTTGTCCAAAGTATACGGATTGTAACCAACCAGATGATATTAAAGGGTATTAAAGGATAACTGTTACGTCGCTAATACTTTAATACTTTGGTTCGGGACCTTCGTTATCGACCGTGTACCCCTCTCTGTGAGATCGAAAAGGGTCTTAAGTACTGTACACGTCATACTTCTATTAACCTTAATCTCCGTCACTCACACTATAATGGTAAAGGTTTACCGTCGTCCCTACCTTTTATCTTGAGGATTAAAGAACAGATTAACACTTGTATTTACGTTCAACAATAAATCAACGAGTCAACACAGACTAAGAAACACTGGGGTACCTGACATCGAGAGGTCCGAGGAGACAGGTAACCCAAAGGGTCCGTTCTTATGACCTCACCCAACGATAAAGGAAGAGGTACCCTAGAAGGGCTGGGTCCCTAACTTGGGTGTAGAGGACGTGACCGTCCACCGAAGAAATGGTGACTCGATGGTCCCGTCGGGTTTACGTTCAATTGTAGCTACTTTTATCGTTCCTTTACTCAGAAGCTGTGAGGAAGTCTCGAAGGTCGTCCCTTAGGTCGGGACAGCTGTGGAACCATAGGATATTCACAGAATATAATCTGAAGGAAGATAAATCCCTCGATTTGTCTCTAATGTTAAAAACGTTTATAAAAAAATCTATAGTCTGAAGTCCTCTTTTTGAGACTGTAGTTATACATCTAAATACCATCTAATTACTAAGATGGTATAGATAGTAAGATGGTTGGATGGTATTTAGATGTACTAAGATGGTATAGATGGTAAGATGGTTAGATGGTATTTAGATGTATGACTACAGTCTCAAAAAGAGGACTTCAGACTAGTAGATTTTTTTATAAACGTTTTTAACATTAGAGACAAATCGAGAGATTTATCTTCCTTCAGATTATATTCTGTGAATATCCTATGGTTCCACAGCTGTCCCGACCTAAGGGACGACCTTCGAGACTTCCTCACAGCTTCTGAGTAAAGGAACGATAAAAGCAGCTACAATTGAACGTAAACCCGACGGGACCATCGAGTCACCATTTCTTCGGTGGACGGTCACGTCCTCTAAAAATCAGGGTAAGATGGTCCCCGTTCCTTGTTTGGTTTTTGTCCGACGAACCGGTGGTACCTTCGATAAAAAAAAAATTCTTTGTGTGGCGTGTTGACGTGGAAGTTTTGCCGGAGTATATTGTTAGGTCAGTTCTCTCGACACTCTGGTTGAGACCAACTTCCCTCGTCAATGAAAAGACGGACTTAGAAGGGGTCCGAAGTACACTAAGAGGGTCCGTCCGGAGAACGGAGAGAAGACCAATAGTCGTCCTTCTCTCTCAAGAAAAACATGGTCCTATTCTTACTTGTGTTGGTGTAGTCATTGGGGATTTAAGAGGTAGGAACGAATCACAGTTTCCGTTAATGAAAAGAAGTAGGATTTTTTTTTTTGTTCTAAACAGGGAAGGGGTCACTCTTACTAGAAATTTTGCATGTTTTGATTGTGATTTTCCTTTGGACAAGAAACAAACAAACAAACAAAAAAAATAGTGCGACGTACCGAACGTCATAGAATCGAGGAGTGGTCTCTGACTTGCTCGGGGTCGTCCCTTTCGTGTCTTAGGATTGGTGACTTGGAGGTCTCCCAGGAAACCTTCTGACAAAAATTATAAGACGTAAACCTAAAATAAAATGACGTCATTCTAAAAAATTTGTGTGTAAATTTTTGGAAGTCTTGAAATAAAGGACCAAGTTTTGACGGAACCCAATATCTGATGTACATAGATAACTTCTACTATGTATTCTTTTATGTCTTTTTAATTGAACACCCCTCCCTTATTTTGAAAATAAAAAGGGAATACGAGATAATACACCAAAAATACTAAAGGTTTAATAAGGATTATATTCACGTATTTTCTTGAAAGGAATGTCGGTCAGAATAGATACGACGAAACAAGAGACATTAAGAGACAACAGTCCGATGTCCTCTTATTTGGACGAAATGACCTTTGAGGGACATTTCACACTATTTACACGAACAATATTATGTGAGTTTGGTCGGAACCGGGAAACTTGGTGAATTAGTGTATTAAACTTCCTGAAAGTACCCTCCTTCGAAGTGACATCTAAATTCTTTATTGACATCAGAAAGACCAGACTAATGTTGAGACAAGAGTCCAACGGTTTAGTAGAGTCGTAAGATCTGAGACAAAGTCTTCGGAACAGATTAGACTTTTGAAACCTTTATTTGTCAAGTGTGTGTAATTTTTTTCAATGATCTTCACCGTAATAAAGTAGAAGTGATAATACGTCAAAATAATTTACAAAACTTTGTTGTTGCCGGGTTCTTAGTCTTTTTTTCGTTTAGAATGGGACCGAGACGGTCGTAAATACTGAAATCCGTTCAGTGAATGAGAGGCACGAAATAATTTAAATTATAATTTGGGACCCCGACCTGACCTACCAGAGAGTATATAAGAAGATACCGATTTAAAAAGGACTACTTAAGACCCCGTTTCGACCTTTTACTTATTCCCAAATTAAACCTCTTTTTTTTCTTTTTGTTTTTCTTAGGTTTTCCATTTTCCACATCTTGTTTTCTGTTTTGAAAAGACATCCCTTTGAAGTGTACACTAAAAACCTTTTACCTCCTCTCCTTTTGATGTTTCAATCTTTCACCTGTCATATTCTTCTGTTCCCTGTTCTAAGTACTCCGAGATCCCTCCCCATAATGTCTTCGACGTCTGTCCGTTTGTGTGTCTAGTCTCAATTTCTGGACGGTACTTAGACTGAGTTGAGACAAAGATCAAACCCCAGGTCAATGGATTGAAACCTAAAACTAAGGAGGAGAAGAGATTTTGTAGTAAGTAGGTGCGAATGACTCGGAGAAGAGTGGATCATCACGTCAACACTTCTAATTTTACTCTATTCCTATTAACTGTGGAAGTTAGATGTGTCGTATGGAGAGGGGTCGGGGTCCGATAACATGATAACGCGTCCGAAGGTCTTGTCTTACGAAACTACAAGTCTCTTTCTTGTCCTTACGAATACCCCTTTTCACGTTCCTTTACTTACGTACTAGATATATATCCAGACGAAAGGAATTTTAAGATGGATTATCTCAGTAAAGTTTTTTTGGGGGTTTTGAAGGTTTAAACGTGGAATTTTTATAAACTTTTACGTATTAATGGTAAGTTAGTTATGTGTCCTCCCTGGAGTTTTAATATTTCTTCGAACTTCAGACGGTGGTGTAATGAACCATGGCCCCTTAATGAGAGAGGAGAGTCGATCATACTTAACATTTTAGCCACACCGAGTCATATTGACCCATGTACACAATACAGATCTATTTAAAAATTAGAAAGATAATCTTATCAGGTTTTTACAGTCATTGTTCTTATGTTTGAGACCGACTTTTCTCCTTCCGTTTTTAGATGAGATATTTTTATAAGTAAGGAACCTAATATCTACTACCTAATCGAAACATTATGTACAGTCTTCTCTATGAAATAATATAAAGTTTGAAAATATAGGGTCCACAGTTCTCTTTCAGATCTGTTATACAGAAACAGTTTCACATTCCTTGTAATTGGATTTTTATAAATCTCAATTCTGTCCGAAAAAAACACGGTTTCATATCAAAAGAAATTTGGGGTTTATGAGATAGGATGATGACAGAATGTGAGTCTTTTGGTGTCATAATCACTGTTCTCGTCGATTCACCAATTCCTTCCTTAGTCTCCACACCCAATCCAAAACACCCGTCCCTATAAAAGGAGTTATATTTATATTGTCTTTTAATTTTTGTTCAATGGTTATTTTCCTATAACAAGTTTAATACCTTGTAGATAGTCACACGTATTATATATAGTCATATGTAGAGTTACGATTGTAAATTTTAGTACAAAAACTTCTTATTAATTATTATGTTTCTTTACAAGTTCTAAATTTTCACTTTTGTTTACTTTTGTTTACAAATAATATATTGTATTAGGTTTTCCTATTTTGATGAGACACACATATATATCTTTTTATAATCTTCATCAATTGAACTTCATCTTTTAATTCCAGTAAAGATAAAAGAAGAGATATAAAAAGAAACAAAAGGTCTAAGAGGTTTTGTATACATAATAAAAGTATGAATCTTTCATTCGTAAGTACAAGTTTTTCAACTTTCGAATCCATATTTGTTACCGGATAATATATTAAATGACCGTTTTAAAATCTTGGATCTTGGTAGTACACCAGTAAAATCGAACTTAAGAATCCATCAACTACACTCTTATTAAATTGTTGATTATCCATGTCAGGCCCTGAGATATTACCCAGTTTTGTAAATTATCTGTTTACATAAAGCCAAACAATTTCTCTTATACTACAGACCGATATGAAATGGCCGGAGACACTGAGTACCTATCATGTCGGTACCGCATATTCTTAGGGAAGAACACGGTGTCAATTCATATGTTGTGTCCGATTACTGACTCTAAGATTGGACTGTTGAAGAAGGAAACAAAGTACAGTTTTACTGTGAGAAAAAATTCTGGATACGACACTCTGTTGTAATGGAGTGTCTCCCTAAGTTTATCTGTCAGTACATGAACCCCACCCGTGACCCATTTGTACCCGTGTAACCCGAGAGGAAAACTTAACAACCAGGAGTCAGAGGAATAGAGTAAGGGATCAATTGAGTAAAGAGAGAGAGCAAGAGAAAGAGGGAGAGAGACAGAGAGTGAAAATAAGTGGTGTTACTGATAAAATGCGTAGAAGAAGATAGGATTAGTGTAGTGTCTTTTTTTCTTTCGAGAAATCCACGGAAAGTGGAAGAATCCTGGTTCCAGTCGTAGTCGTCGATAGGTAAGGAGGAAAGGAGAACGAGTTTGTCTTTTCAGAGATAGAGGATCGATTCTGATTGGGAGATAAACACGGAACCTAGGATAGGAAGTACTTACAGTCTCCAGAATAAAAGAGTCAATGGAGGAAGGAGAAAATAGAAATTGAAAACCGAAAAGGGGTAATAGTAAAATGGAAGACACCTTAAGAGTAGAGAAATGTTTATGACGAGGTCTTCAATGTCGACTTAAGAGGTTTTTCGACAGATAGGAGAAATAGAAATTTAAATAAGGATTTGGACGATATTACACTGGAGTCACGGGTATTTAGGAGTCCTTTCCGACAAAGGTTCGGTCGGTCGTTCCAAAACTTTACAGGACCTGTGAGTGGTCGGAAAGAACTTTGTGAGAAGAGATTTTAAGTCCAACGGTTTGTAAGTCCTAAGATAAAAGGTTTGTAAGGTTTACGGTAAACAAGACTAAAAGAAGGATTAAAAGGGTCCTAGAGAGACTCACGAGTAAACGTCACAGGAAATACCGGGGATAAAGAGATAGGTAGGACTTTTACAATCGTAAAAAAATCAAGATAGAGCATATATACCCTTCCTCGGAGATACATGTTTGAGTGACCCGTTTGAGAAGATGGGGTTTCTGAAGTTTTGGGTAGATACTTGATGTCCGACATGGAGAAGAGATTAGAGGTCTAACTAACTAAGTTCGTGTTAAGACGGATCTACAGAATATAATTTAAGTCGTTCAAGTTTGACTTTAGTAATAGTAGAAGTTTCGACGAAGAGGTGGATAGAAGGGATAGAGTCATTTGGGTCACGGGATTCTGTCTTTGAATTCTTAATAAGAAACAAGTAGAACTAAATGACGAGAGAGACACAAAGAGTAGAGATCGACAAAGAGAGGATAAGGTGGAGTAATCATTATAATAAGTGTGAGTTAGTGTTTAACAGGTTATTCAAGGATTATAAAAAATTAGATAGTGAATAAAGTAAAAGTAAGGGTAACTGGGATTTCAGTCTGTTGGTAGTAGAGACAGATTGGATGATGTCAACAGATAATATACTAAACAATCTGAGGTAAGACCCGGGGAAACACGACAAATGTTCCTACGAGGACTTTATTTTTAAACTCACAATAAGGTGAAATTTTTCAAAAGTTACCGAAAAGTAACGGGACTCATATTTCAGATTTAGAAAATTCCACCTGTAACTTCCGAGTAGTAGTGAACCTGGGACATATGATTTACGAGTGGTAAAAATAAGGGTGTAGATATAAAGTTAATGAAACTTGAAGAAACTCAAGAAGTTTTCATGGTCAAAAGAAAGAAGATTTGAAAATATTGACATCTAGGATCCAGAATATTGAGAGTGAGGGGAGAGAATTGACCTGACCTCAACCTGACACTTCTTCCGACTCACGGTTTCTTAACTACGAAAACTTGACATCACAACCTCTTCTGAGAACTCTCAGGGAACCTGACGTTCCTCTAGGTTGGTCAGGTAAGACTTCCTCTAGTCGGGACCCTAAACAAACCTCCCTTACTACGACTTCGACTTTGAGGTCATGAAACCGGTGGAGTACGCTTCTCAACTGAGTAACCTTTTCTGAGACTACGACCCTCCCTGACCCCCGTCCTCCTCTTCCCCTGTTGTCTCCTACTCTACCGACCTACCGTAGTGGCTGAGTTACCTGCACTCAGACTCACTTGAGGCCCTCAACTACTACCTGTCCCTCCGGACCACACGACGCTAAATACCCCAGCGTTTCTCAGCCTGGGCTGACTCGCTGACTTGACTTGACTTGACTTGACTTCGTGTAGAAAGGAACACCAAGTTTACCATTTCTTAGACGGACGTTACTTCCTCCGGATCCAAACTAGGGACCCAACCCTTCTAGGGGTCTTTTACCTTTCTGATGGGTGAGGTCATAAGACCGGATCTCTTAAGGTACCTGACACATCAGGTACCCCAGCGTTTCTCAACCTGTACTGACTCACTGAAAGTGAAGTGTTCTTGTAGAATAGTAAGTACTAAAATTCATCTTATAAGTATCAATGTCGTTATGGGACCTTTTCCGATCTCTAGACCCTATATTTTAGTTGTCCTCTTCGTTTATAAATATTATTTTGTCTCCACACTGGTTCTACCACCTCATCTTTCTAAGATTCACATTTAGGAGGTTATTCGTGTGGTTTTAATATCGAAAAACGTCTCTGTGACCGATACTCTTGATGGACTTCTGATCGTCTTTTCTAAAAAGTGTTGACTTCTATATTTTTTCCTTGGTGTTGTTCTACTCAACCTCCCTACCTCTACGTCCTATCAGTTCTAGGTATGGGGATTCATCCACTAGGTATTTGTCTTCCTACACGAGGGGTTTCTAAGTCCCCAGGTTCGAGGTGTTTCCCGAGAAGTCGGGTCACCAGGACGTGACCCTTCTACTCGTAGGTCTACAACCCGAAACTTCCGGTCGTCCCGAACACATACCCTCTTGATACCCCAGTATCCTTTGTCTCTGAGATGAGAATTTCTGACGTCCGATTTAGAGCATGAGGGGTTCTGGGTCGAGTCTCCGTCCTTAAACTTTCTTCGGACCCAGTCCGGGTGAACGACTAGAACCTCTCGAAGGACCTCTTCCCTTATCAGTTGACCCTGTGGAAAACCCCTCTGTCTAAGACCACTGGCAGTAAGACTCCTCAAGTAAGATGGAGTTCCTTTGTCCATAACTTTCGCGGTAAAACCTTAGGTCCCCGAATGGACGGGGGTGGTCACCCAACCGTGGTCGGGGCTGACTGGGGGAGGGGTGTTTGGAGTCTGGGGACGTCGGTCGACGGGGTCCTGGACCAGGACGGTGGTCGTCTGATCATCGGTGGACCCAGTCCCGGTCGGGACGAATGGTCACGTGGGTACCGTCACCTGGGACGGTATTGTCTTCTCGGATGTGTCGGGTGTCTCTCCCACGGGGCTCTCGTATACCGGGACCACTCGTCTCCCCACACACGACGACCCACGACATTCTGCAGAGGATGTATTCCGGTGCAGAGGTTCCAGTCCCTAACATTGACTGGGTGAATTATGAATGTTCATTTGGGTCTCTTAATAGGTTTACTCCTCTACCCTCTTATATAAAGTTTATTTCCTTGTTCTGTTTTTGGAGTCCTTTTTTTTTTTTTTTTTTCTTACTTCATTTCTATTCGTTCGATGGGTCATTTCTCAAACTCTATTACTAGTATTTCTACGAGTTGTTGTGAGTCCTCTTCTTACCTATTTGTGTCACTCTTAAAATTGTTTCTCAATCTTTTATGTTTCTTTTTAGTTTGTCTCGACTTCTTATATTATTGACTTTAAATTTTTTTTATGTGATCTTCCGTAGTCATCGTCTAATCTACTATGTCTCCTTGTCTAGTCACCTGACCTTCCGTCTCGTCACCTTTAGTGAGTTCGACTTGTGTTTTTTCTTAAATTTTTTACTCTTATTAATTTCTCTAGATACCCTGTTGAGTTCGTAGACTTACAAGTGTGACCTGAAGGGACCACCGAGTTTACCATTTCTTAGACGGAAGTCACGTCCTCTAGACCCAAGATAGGGACCCAACCCCGTTAGGGGACCTCTTCCCTTACCGTTGAGTGGGCCATAAGAACGGACCTCTTAAGGTACCTGTCTCCACACAAGTGTAATATTTCCAGGCTTTTCCTACACTCTCTCTTTTTCTTTCTCTTGAATAAATTTCTTTATTATCGACTTTGGTAAAGATTTAACCATTTCTTTGTCTATAAGTCCAGGTTCTACGTGTCTGTCAGGGTTAGTTCTACTTAGGTTTCTCCAGGTGTAGTTCTTTGTAATATTAATTTACCATTTTTTTTTTTAATTTCTATTCCTCTTTTAGAATTTTCATTGTTCTCTTTTCATCGTTTTATATGTAAAAAAAAAGTTCACGTATGTCTTTTGAAAGGTCCTATCTAAGGTACGACCCGTTTTTTGTTCAGAATCATTTAAATCCTTTTGACTTTAGTATAGTTCGTGGAAACGACTGGTGTCTTACTCTGATCTTTAGTTGATTATCCTTTTTCGACGTTTTTTTTGTGTTTGTATACCTCCGATTTGTTACGATGATTTCTCGGTTACTCACTGACTTCGTATTTTCTTCTTTAATTTATGGACCTCTGTTTACTTTTACCTTTGTATTATTAGATTTTCGACACCCTGTGTTATTGTTATTAAGATCGTTCCTCCAAATATCACTACATTTAGATAGAAACCTTCATTTGTGTGTTTTTTAGATTTTATTTGTGAGATTGGAATGTGGATTTCCATGATTTTTTCTCCTTGTTCGTTTTGGGTTTCAATAATCTTCCCTTCTTTATTATTTCTAATCTCGTCTTTATTTACTTTATCTCTGACTTTTTGTTATCTTTTGTCTAAGTCTCTATGTCTCTTGTTAATCAACGGTCTTCTCTCCCTCCACCCTTGTGTTTTATGAAGTTTCTCTAATTCTCAATGTTTGGAGGTGAATATATTATTTGTCATTACGTCTACATTTTATGTTGTGTTCCTTATACCGGTGGTTATGACATTATTGACACACACCCTGTCTACCATGACTACATACGTTTACGACTTAGTAAAAAATCATGTGGGTTTTGATTGTATTATAACTTGTATTATAACATACAGTTGATATAAAGTTATTCTTTTATTAAAAAAAGGTTGGATGTTTATTATTTACGATCTGTCCAACACCTCTTTTTCCCGGGGAGGATGTGACGACCACCCTTACATTTAACCATGTCGGTGATACCTCTTGTCATATCTCAAAGGAATCTTTTTAATTTTTATCTCAATAGTATACTAAGACGTCGGATGAGGACTCGTAAATAGACCTCTTTTGATGCCAAGTTTTTCTATGTACTTACAGGAATAAGTGACGTCGTGATAAAAATTATCGGTTCTGTATTCTCGTTGGATTTACAGACAGTTGTCTACTTATCTATTTCTTTTATGCCATATACATATGTGTGTGTTTTCTTATACGTACGTACGGTTCAACGAAGTCAACACAGTCTGAGAAATCTTGGGGTACCTGACATCGGGGTCCGAGGAGACAGGCACCCTAAGAGGTCCGTTCCTATGACCTCACCCAACGGTATGGGAGGAGGTCCCGTAGAAGGGTTGGGTTCCTAACTTGGGCGCAGAGTATGAAGAGGATGTAACCGTCCGTCCATAAAATGGTGATCACGGTGGACCCTTCGGTATAGAATACGGATATAATATTATTTACACATTTTACGGGGAGTCTCAGATTGTCTATTACGTAGTTATTGTCAAATCTTAAATAAACGTTTTAAAGGACGGTTACAATCCAAAGATCAATACAATCGTATCCTTAAAGGACTGTGATATAATAAAAAAAAAGGGGTTGTGTTTTGTGAGGGAGACTTTTAGACGGTCGAAAGAAATGTCAATTGAGAACAAGACAACTGATATTTATCCCCGATTCGTTATCACGTTACGGTCTAGGTGTTGAACTCAACTCGTTTCAGAGTATATCGTCCTAACAAAAAAGGAACTATAATTCCTCTTAAAAGATACTAAGGAGTAATACTGTGATTCAAATCGACGGTTACGGAGTTGGAAAATTTTCTCTTGACACAATTGACCCAAGTTGAACGTGAAAATGACGAACCGAAAACACTTCGCCTTTTCACCGTTGGTTTATAAAGACCACTGACTGATAGGAAAACCCAAAGTTTCATCGTCTTGACTTCTGTAACTAAAGACGTTGGGTGAGTGGAAGGTCCAGCAACTCAATTGTCTGTATCTCTATCTGTCATAACATTAGACCGAATATTATTCATGATACATTCATAAACAATAATAACAAAACCTATAATAAGAATAAAACTACACTTCTTGTTATCTTACTTCGTATTTTCTCGAGAAGTGATAGTGGAGGATTGACCATGTATTTAAGGTCACGTCTTCTTACGCCGATATTGTGTGTTGTCTTACCATTGAACGGTATCGGTCATCTCCGTGTTCAGGGAAAAATTGGGGTATTAGGTAATTCCAAATACATCGTCGAAACTTTATGTAGAATTGTTAGTGAGAAAGGATAGTCTGTGACATGTCTACCGTCTACTTGTGGTAGTTCATAGTACACTACAAATATAATACTTACTACAAAATAAAAAGTTTTATGAGATTACTTTTCTAAGACGAGAGGTAAAAGTAACATAGACTTAAACCTCACTAGTGGAAAGTTCACAGATTATTGGTTCACCGGTCACGATGATATAACCTGTCACGTCCAGGGTCACGGAATATGTAAAACTACCCGAAGGTGGACATAAGAGAGTTAATTTACCGTCTTTATAGTAATGGTGTCACGGGTAAAAAAGGAAAGAGGTAGAGGGTAGGGGGGAAGAGTGGTCTTGTGGATAAAAGTAACCTCGGATTCACGAAGTTCCGACTGGGTAGGGATCAACGACCTTCACAGACCTAGTTCCTACTACTATACTGGGGTACGATCCGTTATTCAAGATTCTCCTTCGAGAGGTCCCTGTAGGGTCCTTTTCAAAGAAGTAAAAATCCTCTCGGTATCTTTTTGTTTCGAAGAAACAGGACGTTCTCTACTTGTTTCTTCGTACATGATCGTTGGTCGGATGATGAGCTCCCCTTGTTCGGTATCTGTCCTACTCCGGTTTTGGTATCTGACACATTCTTCCCCGTTCGAAAGAACTAATGTCACGACTCGAAGACCTAATTAGTTGAGACTTCCGACAGGGTTGGGATCTAAACATTAATACAAGAAATAAGACTTCTTATCTTTATTAGACTTCTTATAATATAGTAGAGATTATTATGGTTCAATATGGTAGAGATTATTGTTGACTCCCGTTGTGACTATGTGACTTTGAAACCCCGTAGAAAACTTCGTAACAAAAAGGGACGGAAACAATCAAAATGACAAAGGGATAACAACGATTTTAAGGAGTGACAAATTAACAATAGGCGTCCCGTGGAAGGCTTTGTAGGAAAAACAAAAAGAGAAGAAACCTATGATCCGTAATCTCGTCGACAAACGGTGACGAAGATGGGTGACAAAGATTAATTAAAGAGAGAACAAATGTTTTTGTTACGACACAGAGAGTAAGAATGTCAAAAGTCAGAAATATTCTTAAAAATGATGATTGTTGTTACATCTTTGTTATTTTCGATCGTTTATTTCCCTTTCCGCATTAAAAAGAAAAAATATATTACAAGTGTCAAAATGACAAATTTAATCATGGTAGTAAGTAATCTGAGTTCAACGTAAGGTTTCGAGGAACCACCAAAACCTTATTTTTTGTAAACCCGAACTAAACGAGTTATGGTAAATGGTTGACACCCAGAATTTCGTTCAACGAATGGGTCGTTTCTTTTTTTTATTTTTCTATTTACAGAGGACGGAACTTTTCAAGTACACTTCTAATATTTTGTACATTATATACATTTTGAATCCCGAATTTGAACACTATAAAAGACTAAGATTTAGAGTACAGGGGAAGTCAAATGATGTTGAAGCAAAGAAGTAAGTGAGTAAGGTGTTAGTAAGTAACTCATCGACGATACCCGGTCCTTCTAAATATCTGTTTATACCATTCCAGAGACGAGAAATCGTCAAATGTCACTTAGTCTGTTTATTCACCTATAATTGTTCTCCCTCCGGAAAATTAAATCGTCAAGTAATGTATCCGATATTTGGATCTGTTTAGACCTAAACTCCCAGTCGAGGTGAAGAGTAATTGAAACACTGGGACCATTTCAACGAATTGTAGAGTTTTGGTTAAAGGAGTAGACTTTTTTCTCTATTGTGATAGGGGAACATCTCAATAACTGTCTTCTTTTACTCTAATACAGATGCTTTACGAATCGAGTCAAGGATAACACTTCATTCGTAAACAGATGACACCCATTAGTAGGAATAACAGTATTATTTATAATACTGTTGACATTTATATTGACATGTTTTAATTTACTTTTCCCATACACGTACGGATACCTCATATCTTCGTCCCGTAAATTTAGTCAGAGGTCCTAATCTTTTCGAGACAGAAGATTTTACCCGAAGGGTCCTCCGTGTCACCATTTTTTATTTGGGGGGACAGTCACGTCCTCTGTACTCTGTTCCCAAGCTAGGGATCCGGCCCTTCTATCGGACCTCTTCCCGTACCGTTGGGTGAAATCATAAGAAGGAGGGAAGGGGCGCTCCGCCTAGAGGTGCCAGAGGGTGGCCGGTGGGACCTCAGGTCGCTGCCACACTGCCAGTTCACACAGGTCGTCGCGGCACTCGCCGAGTACGGGTGGGCTGGTATTTCGCCGACTCCAGACTCTGCGTCGCCTACGGCGCTGCCTTGGTAGTCGCCACTCGCAGCGACAGAGAGGAGGGTCCAGTGTCAGTGTCTGTGACAATTCCCTCTTACCACGACAAATGTCAATGTAGGACAGTTAAAGTCTTAAGTGGTCACCAAAGAGCGCAACCAGGTGAGCGGACTAGAAGGACAAAAGAGGGTCCACCATAGCTTTGGCGTCTGAAGGGTCGGAACCTCCCCTTCGGGGCGTCGCGGACGGGGGCTGGGTGCGGTTCGATAGCGGGAGGGTGGGGGTGAGTGGGTCCGGGGGTGCCGAGGGCCCCTGCGTCCGCCCGAGGCCTAGAGGTGTCAGTGGGAAGACAGACCGAGGAGCACCCCAGTGAAACGGTATACGTCTGACAGGTCCTCGACTAGACTGGTAAGAGAGTACACCTCCTGGTGTATTTTTTCCGTTAAAATCACATAATTAGTATCTAATAATGTTTGATATTTGAGTTCCCGTTACTTTTGTTTTCGCACATGTCACAAGTGTGTGACACTGTTATCACATTTTTGATGTAACACTCGAGACTAATAAAGAAAAGACATGGTGTCTTCGTATAACATATTTTTGACAGCCTTTTGACTACACTTCCAAATGACGGAACAGACATTTTTACGTCGAGTCAGTGTACTGACGAAGGACCTCGAACCCTTATCAAATAGGACATAAGAACCAACTTAAGAGGGAGATAAATTCTACATAAGTATCTTAACTTCACAGCTACATTATCGAGAGAGGAGAACGGACGTCCGGTCAACATTATTTAGATCCTACACTACCTTTTTGTTGTTTTTGGTGGACAGTCACGTCCTCTGTACTCTGTTCCCAAGGTAAGTCATAAGAACGGACCTCTTAGGGTACCTACCCCCTCGGACCGTCCGATGTCTGGTACCCCAGTTTTTCTCAGACTGCACTGACTTCGCTGAATCGTGTGTGGAGGAGATTTTGTCCCCGAAGGAAACTCCGAGTCGACCATTTCTTACGGGGGCGGTTACTTCCCCTGGACCCAACCCTTCTAGGGGACCTCTTCCCTTTCCGATGGGTGAGGTCATAAGACCGGACCTCTTAAGGTACCTGACATATATCAGGTACCCCAGTGTTTCTTAGTCTGTGCTGACTCACTGAAAGTGAAAGTGAAAGGGGATTTTATCCTCTTCAAAGACCTCTCCAAACGTTATACCTTCAGTGTGAAGATCTACACATTAAGACGCTCAATAAGATCCTTGATGTCCAACTAAAGATGTTGATTACCATCCCTACGACCCCCTCCTTACCTTTTACTCACCATTTGCACCGGTTTAGGTTCTAAAAATCCTAATTTGATTCCTTAGACTTCGGAGAATTAGACCCACTCTCTCACGATCTACCTTTTTTACGGACTTAAGGTATAATATCCTAGTGACACTTGTGTGACTCCAAGTCATCCCGAGAAAAAGAAGAGATACTAATATTCCACCCCCCTGTCTATTTTCGTCCAATCTTATTTTCTTAGGGTTAACGTAACATAATACGACGACGACGACGATTCAGCGAAGTCAGCACAGGCTGAGGCACGTTGGGGTATCTGTCGTCGGGTAGTCCGAGGGGGTAGGGACCCTAAGAGGTCCGTTCTTATGACCTCACCCAACGGTAAAGGAAGAGGTTACTTATTTTCACTTTTCACTTTCACTTCAGCGAGTCAACACAGGTTGAGAATCGCTGGGGTACCTGACGTCGGATGGTCCGAAGAGGTAGGTACCCTAAAAGGTCCGTTCTCATGACCTCACCCCACGGTAACGGAAGAGGGAACATAATACGATCTTCAAAATTTTCACAGTTTTGTTTAAAAGATTAAAACTGACATCAGTTTGTGAAAGGGCGATTCGTTTCTCTTGAGTTATTGTTGTCAAAATAAACAAAATATTTATCAAATCATTTTTTCTTATTATAAACACTTAACATGATCGACTTTTTACAACCGGATCATTTTAAAATGGTTACATACACTCAAAAGATTTGGACTTTTCTGTCTTCCTTGGTCTACTTTAATTGCAACGGGGAAAGGTCTCTTTCGGAGGATTTAACATCCGTGACACAACTTACCTTAGGAAATTGTCAAACGATATCTTCTCAGTTTTAAGAACAGTGAAGATGTCCCTAAAAGTGTCATAAAGAGATCTTTGAGTTCGAGAATTCTTCCCGTCAGTTAATTACTTAGTTGTTTCTATAAAGTCCTTTGGAAATTAGTGATATTAATACACTGGGTCTGTCAAAGGTACTAGTAACTGGTAAAAGTTAGTTAGACAAGAAAAACACACACTGTAAAAGTCACTTCATTGGACTTTTATAAAACACGCAATCAACAAGTCAGCACAGTACAGGTTGAGAAACGTTAGGGTACCTGACACCGGACTGTCCGAGGAGACAGGTACCTTAAAAGGTCCGTTCTGATGACCTCTCCCATCGGTAAAGGAAGAGGTCCTCCAGAAAGACTGGGTTGCTGACTTATGTCCAGACGAGGTGACGTCCGTCTAAGAAATGGTAGACTCGGTGGTCCTCCGATTATTCTCTGTTACTTACACTTTCTCTAATAATGTTGTATTTTTTGGATTGAAGATGATTAAAGATCCCCATCCTGACCCCTTTCAAAAGATTAACAAATTTCATATCAGACATGTTGACTTTCTACCCCTATTTTTTTATGGTTTGACTATTTGAACACGGTCAATTTAATCTATTATTTCATTAAGAGTTCACGAACGTCCTCTTCCGTTACCGTGGGGTGAGGTCATGAGAACGGACCTTTTAGGGTACCTACCTCCTCGGACCACCCGACGACGTCAGGTACCCCAGCGATCCTCAGCCTGTACTGACTCGCTGAAGTGAAAGTGAAAAGTGAAAGTACGTAACCTCTTCCTTTACCGTTAGGTGAGGTCACAAGAACGGACCTCTTAGGGTCCCTGCCCCCTCGGACCACCCGACGACAGATACCCCAGCGTGTCTCAGTCTGTGCTGACTTCTCTGAATCTTCGTCGTCGTCGTCGTTCACGAACGTACGTCATCCGTAAGTTATTCATACAGGAAAAGAAAACACCTAGAAAAATCGAAGGAGAGGTAATCAGACTAACGGTAAGGTTTAGGAGTTATTCACTGTATTTGTGTATGTGTGTCCTGAATTTTCTATGTTGAAATGACAGTATTACAAAGATTCCTACTAAATCTACAATTGTTACTTGGGGGTAGAAAACAATAATTATGGGGTTAAAACTTTTTGAAAAAGATACACAAGATCCACCCTCTCTTTAGGATCGTGAATGAAGAGTGATAGTCCAGGATGAAGTTCAACGACGTCAACGGACTAGGAAGAAGATTATTGGAGAAATAAACCGGTCCTCCGTTTCTTCGGTTCGGTTTCGTCAGTCCAAACGAGGATCCTGTGTTTCTCGTTGTCTTTGGCAAAACGTCATCCTAGAACCGGACTACGAGTCGTAGATCTTGTCGGACACAGGAAGGATAGAAGGTTTAGATGGTCGAAAGATACCTGTGACACTCGGGGGTCATAGGAAAAAAATGTATACGGGAAACACAAATCACAATCTGAAATAACAAACGCTGGTTTATAGTTCAACTCCCTCTTCTGATCTCGAGACTGTAGTCTCCCATAAGAGTACGAAGGACTTTAACTGGATGTCGTGCTAAATTATTCTTTATCTACGCTCTCCTTTTTTTTAGTTCTGTAGGGGATTATAAAAAATATCTTGTTTTAACTTCTTCTTTAAATGAAACACCTAGGTCCGTTTAGGAATTAGATATGAACTCCTTTAATAATGGTAATTTACTTAATTTTTTATACGGTGGGTCTTACAGCCAGTAATCATGTAGGTTACCAAATATGTCTTTCAACGGTCTAATCGTAGTTTGGGTCTGACGTAAAGTAGGAAATACCTTTTTAGTTCTTTGTTAAAGAAAAAAGGAAAGGAACAACGGAGAGACACCACAACTACCTCATAAACACTCGAAAGTCTTTGAATATATGGATGGAGACAGGGTGATCTTTGGAGTTCGATATGGGTTGAGTGAAGACCTGTTAAGAGATTCAGATTTAGGAATTAACATTAAATTGTTTTGAGTGTTACAGAAACTTCTACTTCACCCCAGGACTTTGAAATACAGTGTATATTGACAAAGAACATAAACGATTTATTCATTTATTTATCGTTTCTTTTTCCTCCCTCTCTCCTTTTGTAAACAACTTTGTCCCGAAGTATCAGTGACTTTATGACATAACGATATTTTCGTTTTAATTCCGAAGGGACCACCGAGTCACCACCTCTTTGTTGGGTGGTTACACCCTCTGTACCCAAGTTACGGACTAGTGTCTTCTCTTCTAGGGTGTACTGCACCTCACCGATTCGGAGACTCGGTGTTGATAATTCAGACTCGAAACCTCGGGCTCTCGACGTTGAAGACTCGGGTACACGGGATCTCGGACACAAGACGTTGTCTTGTTCGGTAGTGTTACTCTTCGGGTACGTGACGTTGATCTCTCCTCAGAGACGAGCGGTGTCGATCTCTTTCCGGGACGTTGTTGTCTCTGGGTCCTGTTGGTCTTTATTTCAATTAGATTTTTTAATAAAATTTATCGTTTTAATCTGGTGAGGTGCGTCGGACATTTATATTTGGATAATTGGTTTTCGATACCCCTTTTCATGTACCTTGGACCGGTCATTCGACGTTCTCATATAGGTTCCAATCAAGGAATCTTTGTCTCGGACTTAACCTCTAAGACTGTGTCCGTTCTTCAGTTTCACTTTCTATGTCTCAGGACCGAAGCAGAAGGTGTCCCAGTGGAGGTGAGAACCGTGGTGGTCGTTAAATATACTCGGTTCTTTAGGTGGAGGGGGAAGGGAAAAAAGGGGAATTTGATCGAACGAAATCGAACCAGACCTAGAAGAAGGTCCTACTACTCAGAATATTGTAGGATGATAAAGTGTTCGTTTGAAACGAATAAAAGGAAAGAGAGACTGATAAGGTTAAGTGTAGAGTCTTGTTTTTTTATCGGGGGTAATCTATCTTGAATTAAGATTTAGACGGGTAATGATCGAGCCTCATCAGTGAAGGTGGAATTCCTCCAACTCCACTCCAACTCCACTTCAGCGAGTCAGCACAGGCTGAGAAACGCTGGGGCACCTGACATTGGATGGTCCGAAGAGGCAGGTGCCCTAAGAGGTCCGTTCTTATGACCTCACCCAACAGTAAAGGAAGGGGTCCCCTAGAAGGGCTGGGTCCCTAGCTTGGGTCCAGAGGGCGTAACCTCCGTCTGCGAAATTGGAGACTCGGTGGTTAAGAAAAGGTGGAAATTCCTTGATCTACCCTTCAGTAAACACCTGTCCATCGGTAAAGGAATGGTCTCCAGGTCTCTCCTTCTACCCTGGAATAAAGGACAGTCTCAGTGTCCTGTTCCTAATCTCTTTAGCGTCTTCCAGAACGTTTCAGATAGAGGTTTTGTGAGACACACTTATATAAGTTAAGAGGTAAGGTTGGAGTCGACAGTAGTAAGGGGTAGTCTGTCAAAGTTATGGAAGATGAACCAGAGGGATGAAAGTGAGACCGGGAAGACGTTGGGTCAGGAGTGTCTCGAAGCTCTTCTTAATTTCTGTATTTAGGTTATTACAGTGAGGGGAACGAAGTTTAGAAGGTCACAAAAGAATTTTATCATAGTTTTGAGTAGACGTCCCGGAGTGTGTTAGACCGGGGGTTGTGACAGAGAGGGAGTTAAGTGTCTGAGAAGGAGAGAGGTGTGGGGAGAGTGAAGTCGGTGTGTCCTGAAGGAAGATAGGGAACTTGAATGGTTCATAAGGAGGACGTCTAGTGAGTATGGACCAAGAAAGGAAAGGGAGTCTATAGTCGAATTTATAATGGAGAGTAAATTCTCCGTGGAAAGAGGTTACAAAGGTAGGTGCTTTCAAAGGGTCCGAAGGAGATAGTGTAGTGTAACGGAATAAAAGAATTGTCATAAATGGTGTTAGACTGAAGAGTAGATTAAATAACTGAAAGAGGAAGGGGATCTTACGTACAAACGACTCTGTTCCTTCGACCAGACGAATAAAGTAACGATATAAATGTCGTGGATATCGACACAGACTGTGTATCATCCATGAGTCATTTGTTAGTGACTTGTGTACTTATCCATTTATTTAAGACTTACCAGGATTGAAAAAAAGGATATAAGTATTAACTATTTCTTTTTATTGTAACGACGAAACTCAGTGTTGGAGTTCAAAGAGGTCCTTTAGTAAGTCATTTGTTGTATAAGGAATTTCTGTTCCTGGTACGGTAAACGACATAGTCCAACATCATGTCACAGAACGTGTGTTGACTATCATTCACAGTGAATTTACTTAATTATGTAGTACCGAGGACAGGGACTGCAACAGTTCTATTAAAGTGCAATAAAATGACAAATAAATGTGTCTAAATCATCTTGAGTGACTATGAGTTAACTCTTCATATCACAGTATATTGAAATTTTTATTTCACTTCAACGAGTCGACATAGACTAAGAAACACTGGGGTACCTGACATCGGGCGGTCCGAGGAGGCAGGTACCCTAAAAGGTCCGTTCCTATAACCTCACTCAATTGTAAAGGAAGAGGTAATTTTTATTTTCTATAGAGATTAATTTAAATTATAACAAGGTGTGTTTGGTTCTTGATCTTAATCGTTGTGAATTGAGTTCGTTATGCGCACACATGTACGTACGAAACAACGAAGTCACCATAGACTGAGAACCGTTGGGATATCTGACATCGGACGGTCCGAAGAGACAGGTACCCTAAGAGGTCCGTTCGTATGACCTCACCAAACGATACGGGAGGAGGTCCCCTAGAAGGGGTGGGTCCCTTGCTTGGACACACGGGACGTCGAGGATGTAATATCCGTCTAAGAAAATGACTATTCGATGCCCCTTCGGGTCAACAATTCGCTAATAATTCACACTATACCACAAATTCACAAAATGTATATAATAATCATGATACAAACTGGTATTTGTTCTTTCCTTCTTTCTCTCCCTTCCTCCGTCCTTCCCTCTCTTTCTCTCTCTTTCTTGGAGATTCTTTTAAGAAACACGGAGAACGACGACGACGACGACGACGACGACGATGACGACGACGACGACGATTCAGCGAAGTCAGCACAGGCTGAGACACGTTGGGGTGTCTGCCGTCGGGTGGTCCGAGGGGGCAGGGACTCTAAGAGGTCCGTTCTTGTGACCTCACCCAACGGCAAAGGAAGAGGTTACGTACTTTCACTTTTCACTTTCACTTCAGCGAGTCAGCACAGGCTGAGGATCGTTGGGGTACCTGACGTCGGGTGGTCCGAGGAGGCAGGTACCCTAAAAGGTCCGCTCTCATGATGTCACCCCACGGTAACGGAAGAGGTAACACGGGGAATTTTTCGTTATTGAAAGGTTATTCATTTCCATAAGTTTGTTTTACCTTTTAAAGTGGTTCTTATAAGATCTTTATCTAATTTGTAATCTACTCAATAAAATGATTTACTGGAAAATATTTAGTTCTCTAAAATATTCCAGTTGGGAGAAAAAAATGTTTATACCTTGTCTTCATGTCTGTTCGTTATGCTGAACGGGTCCTACTTTACGTTTAAGGATAAAGATTAGAAGTTCCGTTAGATGGTCACGTGAGGAAGGAAGGAATGAGGAGTCAGGAACTGAGTATTATAAAGAACTGTAAGAGTTTGTATGAAGTTGTTTTTGTATAAACGAATGGTAAGGATCGTGTGGACCGAGTTAAAAAGGGATACGCGAAGACGTGTCTGAAGGTGAGGGTGACAGTTAAGATACGGTTCGAAACAGAGAGGAAAATTTCGTTGTGAATTCCTTTTTTTTTTAAAAAAAATTAATTACAGAGATGTAAAGGTAGACTAGAGTCATGAGTTCCCGAGACTATGGAAAAGATTAAGTATTCCGTCGGACTCATTAGAAGAATTATGTGTTTCGTCTAGTAATAGTGAGGGAGTGAGTTTCGATCAACAAAAGGTTCTATGAATTCTATTTTTAGATATTTGAGAGTTTGTTTTTACTGTTCCAAGACGTACCAGACCGGGACGGAGGGAAGGATCGAAATGGAATTTCGATGACAAGGAAAATAAGTACGATTACATGGAGAGACCGTGAGAAATTCAAGGAGTTTACGAAGGTCGAGAAAGGATGTAACTATCAAAGTGTGCAACAAGAAAAAAGGAATTACATGGTTGAAGGTTCTAAGTGGTATTTACTGCAAAAGAATCCCTCTAGGAGAAATTCGTGGGGGTGTAAGTGGTTACGTAGTTTTCTTCCAGGAGGAACTGTGAAACGGTTCCGTGGAAAAAGAACGGAAATATTGTGCAGGTAACAAAAGTACACCCGAAGGGTCCACCGCGTCACCATTTCTTGGACGGACGATCACGTCCACTGCATTTTCTGTGCCCAAGTTAGGGACCAAACCCTTCTAGAGGACCTCTTCCTTTACCGTTGGATGAGGTCATAAGAACGGATCTTTTAAGGTACCCGTCTTCTCGGATCTCCTGATGTCAGGTGTCTCAGCGTTTCTCAATCTGTGTTGACTTCGCTGAAGTGTGTGTGTGTGTAACAAAAGTACTACATACATCCCCCTACGGTCTTCGACGGGACGAGAAGGGACAAGTCCACCCGTCTCGTTCAGTGTAACCTCGTCCATAGTGTCTTTATTCTTTGTAAGTCACACCATTTACAACTGACTCAACCAAAAGTATCACCTTTCAACACACCATGTTGTTTCCTTTAGGTATGTTGTGGGGGTCATATTTAACGACCAATGGACCTTTCTTCATCTGGTAGTATCAATAGCATAAAAGACCCCCTTTTATTTTTCGTCTCTTTAGATTGGAGGAGAGGGTTGTAGACTTCGGTTCTTTGAATCATCTCTCGTTGAAACCGACGTAAGTCATCGCCCTTTTCTGTACCTTACAGAATTTTCTTTTGAATGACCGTCTCTTTCTGTTTGAACGCTCTTTCAGTAGACTCATGTTGGGTCTCGGATTCCTGGGGTCTTCCTCCAAGGTCCGTCATGCACCGGTCTCCGGTCGGCGAGAGACCCAGGAATGTAAGATCATGTCACTAACACGAAGTCTTTTAGCGACGACTCGAAGTACCGACTTCAATCTCCCACACTTACTTACACTGAGGATTGTTACCGCGGGTTCGTGTCTGGGTAACGTCGGACCCGTCCCTGTACGAGGTACTCCTGAAGTGTCACCGGCACCTGGTCGTGACGGGAAGTCGGGTCTGTTCTAGTTGGACGTCGTCGACGTGGTACACCGTCACTTTCGTTGATCCCACTACTGGTCTAGTGGGACCAGTAGACTAACTGGTCCACCATTGGTCGATGTAGACCAATGTTTGCATTGGTCCGACCAATGTAAATAAATGACCTAGTTACCAAATAAAAGACACCAGACGGAATCATCTAACTTTCAAAGTACCTTCTTCGATCGTACAGACAAACCGAATACGAGTCCCGATGGTTCATGTCGTGTCTACCGTGGGCCGAGGTGTTCCTGACAAAAAGTGTACCTTGTACTGTACTTCTGACAGGGAATCTCGGTCCATTGACGAGTTACAGAAGTTGGAATGGGATCAGTAGTGACATAGTGGTCCCTCCGTCTGTGCTTCGTTCGTGAGTCATGTATAAATGTCTTATTAATATATTGTTACGTACTAGATAAGACAAGTAAACATATGTAAAGATACTAAGAAGAATTCTGCAAAAACCCATAAAAGGGGGTTGTGTGGATTATACCATACAGATTTTCCCTACTAAAATAGATAAAACTCGGTGTCCTTCAGTCTTGCCTTTTCTTCCAATCTCACTATTCACAAAAATAACATGAGTGCTCCTTTCCCTTTTGGTCTTTCTATCCTACTGAAATTAGGAAACCATCTTTTCGGTTCTACTCTTGGCGCCCGAGACACGGAAAATGAGAGAGATCGGGGGTAGACGAGAAGTCATCGAAAGAGAACAAGAATACTTTGTCTCCGTCTCCAGTGAATTAGTGACTGACGACAACCACGGAAACTGACGGTACCGTGACCTAATTAATCCCTTTACGTCTACGCACACGAGATGAACTGGGTTTCACCATCATGCAATAGTCCCTTTAAAGCATATAGTTCTGGTGTTACTTTCGCGGTGAAATAATCTAACCACTTAAGAAGTTTTGTGTGACATAAAAAATCTTAGAGAGAAAGTCATAAAAGTCGTAATTGTCGTAATGAAGAAAAAGGTTTACGAGTACTCAGTATGGTTGTCGTCGTATAAGAGTTCGTGTCTTTTATTGTGTGACTTATAAGTCTTTCTCCTTGTTTTTCTAGTTTAGATGAAATTCCTTTATTTCCTAATCACTTTTCATACAAGAATTTTAATATGAACTAAAAATAATCTAGTTATTAACGAATTTTATCCGTTGAAGGGACCACTGGGACACCGATTCTGAGACACGAGGGATAGGTCCCCCCCGTCCAAGTCCCCTGATCTAGGGTGTACGTTGTTGATTCTGGGTCGTGTCAGTTTATATATATATATATATATATATATATATATATGTGTATATATATATACACATATATATATATATATTACAAAAAATTTTTTGATTTTTTTAACGAATTTTATTTATGTGAAGGCCGAGGTTGAACCGGCAGACAGAAACATAATGGTTCTAAATATTTTTAGAACAAACCACATTTTAAATAGGACATGAATATACTATACTGAGAACCTCAAGGGAACACCGAGTCGACCATTTCTTAGACGGACGTCACGTACTCTGGACCCAAACTAGGGACTCAACTCTTCTAGGGGACCTCTTCCCTTTCCGATGGGTGATGTCATAAGGTCGGACCTCTTAAGATACCTGACATATTAGGTACCCCAGTGTTTCTCAACCTGTACTGACTCTCTGAAAGTGAAGTAATATACTATGCGACGACGACGACGACGATTCAGCGAAGTCAGCACAGGCTGACACGCTGGGGTGTCTGCCGTCGGGTGGTCCGAGGGGGCAGGGACCCTAAGAGGTCCGTTCTTGTGACCTCACCCAACGGTAAAGGAAGAGGTTACGTACTTCCACTTTTCACTTTCACTTCAGCGAGTCATTCACAGACTGAGAAGTACTGGGGTACCTGACGTCGGGTGGTCCGACGAGGCAGGTACCCTAAGAGGTCCGTTCTCATGACCTGACCAACGGTAACGGAAGAGGCAGTGATATATTATACTGAGAATGGATTTAATCGTGGATTAAAGAAAGGTTGTCTTAATTTCACTCTTTTTATTTCGGAGGAGAAGATAGAGACGGTGGTAGAAAGTAAAAATCCAAATATCAGGAGTTTGTGGATAGTATTTTTAGTCGTTACCATTTTATTTTGTGACTAAAACTTGTCCACTGGTCTTGTCGACGACTTTACAAGAGGAACATTTACTACTGGTTCTCTTAAGATCCTCCCGATGACCTACCCTTTTAATGTGAAACACAATAAACGTCTGATGTTTATTATAATTACGGAACAGTCCTGCATCTGATTGACACTCCGTCAAATGTTGACACACAAAGAGTACGAAACCAGACTAAGTTCCAAGTACATTTGAGTCAAGACCTGACACTCAGTCACCACCTCTTAGACACGTCGGGGTTGTGAGACCTAGTGGACACTTCTCTACTCCTGGTGGTTCCGTGTCAGAGATCGGAATTCTCCAGACGTCTTACTAAACTGGATCCTGTCGTTGATTTACGTGTTAATTAAACTGAGTAAATGTACTCCTCTCCAGACTCGTGTACCTCAGGGACTGACCTTTTTCTTCTCTGTATAAGATCTGTCTCCAGAAGTCTCGTGCTCCACCACCCATGAGGAGGTTCAAGTTCCCTTCCCCTCCACCCTAGGTCGTACAGAATCGAAATCTCTCAATTGACCATCAACACTCCCCCTTTCGTAGGGTCTTGACTCTCTTACCACTACCACTGCCCCCGTCCCTCCTCCCTACTTAATGTTATGGAACGTTTCTAAATGTTTATAAATAGAATGTTATAAATAAACGGGCGAAAGAATTAAAAAAAAAAGACTTTTCAATGTAAGAGGTGGTGTAAAGGGGTGGTCAATTAATATTGATTAGTTCGACACTTTGTAGTACAGAGAGAAAAGAGGTCAAAGGACCCTCTTTCCAGATAGACTTCTCTTCTTCAGTTGTGACAGTAGATATTTTGTAGTGTCATCATAAGAATTATACCTTCTTTATCAGAGTTGATAAAAGTGTATGTAAATAAAACGAAAAATAATGTTAGGACACTTTATTCAACTCAACCACAAAAATAAGGAGAAAATGTCCTTTTTTTCCTTTCACAAGTGTTTCTATAGTTCGTTCGACAAATTCCAGTGTGTCACCTAACACAATACAGTGACCTTGTTCTTGGGCAGAAGACTAAATACACGAGTCTATAAATGAGTTATCCGAACACCACCTGTATGGAACATACCGACCAGTAGTACTATCAAGGATCCTTTTCTTGTTAAAAGGCCCATCAATGATATAGACGGGAGTCCTCCAGTCAATTAGGTCTTACAAGTCATTTCACACTGAGTCTAGTTCTGTGACCTAGACGTTCCATTCACAACACCCTGGTTTCTCGACGTCGGGGGTTGGTTCGGATTTCTCCGGGTTCCTTCCAAGGAGATTGTTTCAGTGACGATTGAACCCTGGAATCGGTTAGGTTCTGTCACTGACGAGCCGTTGACAGGACTTACCGACTCCCCACTCCACATTTCAACCTTTCACCTCTGTTTTCACAAGGTTTATTTCCCTCGTCTCAGTGATGAGGTGTGACAATAAAGGTACACACACACATGCACACGTGTGTACGCACTCATACGTAGGGAGAGTAAATTTTTTCAATGTGTGACAGGTCAACAGTAAAGACAAATTCTTACTTAATGATACAAATGGTATTTTACGACTGTATGTGAGTCCTCTGTTCTATATTCTCCTTGGGGTTCTTTTTATTGCAGGGAAGAACCCAATGGGAGTAATTAGAGACTTTTAATCTTAAAAAGATCCCTTTTCTTCCTGAATTCTCCGGTAGATTATTAAGAGTTCTTCGTTCCGTCCTTAACTTTATGTTTGGTGAATGAATGAAGATACTATTCCCTAACTGCCTTTTCTCCCTAAGTCTTATACTGTACGATGTCAACATCTAAGGTTCTCAACGGTTCACACTTTCTCCACGTACATCTTGGGACCACCTGATATTTGCACGATGGGTATACACTCCTCAAACTTCCTCTTGAAGAGAGGGACGAAAGATCGAGACGTTCCGTTCCTGACTTTTAGCTTGTACTGTGGGTCATGGAGAGTGATGGTGGAGAGTCGAAGAGGTCTGTTTAGTAGCTAGTAGGAGACAATGTTTACGGACATCACGTATAAGGACTCACATTAAGGGTCTTTTTACTAGGATACCTTTGAAAGTATTAACTCAATAACTGGAAATGTCGAAAAAGTTTCCTCCTTCAGGTTACTCAGTGTGCATACGATGTTAAGATCTGGTAGACTTACAGAAGTTTATTCTATCGAATTCTTAAACAAATTAAGGACCGAGAGAAATTGTTTGAGTTCTATGTTTTTGGATGTAAAATTCGGGACTAAATAGAGTAATTAGAAGTTCAATACAAACGAAGACCTATATAGTGAATCTATTGGACGGTAGAGAAATGCATGTCACAGGTTTTCGGGTTCAGTGAGTCTTCGGGAGTGAGAAGTGAAGTCACGTCAGTGAGTTAGCACAAACTAAGAAACACTGGGGTACCTGACGTCGTTCGGTCCGAAGGGACAGGAAGTGGTTGAGGACCTCGATCGAGTTTGAGTACAGGTAACTCAGCCACTACGGTGGATAGAGTAGGAGACAACAGGGGAAGAGAAGGACGGAAGTTAGAAAGGGTCGTAGTCCCAGAAAAGGTTACTCAGTCAAGAGTAGTCCACCGGTTTCATAACCTCAAAGTCGAAGTCGGAGTCAGGAAGGTTACTTATAAGTCCTGACTAAAGGAAATCGTAACTGACCACCCTAGAGGAACGTCAGGTTCCCTGAGAGTTCTCAGAAGAGATTGTGGTGTCAAGTTTTCATAGTTAAGAAACCGTGACGGGGGAAAGAAATATCAGGTTGAGAGTGTAGGTATGTACTGATGATCTTTTGGGGTAAGAATGTTTTCATGTTAACTGGTTCGTCAGAGGAAGAGTTTAAAGAGTAAGACCCAGTAATTTGGTACTAAGAGGGTTTATTCTCTTTGACTCGTATTGTGTACCTTTTTCTGGAATCTATAGATAATCGAGATGAAAACGTAAAATTCTCCTATATATTAAAGGGGTCATGATACTAATCGTGATCTTGACGACCGAAAATCGATTCAGTTTGTTTGTTTAGTTATGTTGTCTTTTTTCTAATTTTTATTTAAGTCTCGGTTTATAGAACTTAATCTTTAGACCAAGATTATAAGAATTGTTATAAGATTATGACAATGAAAATATTGTGATATTTTGTGGTAATGAAGACATTTTATTGGATAACGTAGATAAAAAGTGTACATCACGTAAATTCCGTTTAAAAGATACAGTTTTTTACAGTCACTAAGGAGTTTGAATTTTTTGTGATGTAGATACAACGTTTTATAGAGGAACTCAGTTTCGTAAGAGACGGGTGTAGACACCGATAACTCGTCCCTTAAACGACCAAGTTCTAATTTCCGTTTCAAGGATTCCGACGAAAATATGTCCAAGGTTCAACATCTACTCTTTGAGACAACGAGTAATAGAGAAAAGTGTCACATCTATCGAAAGCAGATGATAAAAATTCTACCGATGTCATAATCAGTGAATGCCGAAATCATAACATCGACAACATGGACAAACTCCTCACGGTCTACATGTTTTCATGTTTGACGGCAGTCCCGAAGGAGACTTGTTGTCGGAGCCCAATAAGGACGATGACCTTTGAACCGATAGTACAGTTTGTTGACCTGATAAACCACTAACATCAAGTATTTTTTAGATTACTATTATTCAGTTTGTCTAACATAACGACTCGGTTAACTGACTAAAGTTGTCTTAAACTACGAAATATAACTGATTCTTCACATCCAGTAGAGAGTTACCACTGTGGTGAAGGGTGACATAAGAGTGAATTAAAGTCTAAAAAATAACATATCGAAGACCTCCTTTTTCAAATTTTCGAAAACAAACGTGGTATCTATTTGGAGATAAATTTGGTCTATTTGACTCGTTACCGAGGATAAATGTGTCGTCCTTAAACGTCGTCAACCCTACAAAAGAATAATACCATAGATAAGAGACGATTCAAAAAGTCGTCACTGTTGACTTGTAATAATAGTAGTGTAATCAGGAGGTTCTATTCTATGTGAGTCTCAGGAAAATTCATTCTTAAAACCTATTAATTTAATCATAGGACACGGGTAAAAAAAAAATTTCGATTGTCCCTTAGATATAAAATATTAATCCTTTTTGTATAATTTTTTTGGGTAGAGTGAAGTCGTAATTATGTGATTTTTAAGTCAAGTGATTTAAGATCACAAAAGTAAGAATATTAAGGGATTGGATAATTCTCTCGTCAAAACGGTAAAAGAAAGGAAACTTTATTAAGGTTGAAACATGACGTCTAGAAAGACTTCTATAAACCTCTAAATTGAGGTCACCATGTGTTTTGTCTTCTGTCTTATTAAGGAAATCGAGTTTTTTATGGGTAAAACTTTTGGTGTTTAAAGAAGAGAAACTATACTAGTGTACAACTTAAACAAATTACAAAAATACTCTTTACTGGGTTATTTGAAACTATTTTATGACGTTTGGTTACTTCAAATATACGTTTATAATTAACTTTAATCCTACTTAAGGTTTATGTTTCAAAGAATTCTCATTCAGACCAGTAGGATCCGAAGTCAAAAGTCTTGACTAGTTTTCAGAAGTATTCCGGTGACACGGGTAGTATAATCTTCGTATCAAAACTTTATTTTTTGTGTGACGAATAAAAGAGAGGATGAATTTTTCTTTCGTTGTTGATATGCAGACCAATTGACATACTCATTCGTAAAATAAGTATACTAAATGGAAAAAGGAACCTATATATCTCGTGTGTATATTTGTCACACTATCTTGAGTTTATACACCCTGAGTTTACTGACAACACTCTTTAAGTTTATAAGACAAACGGAAATTTCGATGTAAATATCATTTCACGAATAATAAATCCTAAGCAAAAAAAGAAGATAAACCGATGGATGTGTGTCATCTTCATTTATACAGATTTTAACCACGACCGAAACTATTCGGTGCCACTACTGTAGTCGGACTGAAGATCGAAGACCTTACGTCTTGACTCTGGAATGTCGCTAAACACCCGATACTCCAGGGTTGTATTGAGAGGAACAGTGGTGGATACTAGGTAAGGTTCGGTTCTGAGGACGAGATTTATATGATGTGTTACTTTGTTCTCATAAGACCTTATAGCCACAACAGTTTACGTCCTCCACCCCACCCCACCCCACTCTCCTCTTTTCCTTGGTGCCAAGACAATTTTTCATGTTTCTAAAAATTTAACATGTACCACATGATGTTACAATTACATGAATTATATTGAATTGACGTGTGAATTTGATCACCCTTTAAAGTACAATACACATAAGATAGTGTTAATTTTTTTCTTTTCGAGGCCTCAAGGTACCAGGACGGTATTTCTAAGGTTCGAGGGTTACGTCCTCTGTGGCCAACCTAGGGACCACCGTCTTGATTCTAAGGTGTTCGGGGTTCTATGTCTATTTTTGAATTTGTTCTTTTTTTTTTTGTTTTGTTTTGGTTTTTTGGGATATGCACCCAACAAAGACTTTTGACACGGTACCTAAGGTCCTCAAAAAGTGTTGACAGATTATTTAAAGATCCAGACTATACAGTAGACAACATTGGGACAGTGTCACTGGTCCAGCGAGAACGTCCTTATAAATGACTCGGTCCAACGACCCCCGGATTTTTTCGTTGGTAAGTAGTCCTTAATCATCATCGTGAATGTGGTTTACACCTCGATTTTCCTGGCGTCTCCTTTTGGACCTTTCATTCTAATTCTCGCCCACAATCTGTTCGTCGTATACCTTTATAGTGAACGAGGGCCCGACACCCGGGGGGCTCCTCGACCATTCACGTCTTTGGAGATGCTTCCCGGAACGGTAGTCGGGGCACGTCACTGGTGTTCCTGTTCGTTTCCGACCATGCTCCCTCAATCATCCGGAGCCCCGGGTGCCCTACTGGCACCCAAGACCGTGAAGGATCTCCCGCGTCACGTTAAAGTTTCCTGCCTCCGACCGGTTCCCGCTCTGCGGGGAGGTGAGAGGACGGAGCGCAGACGGACGATCGTTTCGCTCGACGCCGACGACGCCCTCCCGCGCGTGATCGAGTCTCCGACACGGACAGCGCCCCACCCCCGACCCCCACCCCGCGGCGATTTCATGAAGACGTCTCACTTTTAGTTAGCTGGGTTGCCCGCTCTCCATAAACTTTATTCCTCTTTTGGGTCTCATGCCCCGATCTCAACAGTAGCGGTAAGATAAGTCGAGGATCATGAGGACCCTCTTTGGTCAAAGACGTGGTCGTCACTTGATTGTGGACCCATAGAAGAATGAGAGAGGCTAATCTTACACTCGTGGGGACCCCAGAGGTCCGCACGTGTCGGTCTCGGATTACGCTACGGATCGTGAACCTTCTACGAGTCGTTCATTTACTCCTCGATACGAGACTTCGGCTCTGGTTCTGTCGCGTCCGTCTCGGGAGAGGTTTCAAGAGACGAACGTCTGTGCGGGGACGTCCACGACAGTGAAAGGTTTCAGAAGTGACGGGCGGCCGCGCGTGCGCGGGTGGAGCTTGAGGGGTTCGGGACCTTGATGGATGGTCGTTACCGCTGGTCGTCTGGCTGTCGTGCGTGTACTAGGGGTACTCGACCTACCGGCAGAGACAGCACTAAGCCGGGGTAACCCGCGACCTGACGCTGCGGCACCGGAACCGGGACGTCGCCCTGTGGTCCCGGAATTACCACCGGTCCAACGTCCGCTTCCACTGGTGATCGCGGCTCTCGGGGTCCTACCGTTTTCGTCTTCGCTTCTTTTGCAACGGGGTTAAAACGGCCCTCAATCAGGGTAACGGGGGTCCGGGTCACGATTACTTCGTGGTTCAGGGCCCGGTGACCTGTCATATGACTGGATGCGGGTCGTGGCCGTTGTCCCGCTTCCGCTCGTGCCGGTCGGTATGCGGATCGTCGTGCCGCGCCCACTGCGACCAGAAGTACACCGAACTCATGGTCACGCCGCGGGCCCACCGGTCTCGGGCGAGCTGCCGGTACCGCGACCGTTACTTCTCGCTCCTCTCGGGTTTCTGCCAGTACCAGTCCGGCTTCTTCCACGTGTTGGAGGGGCTGCCCAGCTCGACGAGGGTCGCGACCACCCTGTCCATCTCCTGCTACTGGTGGCCCGACCACTCGTCGACGGGCTGGTACAGCCACTCGCGGTCGGTCGGCTACGTGTCGTCCTTGCTGAAGAACGCGAACGGGAGGGCCGCGGACATCGAGAAGCTGTGCTCGCAATACCGGTCGCGCAACGGGTGCTTGGGCCACTAGTAGTACCAGTAGCTTTTCCGATGCCTGTGGCTCGGTGTCAGGAGCGACCCAAGGACCCCGTCGCACTCCAACAAGCCGCGGAGTTGCCGCGCGAGCCGGCGGGTCTACGGGCCCAGCCTCACCAACTTCGCGCATGTCTTTCCCCGCGAGCGCACCAGGGCCCAGCGGAAGTATGACGGAACCTCCAATCCTTCCCTGCCGTGGAACTCTTGTCGCTGCTCTCGGCCGTCTGGGCCGCGCCCTCCGCCGCCGACAGCCACCGCTGGCCCCGACCCCGACCCCAGCGCCGATCCGACGGGAGGTACTACGCCCCGCGTCGGCGGCGGAGTGAAGCGGTGATTCCGCCGCCGCGGCCCCGAGGGCCCGGTTCGTCCGTCGGCGCGGCAGCCGAGGGTCCGCAGGCCTCCACGGGCCGCGGACGATATTCGGGCTCCCCCCGCCCCGCGGGCACCCGCACCCGGTTTCACGTCACCCTCCTCCTACGTCTTCGTCGGCTCTCGGAGGGAGGGAGAGAGAGAGAAAGGGAGAGAGAGAGAGAAAAAGAACGACGCCGAACTAGTGACGAAACCGGCGGACCCGAGGCTTGTGGGAAGGCGGGGACCTTCTGAGGAGAGCTTTACGGGGCCGAGGACGGCCCCGGCCGACGGGTCGGTCCGACGGGGCGCGCCGGGGCGCGGAGGAGTCCAAGAGACGGTCTCCTCTCAAGCACCTCTCCGACCCTGACTTTCCAGAGGGAGCCGATGGGGTGGAGTCTGTTCAACGGTTCCACGGGCGGAAGGAGGAAGAGGTAGGTGTCTCCGAGCGACCTAGAAGGAGGACTGCGAGAAAACATTGGGACCGTTCACATAGAATGGATGGACTGGGACTCGTTAGATCCGTTTGGTGTGAGGACTACGCATCTACTCGCACTTGTAAAAAGGGAAAGACGAAACTCTGAGAGCGTACTAGAATTCGTCCGGTCCAACGAGACAGGGGTCCCCGCGTGACTTTGACATTTTGGTTGTCACGGTATTCTAAATTCCCTTATTCATGTCCTTCTGTTTTAGTCTGACAGCCTAAGTTTTTATTTCTTTAGGGTTGATGGTTGAGGAAGGAAGTGGGCGGATTTAATAAGAAGAAGGAATTGTAATTTATACATATATAATTAATTAAATTTTATAAAATTTTTCAATCGATTCCGTTTTCCCCGATCTCCGTCCATCGACCGTGATAAAGTGACAGAGTCGTGTAGACTTTATAACTTTAGTTTCCGACGATCGGACGAACTCACCCCCCTCCATCCCGTCTCTTTGTTCCGTTTGAGAATATTTCGGTAGAAAGAGGTGGGACCTGGTAAGAATACGTTAATCCTGATTTTTGACGTAAATCTACAATACTTCCAGAAGTGTAAATCACTTTTACGCGTATTAGCGAGTCATTGTAGAAAATAATTCGGTTATAAAATACAAAGTGTTGGTAAAGGGGTAAAAAAAGGTCTGTAGGAGGTTCATAACAATAATGAGGGGGAAATTCCACTCCATTGACTCCGAGGACTTCAATTTCTTACGCGGGTTCAGAAAGTCGTTAAGAGGTCAGAGGTTGAAGAATAGACTTCGTGTCATAAGAAATGTATCTATGGTATTGGTGAGAGTTGTCCACTATTCTGGTCGTCAAGAGTTTAGATCCCTCTCAGATCAAAAAGACGGAAAAGTAGAACAGCCCCTTTACCTTTCTAAAATTTTTAATAAAAACTTGAAGTAAAAAGGAGTATAAATTCTTTAATCTGGATTAGTAAGTCGAGTCAGCAAAGGTAGCACAGGTTGAGACACACTGGGATACGCGACATTGGACTCCGAGGAGTCAGGTACCCTAAGAGGTGGGTTCTTATGACGTCGTCCAACGGTACGGGAGGAGGTCCCCTCGAAGGACAAGGTCCCTACCTGGGGCACCGTAGAGGACGTAAAAGACGCAGTGTCCGCCTAAGTCAACCCTTAGGTGACTCGGTCAACCCTTCGGGTAAATGAGTCGGGATACTTCTGGTAATGAGTCGGAAAGTCTCGTTCTGACCCAGTCAAGTCAACAGAAAAGGTCGTATCAACTAGAGGAATAACCTACATTTTATCACCATCCTATACTCTTACCTCATATAAGGGAACGTAAGAAGGATACGACAACAAAACTCAGACATACTCTCAGACTTTTTTTTTTTAGTAATATCCCGATATCAAAAATTTCCTCTTTTTCGTTTTTACTTTACATTTGATAAAATTGTTGGACGTAATTAGTGTAGTGCAAAGTAAAAAAAAATGACAAAAAAGAAAATGAAAAAACTTTAAATAAACATTACGGTACACAGATTACTCTTGATTCTTCCTTATCTCTTCGCCAAGTAAAAAATTTAGAAGGGGGTTCGAAAATAATCAAAATTAATCAGAGTTTGAGTATAAACACTTTTACAAAAAGATTTCACAGTAAACTTTTCATTTTATTATAAGTTACCATAAGAGTCTATGTTCAAAATAGGTTTCGTAACCTAACTTTCATGTATAGTGTTAAATTACAATATCGTTATTTTGAGATCACATTGACATATAAATAAAATTTTAAATTCTGGAAAGGTACTAAATATGTAGTTTTTTTTGGGGGTTTCGGTTATATGTCACTGTAGTTTTTAACAAAATAAATATAAACTGGAGAAACTTTGAAAAAAAAAAAATGGTAATGACGTCATGTACAATCTGATATATTCTCAATTTTCATATTCCCGTACAATCGGAGATTGAGTGGAGATGGTTACGGAATTTACATAATGTAAAGTCTTAAAAACATATTGTTAAATGAGGAAAGACACATCTAACGAAGTAGAATAGGATTCAACAAACAAAACATCGATAAGTGGAACTTTTGTTCATTAGACCTCCTAGACTCCACAGTGATATCTTACGCCCGTGTCTTACTGAGGTCTAAGTGTGAAGAACCACAGTCTTGTCTTTATCAGACTTAACACAACCGGACTTTGTAGTGGCGGGAGATCACTGGGTTTCCAATTATTGTACGGTATATTAAAGACTTGTTATGTACGAAACGAATCCCTGGAGACTATGAAAAGTATCCCCGGATTGAGTAATTATGTATTGATGACAGTAAGACAGAAAGAAACTCAAAGACAAATTAGTTATGAGGTCACTCCTAATTTCAATATCTCATTCCATTGACTTCCTGGTGTATAAGTTTTTGAAATTTTTTCTAAAATTTCGTACATAAGTGGGTAATACATAAAAATTGACTATAATACGGATCCTCACTAAAATCAGGTATTTAAATTTATGGGATAACATGGAATGTAGAATTTTAAGTACTGTATACAATCATGAATCGTTCACGACTACTTAAATAACATATATGAAGATGACTTGAAGATAATCCTTTAGAATTTTATCTGTATTTAAATTTTTTTAATTTAGTGACTCATCAGTGACCCTCCTGACTACGACTTCGACTTCGAGATTATGAAACAGGTAGACTACGTTTCTTGACTGAGTGACCTTTTCTGGGACTACGACCCTTTCTAACTTCCGTCCTCCTCTTCCCTTGTTCAACCACTACCTGTTCCTTCGGACCACACAACGTCAGGTACCCTATCGTTTCTTAGTCTGTACTGATTGACTTGACCTTTTTGATTATTTATCAAAGTGTGTTAGTTCGGGAACTAATGGACTTCTATAGACGTCAAGAATGAGATATCTCGGTTGATGATTAAAGTCCTATAAAAGTTCAGTAAATAAGTTATTTATAACTCTAAACAGACGGTCAGATCATCAATTCTGAGGAACGAAGGTTACGTCCCCTACCTCCAAGTTAAAAACCACCCCCTTGATTCTAGAGTGTACGACGCGCCACGTGGGTTTTTATTTATTTATCACTCGTGGGTGAGATACAGTCTGTGGTATGTCGGCAGTTCCTGTGTTCTTTTTGTTTTCAAAACTGTAAATACCTCAAATATAAAATTACCCTTGAGAAAGGATGGGTTTTATTGTCTTCTTACGATTTGAGTCACCGAAAACACTAAACAGTACGTTTAGTTCTTTGGGTTAAAATCTTTGTTACATATCAAAATTTATTTTTCACCTTTTTACACATAAGTCCTAGTTTATTCTAAATAGAGTCCTTGTGTTCCATCTACATCGAGAGTTTGTAATTAGTTATATTAATCATCAAGTTGTTTTATCTGTGAAAATTCAGAAAAGATTTAGTTAATAGACCTATGGGATTCAGGAAAAATAACTGACGGAGAAAAGGTTTGAAAAGACAAAGTAATACACGGATCATTAAAAATTGACTTTTGACCTGTAATTTCAAGTATATGACATCACTGACACCTAAAGTAAAAAGAAGACTTCTAATGACTGAACCACCACTACCCCACCAGGAAAATCGTCAATTACACGGACCTAAGTTTTACGATTGTAAAAGAGAGGACTATCCGTCGATGACAATAGAGAACAGAGAAGTACTGACGAGAAATTCGGACCAAAGAACACTTAACTAGATAGGATAGATTACGTTTCTCGGTTGAGTAACCTTTTATGGGACTACGACCGTTTTCTTTTTCCCCCATCGTCTCCTACTCTACCAATCTACCGTAGTGACGGAGTCACCTGTACTTAAACTCGTTTGAAACCCTCTGTCGTTTCCTGTCTCCTCGGATCGTACGATGTTAGGTACCTTAGTGTCTCGATCTGTACTGAATGGTCGACTTGTTGTATGGATATACTAAACAACCAACAAGTCACTACCCCTAGTAAGACAGACCAAATAAACGAATATCCCCCAGAGAAGACTAAAGATCGACAAGACAGTCAAACCCCGACACGGAACCATAAAGTTCGGACACTTCGAAGTCGAACGAAAAATTTTAATCCAAGGTCCCGCTAAGACAGTAAGCGTATATCAAACCGACAGTTTACATCTAAACCCGTCTTCAAGGTCAAGTGAGAAAGACACCAAGAGTAACAAACTTAAAGGATAAATTTAGACGTCACCAAAAAGAGTTGAACTTGAGGGTAGAGAACGTGAAAAACGGTTACTCCCGTTAAAGAGATGGTGATAAAGGATACTCTATCAGTACTCCTAACCCATAGTGGAGTCAGGTTTTCCGGTCTTCAGAAGAATGGGGGCAGTCAACGTCAAAAACTCTAATTAAAAAAGAGACAAGACACACGAAAACTTACGAAAGGTTATTTAAATTTATCAACAAAATTTAGAAAATTGGTCTGAAATATTAACAATAGACGGTCTGTCACTATAACCGTATTACTATATGTTCGTCAAGTTACCTTATCTACACACACACACTCGAGTCAGCACAGGTTTAGACACGTTGGGGTACTATTGAGTTGTCCGAGGAGACAGGTACCTTAAAAGATCCGTTCTTGTGACCTCGCCCAACGATAAAGGAAAAGGTCCCTTAGAAGGGTTGGGTCCCTACCTTGGGAGCCGAGAACATAGAAGACGTGACCATCCACCGAAGAAATGGTGATTGAGGTAGACCCTTCGGGTGAAATATATTTATACATCAATATATAGATATATTACAAATATATCTATATATTTATATGTCTCTATATCTATGTTTCTATACGTATGTGTGTATGTATGTATTTACGTTTAAGTCAAAGGTCGTTTCACAAATTCATTAAGTCATCAGAAGTGTTTACCACGACCCTTTTGACCTATGGATATACGTTTATTTTTACTTGTGTTAGGAATAGAGTGTGGTGTGTGTCTCATAGTATGTAATTTAGATAAATCAGAATTCTGATATTTGGAAGATATAATTTTATCTTTTTGAGAACACTAAAGAAATGGGAGAGTAACAATGACCTTCATGAGGATGTCGAAAAAGAACAGAAAACTTGTGGATTGTTTGCACTAATAGAGAAAACCAGTAATATATGTCTTTAAGAAATATCAGAATTTATGGTCCTTGTTAGATTGAAAAAAAAGAACTTACAAACCTCGTATTAAAAAGACTTACAAATCCAATATTAAAAAATAATCGTCGTTAATGTAAAAATATAAATAACCACACATGTAAACACCTCGAATAAAAATAGTACTATTTAGGAATCCTCTCCTAACTATGTAGGGTTTAAACATAGGTGTCGGATATGAAGGGGACCTTAAGATCGGAGTAAATAGGTTGACTGACAGTAGGGTGGACCTATTGGGTTATTGTGGTGTCATACAAGTTTACCTTGAAGTTTAAAAGAAAGGGTAAGGACCAATATGGACAGAAGAGATAACGTTACATATTATCACGGTAGGTGTTTGAGTTCGGTCTTTAGTTTACCGGTAGGAATTGAGAAGGAAAAGGTTAGGTAATAGGTCATTATAATTAAGATAAAGGTTTTATAAGTAAGTGACATAGGTAGAGGTGTCGATGATAGAACCAAGCCCAGTGACGGTAGTAAATGGATTAGATGACGATAACAAAAATAAAAAAGAACCAAAATAGTAAAATTTAAAATAACACTGTTTTATTCGTTTTAAATTTATCGAATTTAAAATAAAATTTGTTTACTAAATCGACACGACAGAAACAACGACACACGCCCGAAGAGTGACACCACCGAAGAGAACACCGTAAGTCCGAGATCTCACACGCTCGAAGTCATCAACGTCCCGGACCCGGGGTCCGAGATCTCGTGTCCGTGTCATCGACACCACGTACCCGAATCGACGGGGCTTCGCACACCCTAGAAGGACCTAGTCTCTAATTTGGACACAGAGGACGTAACCACCTAAGAAATGGTGACCCAGTGGTCCCTTCGGGTATATAAAAATTTACAACTACTATAAAAGATGTGGACAGGAATAAAAGTGAAGGTTTAATTGGTTATACTTGTCCAACACCATATACTGAAGTCTCAAAAGAAATACGAGTATATTTCTATACAAGTGAATGTTATGTACCCAAGGACGACGAGACAAACGGTCGAGACTTAATGTTAGACTCATTTTATATAAAATGAGAATCAAACCTAGAGGGATTGATCATTTCAATTTAGGTAAAAGGGTACAGATAATTGAAAGAACAACTAAAAACACGTGACGGGTGACCTAATAGTAATACGATAATTAAACGTCCTCGAGAAACCTATAAATCTATAGGTGATGGACAAAGAGTAAAAGGATGGGATAGTAAAACGAATAAAAACAGTACAAATAATGGTATACATCTTTTAAACAAGTCATTTTACAAATAGGAAGGGAAATACTAAAAATCCTAATAACGAATTCTTTCAATTTCAAAGAGGAATTAAGGATATGAGCAATGTAAAACCTTTTATGACGAAATTATTAGTACAAATTAGTTTATCTAAATTTAAAAATGAAAAATCGTTTATTTCACCTTCAAATTGAAAAAAACCATTAATATACCGATTGATCGTGATAATTCATTTAGTATTAAGAAGAGAATTTATGGTAAAATAGTATATGATTTAAAGATATATCGGATCTTAGATCCAGAACGAAAGATTTATAGTAAGAAGTTATTCTTGGTGGTCTCGAGGAACCTCTTTACTGACTACCTACCGACTCCGTCCTTTTACTACTCGGATGTCGTAGACATAATAGTTTTTAGTCTGACGAGTTTTCTGTTTTCCTACCACTATACAGTTTCTTTGTGTCCTCAGTTACATTTTGTCAAGGGTTATCGATTAACCTTGTTAAACTGGTTATTTTATATATTACCTTAGACCTTATATTAGGTTTACATTTATATGTGTCCAGGTATGACTATATTTACTCATTTATTTACTCATTTTTTCTCCGTTTGGACGAATTATATACATCTATGAGGGGAGAGGTCCTTGACTCTGTATCAGGGGGAATAACTCTCATACGAACTAAAGTACTGAAAGTCCGTAAATAACACGAAATTCAAAGTCTATGACGTAAAAATCTATCTTCTAACCACCGTTAGGACGTGGTAGTCTTTTACCAATCATAAAAATTTTTATTCTCATAAAATCTGAATTCCATACATATAACAGCAAAATCTGTATTATAGTGTGTGAATTATCTGAAATCATATCCCATTTGTATTGAAAATATACGTGATCGTTCGGTCATTCAAACACACTTAGCGAAATGACACTATGGACGAAATGACACCACCAGACCTTAACTTGGCCGTCAATAGAGGTTGCATACGGACACGAAGGTTTCTTGTATCATAATTTTTCTTTTATCATCATGGAAATACTGCCTCTTTAGACCGTTTGGGACAGAATTGTTTCACTACCAATTGTAGAGGCCATTACAGTACACCTATGTAGAGAACTATACACTACTCCTTCAGTGAAGTGAGGATGTCATTGGTAAGGTTTGGGGTATTGGGGTCAGATTAGTACTTTTCTTTCATTGTCTATTTGGGGTTTACTTCTAGTAAGATGTCCTGTGGTCTTTTCATGAGACCACGAGTCCATAAGACATCTTTTGGACCATTTGACCACCTTTAATTTCCTTTAGACCTCAATTGTCATTACACACTTATAACGCAAAGAACATAAGAACTTTTAATACGGTTTATAATTCCCATGTCTTTGAGACTAATAGAACCGTTCAAAAGATATATATATTTTAATAGGGGGGTTTCTATATATTCCCACATAAGAAAAGACATTAGAGAATGAAATAAGGTGATTCAATGAATATAAAGATCCACTTATCAAAACTGCCCGAATCTAGTGCTTGAGAAATAACGTTTTAAGTCTGAATTTAACTTCATCCCTTTTGGTGATCTGGTAATTTACTGGATTTAGTTTAGGTAATGTTAATATGTCACCTTCACTGTTTATCTAAGTTTCCTAATCTAGACTGTCTCACGGACTTCTTGACACCTACCCCAAACATTGTAACATATCCTCCGGCACTAGTTTTGTTAGGGGTTCTTTTTCTTTACGTTTTTCCGTTTTACCAACGCACTCCTCCGGAATGTTTATTGACTCTTTTCTCTTCCTTTCCGTTTCCTCTTTTCCTCTCTATATGGATAGATTTACGTCTCAAGGTTTCTTATCGTTCCTCTCTATTCTTTCGGAAGGAGTCACTACTTACGTTTCTTTATCTCCTTTGGTTATCTAACCCTTTCTGATCTCTAGAGAAGTTCTTTTAGTCTGTATGGTTCCTTTGTAAGGTTCGTTTCTACCCGTGTTATTTCCTGTCTTTACCACACCTAGATTGTCTTCGTCTTCTATTAATTCTTCTACACCGTTCTTATGTGCATTCTTGATATGTCTTTTCTAGAATTACTGGGTCTATTGGTGTTACCACACTAGTGAGTGGATGTCGGTCTGTAGGACCTTACGTTTCAGTTTACCCGGAATCCTTCGTAGTGGTGCTTGTTTCGATCACTACCACTACCTTAAGGTCGACTCGATAAAGTTTAGGATTTTCTACGACACTTTTACGACGTGAGTTATACGGTTGTTTAAACCTTTTGAGTCGTCACCGGTGACCTGATCTTTTCCAGTCAAAAGTAAGGTTAGGGTAAGGTTAGGTTAGCACGTCAAGTTTGATGACGTGTTAACGCGAGTAGGGTATACGATCGTTTGATCACGAGTTTTAAGAGATTCAATCGGAAGTCCTCATACACTTGACTTTTGAACCTAAAAGTTCGATCTAAATCTTTTCCGTCTCCTGGGTCTCTAATTTAACGGTTCTAGGCAACCTAGTTTCTTTTTCGTTCTCAAGGTTTTTTTGACGGTGAAGACGAAATGACTGATGAGGTTTCGGAAACTGAGACACCTAGTGTTGTTGGACTCCTTTTAAGAAGTTCTCTACCCTTATGGTCTGGTGAACTAGACGGAGGACTCTTTAAGCATACGTCCAGTTCCTCGTTATCAATCTTGGTCTGTACCTTTTTGTCTGACCAAAGTTTAACCCTTTCCTCATGTAGTTCCGACATATCAGCGGGACGAATAAATTGAATATACGTTTTATGTAGAACACTTTCCGGTCCGATCTACTTCGTGTTGGACCTTAGTTCTAACGGTCCTCTTTATAGTTATTAGACTCTGTACGTCTGTGGTGGGAATACCGTCTTTCTCTTCTCCCTGAGTTCTCGGAGAACTAATTTCACTTTCTCCTCATTTTTTCGACCGAATTTTGAGTTGTAAGTTCTTTCTAGTACCGTAGACCAAGGTAGTCAAGTACCGTTTATCTTCCCCTTTGTTACCGTTGGTACTGTCTGAAATAAAAGAACCCGAGGTTTTAGTGATGTCTACCACTGACGTCGGTAATTTTCTACGAACGAGGAACCTTCTTTGTATACTGTTTGGATTTGTCGTATAATTTTTCGTCTGTAAAACGGTTGTTTCCGGACGGTCAGTTTCGATACCAAAGAGGTCATCATTACATACCTACACTCGACCTGATATTTCGACTCACGACTACTTAACTACAAAAACTTGGCACCACAACTTCTGAGAACTCAGGGAACCTGACGTCTTAGTTTGGTCAGTTAGGATTACCTTTAGTCAGGACTTATAAGTAACCTTTCTGAACGACTTTGAGGTCCTGAAACCGGTAGACTACGTTTCTTGACTGAGTAACCCCTTTCTGGGACTACGACCCGTTCTGACTTTCGTCTTCCCCTGTTGTCTTCTACTATACCAACTTACCGTAGTGTCTGAACTGCCTCTTCAAATTCGTTCGAGTCCCTCAACCACTACCTGTCCCTTCGGACCTCACGACGTCAGGTACCCCAACGTTCCTCAGTCTGTACTGACTCACTGGTTTGACTTGACTCGAAGTACATTTGTCGTAGTTTATCTCGTGTGTATGAATTTGAGGGGTTCACATAAACTTCCCACAAAAAACAACGATCACTCAAGACACAGTTAATCCAGTTCAACTGACTAGAGGGGTAAAAACGGTATGTCAAGATAGTTCAAAACGAAGTACAAAAGTTGATAATGTACGTATTTGCGAATACTAACTAATACGAAAACTGAATGCACTAAATAAGGATGAGAAAGGAGTCAAAAATGATGTTGATATCATAAAGGTGGGAAAGTGAAGGTTGGATAAACATAGAAATACAAGTGTTATCTAAATTCTCGTATACACAGAACGAGGTAAATAGATCACTGTTAGAGGAAATTGTACCATAAACTTGTCACCAACCCGAATTTGGATGATGGTAAAAGGTAGTGCAAAGAAAAAAGACGGAGGAAAACGTGATAAACACTAAGGTAAAAAAGGGAAAAATTCACATAATACACATTGAGGACCAATCCAAGTCACCACGAAAATATCGTATGTAGAATAGTTTCATGGAAGTTCTATACATGTTGAAACAAATATTGGGATGTTTACCGAGGTACCGAAGGTAAAGGGGGGAAAACTGGACTCGTTGAAGACGACAAATGAACGTGGATTTAGAGTGTCAGATAAACGAAATTTGTTGATAGAAAATCACTGAATTTTTTTTTTTAGATTAAAAACATACTCTCTAAGGTGAAACCTCTTCAATTTCAAATATGTAAACTTGCCCATATATATCTTATCATCCGGCTAAAAATTTTTATGGAAATTTCTATGACGTACTAGAAGACAAAAAGTGACAAGTCTGTCATGACCGACAGTAGGAATAGTAAAGAGATATTTGCTGAAAAAGAGACCGACGAAAAGTAGAAATAGTGTCCGAAAGTTGTTGAACTAATACTTATCTAGACGAATTTAAAGACATAGATACGAATCTGGAACTATACCTTACGAAACACTCTTCGTAAATTTGAGTTCCTAAAATGTAGTTCACAAAATCTAAGTAAAGGTATTAAACCCCTTTTATAATGTTCACTTTAAAGGGTTATAGGAGAACCGTAAAAAAGATAACGTCCCAAAATCATTACGTCCACGGGCGTGGCCCAATACGTCGGACTCTTCATGAATGTCCCAGAAGTAAAGACCATCTCTTAATTGCTCTTATGAAACGTTGGAAAGGAGAAATCACAAAGAATACATAATTCTTGTCACACTAATATGTCGTTACGTTAAGACATTAAGGTTGGTTTGGTAAATGTTTGCGCGTCTATAAATTGAAAGAGACTAGTACCAGTGATCATAGTGTGATTTTAAGAATTTGAGATTATCGGTGTATTAGATTTAATGTTATTCTACTAAATAGAAAAGACGAGTCTTAAGACTACACTTCATAAATTCGTAACTTTTCCGTTGTAAAAGTCGTCTAAACTTATTGATCTCCATTACAGTAATTCTCCTAATTACATTAATGATTAAATATTCTAAACACCGTATGTGTAGTGAAGGTACAAAAAAAGTCTAGAAATCAAGTGATTTCTCGTTTATTGAGGATTAAAGTCAAGTCAGCGAGTCAGCACAGACTGAGAAACGTTGGGGTACTTAGTGTCGTGCGGTCCGGAGGGACAGGTAGTGGTAGAGGGCCTCAAGTGAGTCTGAGTGTAGGTAACTCAGGCACTACGGTAGGTCGGTAGAGTAGGAGCCAGCAGGGGAAGAGAAGGACGGGGGTTAGGGAGGGTCGTACTCAGAAAAGGTTACTCAGTTGAGAAGCGTACTTCACCGGTTTCATGACCTCGAAGTCGAAATCGTAGTAAGGAAGGTTTCTTTAGGGTCCCGACTAGAGGAAGTCTTGAGGATTAAATGTAAAGAATATTATTTACAGGTTTAGAAACGGTTATTTTACTTGAAGTGACAACATCAATGGTTAGTTATTATAAAATACGATAAAAGATAATTTTCGAAAATCCCGGAGTTTTGGATAATTTATGCCAACATCAGATACAAATGACAAGATTTTAAAATTCATTTATATACTGTCATAAAATTATTTGTGTTTCCGAATAAAAATTTGAGTAACGAATGAAACGTTTACTGTGTGAGGTTACATGAATCAAGGTTCTCAATATGTAAGATTTCCTTAAGTTAATGGTTAAGTATTCGTTTAAACGAATCCAACCATAAAAACGTCTCTGTACAATCCTTATTTGGTTCTCGAATGATTTTAAGAGAACGACGACGACGATTCAACGAAGTCAACACAGGCTGAGATACGTTGGGGTGTCTGCCGTCGGGTGGTCCGAGACGGTAGGGTCCTAGTCTCATTAAGACACGAAGACAGGAACCCTTATATTTTTCTTTGATTTGTTTAAAGTTTTGTACATGGTCATTCCGAACCAAAGGTTAGAAGAGAAGTCGAGTCAAGTCAACGAGTCTTCACAGGTTGAGAAATGTTGGGGTACCTTTGGAAGAAAATCGACAAATGTTATTTGGATTCAACCACAAAATGGCCCGAAAGACGACCGAATCTACCATTTCTTAGACGGATATTCCGTCCTCTGGACCCAAGTTTGGGACCCAACCCTTCAAGGAGACCTCTTCCTTTACCGGTGGGTGAGGTCATAAGAACGGACCTCTCAAAGTGCCTGTTTCCTCGGACCGTCCGATGTTAGGTACCCCAACGTTTCTCAACCTCGGTTGACTCACTGAATTGGGAAAATACAACCGTATGTGGCTTCTGTTGTCACAAATGTACGTTAAAGATGTCTAAGATATGATGTGACTTTGTATGTCGACCTACTCATTTACGTTTGGAATAATCGAACACTACTTTACCTTGATAATTTGACTTTTTTTTTTTTTTTTTCAGGTCAAACCGTTGACCGATAGTATTGAAGTCTTTCTTTTGAGGACGTTGGTTTACAAAAGGTCATTTCTTATTCGTAAAGGAAGTTATTCATAACCTCCTTTTTCGACTGACTTGAGAAATTCTTTGTACTCTATAAATATAAATAAGGGAACAGTTTGTGACCTACGATCGATATCTTACGACTCGCTCGATCTTTATGACCCATTTTCTGAAAGTTCTTTAAGTGGACTTGATACCTTTGAGTCCTTAGTACCTCTCGTAGACTCACAAAACTTAGCTCAGTACTTCTAGTTCACTTTTTCCCTACCATTACTCTACACATGTCCCGTATCCTTTGAACGTGTATCTACCTTTAAATAGTGTTCATCAGTCGTACCGAGTACCCCGATCGATATATCCGAAACACGGGTCAAACGACCTTGACCGTCCCCTTTCCCTTCCACAACATCAGTGTTCTAAAATCAAATTGGGACTCTTGGTATCCTTTTAAAAATTTGTTCCTTTAATGTACTTGTATTTGTCGATTTTTGGTGAGACTCATGACTTTCCTATTGATGAACCAATTTATAGTAAATCGTCTGACACCTTCTGGAGATGATATACATTCTCTCCATCACTCACTCACGACCAGCGAGTCAACACGGGTTGAGAAACCTTAGGGTTCCTGACATCGAACGATCCGAGGAGACAGGTACCCTAAGAGGTTCGTTCTTATGACCCTCACCTAAAAGTAAGGGAAGAGGTCTACTAGAAGGGTTGGGTCACTAGCTTGGGTCCAGAGGACGTAACTTCCGCCTAAGAAATGGCAGACGTATGCGGTATACGGTCGGACGGCGACGATGACGACGATTCAGCGAAGTAGTCACATGCTGAGACACACTGGGGTATCTGCCGTCGGGTGGTTCGAGGGGGTAGGTACCCTAAAAGGTCCTTTCTCAAGACCTCACCCGACGGTGACGGAAGAGACTAAGTTTCAATTTAGTCTAAATAACCTCCACCCTTCCGTTCTCTTTAGATTCTACTGAGAGGTGGGATGGAATGACTATTACAACAAATAGTTACACTTTATATGATCAAAACTACCTGTCTAACGTACCCATCTTTAATCTATACAACTTTGGCAAACTGTAAATTTTTCTTCCGTATATCATACGTCAAATTACCTAGACCACGATATCTTTCCCAACTCATCCTTGTGAAATCATAATGGTATGTTTTATAGACTCGGGTGCCCATCCCTCATTATAAGTCAATTAACGACATATGAGTATGCGATCAGTATTTTTACAGGTTACAGTATGTCGAAGGTACTTCATTTTTAAGTTTAGACCGAGAGACTAAGGTCCCTTTCTCATGTCTATCTTTACGTGATAGTGACGGTTTAGGTGGTGACCCTAGTGTGGGTGAGTGAAGTATAATGTAAGCGCGGTCTCCATGAGTCAGAGACTATTACCGTGTCTCTTGTCCAGTGTCTACAAAGTCAAACACCCATCCATGTTTTGAGAAACAAGACTGACGGGCTAATTCCAGAAATTAATAGTGACAAAAATCCGTGAAAAGTTACACCGCGTCAAATAAAGACTGTCGTAATAATGAGCCAGGGAAGAAAAAGATTCCAAAATTTGGTGGTTTCATAAAACCTAGAGGATCTTGTGTTGGTTTAGAACTCCGAGGTGTTTAATCGAGTGGAATAAGTAGTCATTTGGACAGGAAGTTCTGACGAGTTCAGTTAAGGAATTCTCAAACGGAGAAGTAAGTCTGTTCTGACTAAAAGAGGGGTGAAATCGTCTCTGAAATAACGAAGATATTCATTCTGATAAAGGGGTGATCTAACTCTAATACACTTTCCCCAACAGGATGTATGTAAAACCGAAGTTTAGGTCCAGAATAAGTCAACTTATTACATATATGGTAGTAAGAAGAATACATATAAAATTAGTAAGTAAATACATATTCAATGGTCAATAACAATAAAAGAATACAATCATACAAATGAAACGATTTATGTTCGTAAACATTTGATAATCAATAGTGTACAAGTAGAAAATTGGTACACGTTACGATGTTGTGGGAGAACATTCGTAGGCACACCAAGTTACACCGACCCTTTTTTTTTGACACAACCGAGATTACGGTGGACTTAAGTAAGAATGACTATAATATAAATTGACAGTTCCAAGGAGGAATTCCAGTTTCGATAGTGGTAGTGGTTCCAGATCTAAAATAAGGAAGTTGATGGACTACTATTTGGAGGGAGAGGTTGTTAAGAAGGAAGGAAGGGAAAGAGGTAGTAGATGGTCTCTTACCTCCGTTCAGTTTCCAATTCTCAGTTAGACTTTTTCTGTGAGTTACCGGTTTCAACCTTCAAACTCGTCTTTTATTGTGTCGTAAGTTGATACTGAATTTCTTATTTATACGTCTTCAGGTATGTTCACATTTATTTATCCTCTGTTTAGATGTTCACTTAAGTTTATACGCATCTGTCGGAAAACGGTGTCCCCCCACCTTAAATTAAGAGGGGTAGGGATGAGACTTCCACTCGATGTGAATCACTGAACGATTGTTTGTTACCTCATCTAATTCCCCTTTTTTGACTTGATGTTACCACTAAAGTCCGTTAAAGACATTCTTCCCGTGAAAAGAAGACACTATAGACGAGACTTTGAGTTTTTGAGTCAGGTTAGTGTTCTTTTTGGTCTGTTTGAGTCTTACTCCCTGTAAGATTTCCTATGGGTCGGTCATGAGGAGAATTCAGTAGTTTCCGTTCGTTTCCTACTGTTGGACAGTCTGGTCTCCTCTGACCTCTATATACTCTTTGTTCACCTTCACATTACATCGTGGGACCTAATCTCATTACCTTTTTATGACTTTAAGTTTATTTTGGACATGACATTCATTGTCATTGTATAGCTACAACCAAAGAATCGAAACTGTTTGAGTGTCTCACTATACGATTACTACCACCTCTGACCCACCCTCGTGTACCCTTGAAAGACAAGTTGGAAACGTTGAAAAGACATTTCGAAAAAATTAAATAAAATTAACCTCCAATTAATGAAATGTTATAACATAAGTTTTATCATACAGATGAATAGGTGGATGAATATTTTCTGGTTTTAATTGTGGAAGAATGATTTAGTCTAAAAAATTTTTTAGATAAACTGAATTGTAAATAGAGGAGTTTGTCCAATAAACCAACAATGATCTCCATTATGACCATAGACGGTACTCCGAACCCCTACTTAGGGGTAATTCAGGACACCAAGGGAACCCGTTTAAAATTAAAGGAATTTGACATTAGACAAACATTTTGTACCCTACTATATATTATCATACATTTCTACTGTCCTTCTTAATCGGTCCTTTAGTCATAATGTATGGAAGTTGACGGAAATTTGTTTTGAGGTAACAAAGGGTCTTTATTTTGATAAAGGTCAAATCCTTTCGATAGTTCAATAAAGATAATTTTTTGTTTTGTAGATTGTTAATACAGTTTTAACAATCCCTTCTTCTCTCTTTAAAGTATGGAAGAATGGTCGTAGATAATTTTGTCGTGACCGACACCTTCGGTTTATAGTTCTTCTACACTCTTTTTTTTTTAGTCAAAATGGAACCATATACACGATCTCTCAAAAGACGAATGTCGAACGAGACTTGAACCTTAGACAACGGTTATGGTTGATAAGTTATAACAAATCTATTTTCCTAAGATTTATCTTTAATTCTTGTGAATTGTCAATTTTTTCTATGGACAATTCACGATTCTTCGTGTGATACTGTACAATAAACGGTGTACCTTATTCTATACAAGACCACGTCTCACAAGTTGATCAAACCCATGAGAGACAAATTTTTTTCAGTTTTTAACGACTCACTGTTTCTAATATCACTAGTACCGAAACCGTACAAAATTTGGTTTGTAAGTATATATTTTTATTCCACTGAAATGTATTTCCATTCACTTGTGTCCTTCAGATTTTACGTGTTAGTTTTCATTATTTGGTCTGACGTTTATCAAATTTTTACTTGCAATTTAGTCTCGAATTTTTAAGATTAAATAAAGATTGTTTGTAGTGAACTACGAACTGAGTGTTCGAAATAAATGTAAACAGATGTCGTAGTAAAGGAATACTTTATATGATCATGTCGAATTTGGTTTATTTTAGTATTAGTAAGTTTAACAGACATTTGATGATAATCGATTCAAATATTGGAACGTAAACGAATAATCATGTCAGTTTCAAAATTTATGTCTTTCGTGTTCTTATTTGGTTGTTATCGTACATCTTAGATCTTCTAGTAGACCCGTTAAATCTTCCACCTGAAAGTTCTTCAGACTCCGTGTTAATGTTCTCTCATTTTCAAGAACACGTTGGATGTCATTTACATCGTTTTTTTTAAATTCTGTATTTTTTTCGTCCCCTTCAAGTGACATTTTTATAGTAGTTTTATAAAGATGTATACGATAAAACGAAAGTAGAAATCTATTTGACTTCTCTTTTTAGTGAGTAAAATTTTATTTCTTGTTTACATTAAAAATAGACAGATGATTCATGGAATTTTGTAAAATTAAAAGTCAACGTCATCTGTACTTACAATTCCTTTTTGTTTGTTTTTTGTTTTTGTTTTTTACACCCATAACTAAAGGTACGTGTTTTTCAAGGGTTCGTGTAGACAGTTGAAGGGAATTATATGAATGGAACGTAACAGTGACTTCTATGACAATTCTCTTTGGAAAAAAATTTTTGGTCTTCTGTTTTATCTCGAGTTTACTGGTCCAAAACTCTTTATTTTGTTTAGAACTTTCATAAAATTCGGTATTCATTAAAGTTCACTTATCATCGTTAATAAAGACGAATACAGTACTCCTTTATTCGTAAACAATGAGTCCTCTTTTAAAACACGTCACAAATTTGTGGAATTTCGTTTACAAGTAAATTTAAGTGATACAGAACAGAGACAACCAGAATATGGGTTTCTCTTTATATAAGGTTTCGAAAGAAGTTAAATAAGTAATTGATCCTAAATTAAAACAGATAGGATAACACACTATTGACTGAAAAATTTTCCATAGTGTGTTTCCAAGACTTTTGTAATTTGTGAATATATACAAAAAGAGTAGTTGGTGTAATCATCTCTACTTGACGATCCGTAAGAACAAGTTTTAGTGACACAGTCTTTCCGTCTTTGATTATAGAAAGAGGAGACGTTAAGTGTTTTGAAAAGACATAATTTGAACCACCACGTTCTTCATTTTGATCTATCTCTGTTACTAAGATTCCGTGGGAATTGTCCCTTAAAGTTTTATTTCTTCAAAGATCAATTGACAAATTGTTAGACAATTTGAAAAAGATCATTCTTAGTGAAACTTTGTCCAATTGTTTATCCGACTCAGGAAAGGGGTCTAATTGTACTTGTCTAACAAAGGTTGATGAAATGGTGTCAGAACGGAGGTACGGGTTTCAGGTCTGTTCGGATCTATTACGAGTATAAACCTCTACTCTTTTTGTTCTCAAATTCAATCTTTTGTTTCATGAAACAATATCGACTCTACAATATCGAATTTTTTTGTTTACCTACATTTATTACTTACTGTTTGTTTCGTAGATAAAACCCTATAGTACCGAATTTTATGACAAATGAAAATTGAAGTGTTTATTTGTGTCGACATAAAAAGACTTTTCGTTACTTTCCGTACGTGGAGATGATCGTCTCAATCGTGAAGACTGGTTCATTCTGTGGTTGAAGAATTTTTTATACGAAGTACGTAATATAACCTGAAAAAAAATTCTACATTTAAAATTATGTAATAAAGAAAAAACTTGAACTTGCCCTTGGTCTTACCCTACTAGGTCTTCCACTGGACACCACGGACATTCTGTATTACCCCTTTTGTCCATTAGATCATTCGACCTCGACTTATAGTTGAAGGAAATATACTGAAACTCTTATCCTTTTTAATTTGGAGTAATTTGACCATTTTCCTTATTAATTTTAGATTCTATATTTGAATATGTGTATTTTAATTGATCATAAATTGAAACCTATACTCGGGTCATCGTCACGTTGGTATTAATTTTTTAGAGAATTCTATATCGGTGGAGAGTTAATAAATCCCGTTACTTCCTTTCGGAACGTTTCAACATATGTTGATGTCTAATTATGTTGTTTCCGTATATTTGACCCATTACCGTCACACTGATTTAGCAAGAAAGACTATATGACATGTATCACACCATTTCGATATGCATTTTGTCTATATCGTTCCGAAGACTGACACATACGCTTATATATAGGTTTTTATTAATACAAAACCTTTAGATCCAGCGTGTTCTACTGACATGTTAATTCAATGTCCTAATATAAGTACGTCGATCATACTTATTCAGTTATATAGTTGGACCCATTTCATCACCACAAGGCTCCCCAACCGGGACCCGAGTCCCAACAAATCACAAAAGTGGTTAGTGGACCGAATACCTTATCTCTTGTACAAGTAATTCAAATCTACTGTTGTTTGATCCCCCTAATATACACCGATTCTATTTTTAAACTTCTTCACCATTTTTTCGTTGTCTAACTTAAAGTATTTCATGCCTCATTAAAAAAAATTTTGTTTCCTTATTTACGTGTCTTTACTTTGATCGACACACATTGGAACTATAGATGTGAAGTTTTACCCTTCTGCGTTTTGGTTAGTAATACATGTTCTTCTCCAATTGAGATCGTAACTGTCCTTTTTAGTCTAAAATAGATTAGGAATGAAAAGTGTTCGGCTTCCCTATATTTTTAAACGTTTCTAATAATTCCTTCGGTAATTTTACCGATATATTAATCTGTGACTCCTTTTTCTCTTTTTATTACTTTGACTTATTAATAAATCAGACGAAGTCTTTTCCGACTGTCTACTGTGTGAGAGGTTTAAAATTTTTATAGTTGTGTCCATTTCATTAGATCAGTTCTAGACAAAGATGTTTTTTCCTTAAGCCTGACTTTCTATTTTTATATAATCGATATTCTTGTTAAAGAAATATTTCCCTTGTTTTTGTTGTTAAACAACACCTTTACATAAATATGTATAAATTTATTCCTGTCTGAAGGTTAATAGACATTATCAATTAAACGAATAATCTACGGGATCTTAGGATGTCAAAGATTATAAATTACATTTTGTCTATCGTATTTAATTATGAATATGTTTAGTTAGAGATTTAATGTAGTTGTGTGTCGAAAACTTAATCTTTGAATTCTCTGTCTTTATTGGCTCTCAACCGATATTATTAATATATACTTTTATTTTTAAATTTGTTATTTTATTAGTCTCTCACCTTCTCTCATCAAACTAGATGAAAAGATTTGTTGGACTAATTTTGTGTATCTCATTTGTTTCATTAATTAGACGAAAAACTTCAAGTGTCAACTCAAATTTCACCCATTGTTTCCTCTATTACTTTTGGATTAGGAACTGATTCAAGTCAATTAGATGATTTGTGTGAATTCTTGTGGGTAAGAATAAAGATGTCTTTGGGTTTGGAAAGTCCACTGGCACTAGAACAAGCAGAAAAAAAAGCTAGTGGTCTACTTCTTCTAGATCTTGCTGAAGAGAAAGACAAGGAGAGTCCTCTACTACTACTTGAACTCATTCTAGAAAAAGCACCCCTTCTTCTTGGGGACACCCTGGACCTCGACCTAGAAGTAACTAACTCTTTGTTTAGTTTGTAAAGTAATTTTCTTCTTTACTCCGTCTACCAAATCAAAGATCGAGGTTTTTATTTGTTAAATATCGATGTCTTTAAAATATTCTTTCTTATGAATGACGAATGAGTTGTCTTCTGAAGACCAAGTTGGTACTTTAGTTAAGATAAATTAAATTTAAGTGGTGATCCATTCACGAGTGATGAAATTAATTTTTGATCAGATTACATAATTTTATCTTAGAATTTAAGCAAAAGATTTTAAATTTCCGAAGGTAAAATTTCACATTCTTCGTTTTGATTGTCCATTCGTAAATATATTGAAATACAGATCTTTGATGTAGGAAGGTAAACCCCTTTTTTATACATAATATGTTGAAGGACTTCTTTTATTATTGTCAAACAACACCTTAATTCGTTGAATTATCAATTCAACGAAATCATTTTCGTCCATATGCTCCTGTTTTACTGTATTTTGTCATCGATAATTTGGTAATTTTGTAAGTTTCTTTTTATTTCATTGAAATTTTGAACTAATTGTCATAAACAAAAATACTTCCTAATGATAGGTACTTCATACTTCACAACTGTAAGTGTACAAAGTCCATCTCCATTTACACGTTTACAAATTTATGTCATAAAGAAGTAAATGCATAAAACCAACTTCATTAAATCGAGTTTGAAGGGTTTTTTAAGTGGAAACCCGAATTTTATTTTAGTCTTTCGGGTTTTCCTCTTAAGAAACCTTTCAATATTCGTTACTTTTTTTACAAACTTTTCTTATACTTCCGACAAGACATTTGGAATTTCACGAAGGGTTTCCTTGATCCTGGATTCCTAGAAGTAGATTCTTCGTGAGTTTATTTTCTTGACTTTGTGACTATTATGTATTATTGTTATTAGATTGAACGAAAGATAGTATAATTGAATTATGTTCACACATATAGTAAGAAGAATTATAATAGCTTAACATCAACGGGAGATTACGATGTCTAAACCGAGATTTTATTCCATAATTCGTTAATAAAAATGGTTGATCGATTGTGATGTGAAGTCACATTAAGGTAAATTCACCCTAAAATCAATAAAAGAATAAGAACAATCTACAAAAATTATCTAGTTGTTTAATTTAATTTTTCTTACCGTCGTATAAAACTGGTTCAGATCTTTTTTGAAATTCTCTGGTTTTCGATCAAAGAGTGAACGAAGAAATGTTTAATAAAAAGGGAGACGTCACGATTGATTTACGTTGGACTTCAAATGTTTTTACGAAGTTCTAGTGTAAGATGGATTTGGTGGTTGGTTGATAAATTAAACACCTTAAATTCACAGATATGAAGAATGTATGATGTGTGTGACACATATTATAAGGAACAACATAATGTCTCTTCACTTTTATTTTGGGTGAAATAGACTACATTTAATGTCTTAATAAAGACATTTATGACTTTATTAACGGAACGTTTTGACACAACTCCGTCAATAAAAAGATGGAAAATTTGTACTTCATTTGAAAAAGAAAAATAGACGTATGAATAATATTAAGGATGACGTTTTATTGAAATTACTCATCCGTAAACCACTATTTGGAGCCGACGTAGAAGGGTAAAGTAGTGTAAAATCGTGTTTTTATCGTTTGGAACGTGTTACGTTTTATTGGTGGAATTAAGTTAGTACCCTTACAGAACCGTGTGACGACCGTTACCTCTGTAGAGTGCCACTCTTTTAATTCGACTCCGTTCTCGTAATCAAAAGATTACGATTTTATTTTAACTGTTTATCTTCGTTTTATTCTCCTTTTTTTCGTTGCGGAAGACGTCGGAAATTTATAAAAGAGAGAGACGAAATGTCTCTCTACGATGGAGTAAGTGGAACTAAAGCTGGGTGCTCTAGAGCTTGCAAGAGACCTTGACCTTGCTCTAGAACTGACGCTTGACCTTCTTGAAGAACTTGCGCTGGACCTTGTTGTACCTTCCTATAAAAAAAGGTCCTGGTAAATTAATTCGAAACACTATACTTGTGACTTTCTTTTGATACGTAATCCTAAGTAAAAGTATATTATTGATAAACCCTATATATAAAAGTTTTGTGTCATAAAATTCCAAGTAAATTTTGAAAATTAGACATAATTGTTAATACGGTTTTGAATTTAATTATTAAAAACTTTTATTAGTTGATGAAAAGTTCAAGTACCCTAGTGTTTCTCAACCTGTACTGAAGCGCTCTGACTTGTTGAAAGGTTCAAACTGTTCTAAAGAAATTTTTGCGAAAATTCTAACATGTCTATTTTAAGTTATGAAAAAAAATTTTTTTCATAACTTTTTTCATAACTTATGAAAAACAAGTGTTAATGAATTTTCATTGGACCCTCCCTGACTATGTAAGTCCTTATACCGTCAAATATAAATTGAACTTTAGATAAAAGAACCAGTAATCAATCGTATTTCGAAGTCATGACTGTACCATACAAAAATTGGACATACAAAAGACAGATGAGTTTCTAAACTCTTAATTTCCCTTTGATGTGACTATTAGGCCAGTGACAAAATCCTTTAATGACTTTTTACTGTCCTTTATGCCAGGTGAAGGTAAATTTTTCAGTTGTTTAATTTATTTAAAGTAAATCATTAAATTAAATATGAATTAAACAAGGACTTTTATTGTTAAACGTCTTTTTGTAATTGAAAATGGAATTTTCATAGAAATATTTGTGACGATTCAAAAGTCCGAAATGTTATTGAGTTTTTAATGGATTCATGAATCGATTATAAAATAAGGATTTATGTCAACTTTAATTAACGTGTATCAAAGTGAATTGATTTATCCTCAAGAAGTTCCCTTAAAACGAATGTATTTCACAACGAAAAAGAGTTGATTTTGAAAAATAACAACTGATGTGTTAGTCACTGAAAAATAATTTTGAAATATAATGATTGTTTTATTATACGTTCATATTGTGTTTAATTTAGGAGATTAAATAAGGACCTGTCGAGATTTCATACTCGTAATCCTATTATCTTATGTCTGTTTAAAGAGGACATAAGTCTCATGGATACGGTTTATTTTGTGACATTATTCGTCGTCAAGTTAGTTACGGATCTTTTAAAGACATGATCACAAATTTTAGTAGTCACCTTTATCTTTAGAAGTGAAACTCAAAAGACTTACATTTTGACAGAGAAATCTATTAATTCATAGATATTTATTACTAAATTAACTTAAAAATCTCAGATAAAATTATTTTCCGTACCACGATTTGACCTGATTCCTTCAAAGTATAATTTTAAGACATGAAGACTTTATGAGCTATTATTGAAGTGCCGTGATTCTATCTTTTTTTTACTAGAAAATTTACCATTGAACTTACTTTTGAGATTTTATTTTCCTTTCAAATCAATTCTTTTTGTTTTAAATATTCATTTCTTCAATCTATGACTGTAAAACTGACCACAATGGGAACTGGACATGGGCAAATGGACCTGGATCTGGAACTTGACCTCCCCCTCCTACTCGCACTACTTCTAGCACTCACACTTCTGGCTCTGAAACTTGCTGAAGCAGACAATCTAAAGAAAAATAATGATAGAAGAAGAAGTGACCGTAGTTCTAATATAAAACTCTCTAGTCGTAGTAGAAGTAGGAGTAGGATTGTTTTTAGGTGTTAGTTAATATAAATCTGGAACTCCATAGTTACAACAGATGATCCTTACTACTTATCAAGATACATTACCTGTAGAAGTATACTTGTATAAAATATTGATTGTAGAGTTGTTTAAGTGAGTGTTAGGACTTTAGACTGATGATGTAAGGACTAGAGTCGATTTGTCTGACTTACTGACAGAGTCCGTAAAGTTTCTACATTTACATCTTTAGTATGAGTAAAAGAAAAAGTGTGTTACATAATGGTATATTTGACAGTTCTTATTTTCAAGAATTTACGTAGAGGAAATTCTGAATCAAGTCTTGAAGTAAGGAAAGAGATCATGTGGGAAAATCCTTCAGATTGACACCCTTAAGTAAGACGGAGGGGTTATAAAGTCATACAACTGTCAGTAGAGATTTTGTGTCTAGTCTATTTATATGGAGTGAACAAAGAAAAAGTTTGAACAAGGTATAACAAAATACACGTAAACTCCCGGAGGATACCAGTCTGGAGTTTCGTGGGAATTAGACCTAGATAAGTAGGTATTTTCAAATGTGACTCCGGGGTGTCTTATTTGTAGTGGTCTGAACTACACAAACGACTGGGGGAATAATGGAAGAGGGGAGACAAGATTGGTGTGATCGGGTACATACTAAAAAACCTACAACGACCGAACAAAGGATGATACCCTTTGAAATAAACAACAAAAGTGACGGGATTTTTACGAGACTAGGGTCGGGAATGTCACCCGAGGTAGTATAGTGAGTAGTGATTTCAGAGTTGTGTTTAAAGTGACAGAGTCTTTAGGGGGTAAGTGACTTTGGTTTCATCGAGAAGATTACTAGATGGTGTAGTACGTAGAAGTATTATAATAACGACAACTTTAATATGACAAAGACAGAAAAGGAGAGACGTTAAATTCAATTCTCTTCGTACAAGACAGAGTCAGTGATGACATATAGAGTTCAGTCTTATTGCGAACCATTTTGTCTAGTATTAAAAACACCTTTGTTTACTACTGTGACATCTTGTGTAGAAGTGGTATTCGGTTTCCAACAGTTTCTGTAAGTATACGGTATCGAACTTGTTCTGTTTCCCCTTTATACCATTCCTTTCTTCGATGGAGTAGATTAAATATAAATCTTTCTAGAAGTAGGAGTAGGAGAAGAAGAGGGAGTCTGAGAAATAGAAGTTGAAGGAAATTTTATCTACGTCCTGGTTGACGGAAGGGAGACATAAAAAAGAAGAATGCAGGTTTGATCTCTTTTTCAAAGTTATATAAAGACAATCGATTTTCATAATTTTATAAAAAGAATTCTTTAATGAAAATATATAAATCCACAGTTGTACATAAAAATTCAGTTAATATACAAATTCAGTTAATACTGGAGGTTATTTTACTATTCGACGAGATTTTCTGAATTGTACATGAATGTTTTTACTCTATGTATATCATAAAAGAAAAAAATATATTCTATAAAAGATTGTACAAAGAGATTCAACGTAAGTTGGATGTGTGATTACATATAGAATGGAGTAGTATAAGTGGTAGTCTAAGAAGAGAAAGATACATAAGTTGTAAAAGAGAAAGTAATTTTGGTGGTGGTATAGGATTCCTCCCCCCTCGTGTTTAACAATATTAAGTGGTTTTAGTGGATGTTCATTATCCTTTTTATTTTAGAATAGTTTCTGTAGACAAATAGGAAAATTATTTGATAACCAGAGTTTTTATTTTTTATTTTTTTATTTCATAGTGATGTCTCTTGTCGGAGTTTCAACCTATATCGACCTTTTCAGGGTACCGATGTTAAAATCGAGAAGAGTTAAAGTTTTACAGGACGGATATACTAAAGTCATTATGCACCTTATATACCTACCTTTTGTAGAGGAATTTGTAGACGATATTGGTTCAAAATTTTACTGAAAGGAGACACCAAAATTAGTATTAATAAAACCCTCTTCACCCGAGTCATTCTTGATTATTAGTTTAAAGTGACAAACGATCAATTTTTATCGAACTTTAGAAAACTGTGTGACTTTAAAACGACCCGATTTTATGTCAATCTCGAACCTTTTATTAATCTATCCGTTTATATTACTGCGTTGCTTCTTGTATTTTTAGCCAAATTTTATGTGTTTCAGTGAGTCGAAAAGACTTCTTCGGTCATTTGAAAAGTTGACTTTTATAAGATTACTTCTGGTTAGTCCTAGTTATGTGGTAATAATAAATGACGGTGTCGATGATAGATGTTAATCTGAAGGTCTAGACACTGTGTCCGAATTGTTTCTAATCTTCTTCTCTCACTCAAAATCTCTTTCTCTACTCTTGAAGACTTTTTATAGAGGGTGACTTTTTTTATGTCTCCACCAATTCTCATTGTATTGGATTGATGGAGTGTATAAAGTCTTGTCATGGCGGTGTGTTTCTCACTAAGGGTCTAAATTCCTAAATTACTTAGTCGTTTTACAATTTAAATATCTACTTTTTTCGTAAAAAATTTTTAAATTCTAAACGCTGAAATTTAGACAGTCAGTATCCATAATTTTTTGAGTTAGAGAGTAGTAAAACATTCTCGGTGTTCGATTGTCATCTCTCCTACATTCACAGGGTCATTTTATTACGTTATTTTAATTGAGTGAATTTTTTTTTAGGGTGTAATTACGTCACCGGAAAGAAAAGGAGTGATATGAGACATGGCCACTTTTGACGTTATATAGACACAGATAGGAGTCTTATGAACTATAGTAGGGAAAAAAGGAGAAGGATGGAACAAGGTCTCTATTTTGTCTGAGGTTGACATTATATATTCTTAAAGGAGCAAAGATACGTATACTGGGTTTTCACTTCACAAAATTTAATATTTATTGTTGAAAAGGAATTATTTTAGGACCGAGATCAAAAAGTATCATAGTTTATAATTTTCTTTTTTTTTAGTTCATTTTAATCCATATACGAGTAGAGTTCTTTTATGGAGTCCCTAAAGGAACCACCAGATCACTGATTCTAAGGTGCAAGGGTTTCGTCCCGGGGTCTAAGTCAGGGACCAGTCCCTTGATCTAGGATATACGACGTTGATTTTCGAAGGTACGTTGATTTTCGATTTTTCGTAGGACGTACGGCTTTACTTCTAGTTTCTAGGACGTACGACACTGATTCTGATCATTAAATTTTTTTCTTTTTCCGAGTATAAGTTACTATTAAACTCTCTATTTACGACATCTTTTAATATTAAGTTGTTATATCAAAGAACCGAGATCTATATATAAATTATAATACCGTCATACAGGACTCTGCATTCTCTACATTTCTGAATTTGGAGTGTTATGAAACTTCTTCCATTTTTTAATTACGTTTTACTAAGTGCGTTCTTTTTTCCTTTTTTTTAATATATTATCCTACTGATATTCGGTTGTCATGTCTTTTTGACCTGATAAATATACACCTTTACATTTGTATAATTCGTGACGATAAATTTTAGTTATCAAAGTCATCTCAAGAAACAGGTCAGTCATTAGACTTTCATTTTATTACCATTCCGTTTGTACCCCTCGGTTTCTGAGTTAATAGGTTTTATCCATATTGTCCATCAAAACGTATCCACACATTCGTTTTAGTGACGTTTTATTCGTACTATCGTTTGTGTTTCGATAAAAGTACAAGAGAGTGTCAATATCTTCTTGATTAGCCGATCGTTAAGTAATTCCATACAACATACTCAAGTATGTTGTTTATGTGGAGTACTTCAGAAAGATACACTCTTTACTCATCGATATTGTAATTTTTTTTTTTTTTCGGAAGTCGTAGTAGAGGTGACTTATTGTTCCCTCTTCTTATTGACCGAATAAATACACAAAGGGAGTGAGATGACCAAACTTCGAAAGTCCCTTATAACATTTTTGACCAGAAGAACGAAGGTACGAACGGTGAGGGTGGGGGATTAAGAAAAAGATATTTGGTCATTATAAATTTTTAATCTTTACAGTTATGGAACAATTTTAAATAAAGGGTAATATAAATCTTATTTTATTTTGAAGAATGATACTAAATGTACCGGAAACGGATAAAGACTTCGACGATCTTAAGTGGGTTATACGATTTAAGAAAATTCACAGTCCCGGACTAAGTATATTCGACAAACGAAAACGAACCTTACTAGAGAGTTGAACGATGATTGAAAGTGAAGAATCGGATTTGTAACGAGAGAACTTCTGAAGTAATTAAAAACGGAAATGTAAAGATCAAACGAATTGGTTCATAAGGGGACGTAGCACGGGTTACCGGTTATTTATAAAGAAGTTAAGATATGAGTTATAAACTCATATCCTTTGTGGTGTCAAGACCGTAGTAAATACTATGTCAAATATACTTTGTTCGTTGGAGATATCTAAAAATCGTTCACAATTTTATTTTAGAATTCTAAACAGAGTTTTTTACATTTTACACTCGTTTCTAGTCATTTCCTAGTTTGTCTAAATTTTATCCGGACTTAATCCCAACACTGTTACATTCACTTCTCTCTTTTCCCATACTTACATTGTACACGAAGTTTCTTCTTGACTCTGTGATGAAACTTTTAAGACTCTTAGATATAAAACTAATTGGTCGTTTCTCTTGTTTATTATTTCTGTTTGATCTGTCATTGTCATATAATTATCAAGTGTAGAAGTTGTTACTGCCCGATACTGTTGATGAATATAGTTCCCTTTACCATTTCCCAGTCCTGTGTTTTTTCTATTACCCATTTCCTTTCCTTCCAATAATTTGAAGCTGTTGAAGTCAACAATTCTAAAATCGAGAACGTAATCAGTTTGAAAATTTCCTCCTTAGTGTTTTGTCCAGTTTCTCTTACACTTATTTACTTTCCGAAGACCCCTAATGTTAAGAATATTGACAATTCTAAGACCTGAAAAAGGATTTTCGTTAGTTTCGTTTTACAAAATTTGTTTACCTTAAAATCAACGCTTGTTTCTTGAGGACCGACACACCCTATATACATGTTGTTGTTCCACCGACAAAAAAAAAAAAGGGTTCTTTGTCCTATTTCAACTTAGAGACGGATCCCTTTACTACCTCTTCTGAACCCCCTTGTTCTCTCTACTTTCTCAATAATTCTTCTTACAGATTCAAAGACCAAATACATTGTTCGTATACCACCCACCATGGTTAGTACTCTTTCTCTAGTGATCTTCTCCCGGTCCAGGACCCCCTTTTAGTGCTTAAGTCAAATCTATATTACTCAAACTGTAAATGCATCACTACTATTTATCCATCGACTTATATGTCCAGTTTCTTCAGACTCGATCTCTGTATTTAAACCAATAGTACCACACGGTTACGAATGAATTTGAATCCAGAAGTTCTTTTACGGGTCTTTTGTGTCGTATTTTCTCTCGAATCCTTGACCGTGATCTTCTTTGGGTTGTAAGACACTGGTGCTTTTATGTTACTTTTTCCTTTGTCTCATTGGTTGGTTTCCCCAAATACATAACCCCCCCCACACGCTCACAATCTAAATTTTTTTTCCCCCCCTTTTATATTTACAATTTCTCCATTCTCTTCCTTTTTTTCCGGAATAATTTTCCGGAATTAGATATCTGTCACGTTAACAGATTTCAGTCCCTCCTTTTCCTTTGTCCCTTCATCAAAATTATCGGATCCAGATTATTCCACTGATTAGATAGTTGTCTTCCTTCGGAAACTGACAAGTTCGACAACTTACTGTTTTAGTCTACGCTTCATATGACTATTGCACAAACGAGATTGACTACTATTACCCTTTGATGTAAGATAGTCCATTTATAAAAGTAGGTTGATGACTGTTGTTTGTCTCCGAAAGGACCACCGAGTCTGCCATTTCTTAGACGGACGTTACGTTCTCTGGACCCAAGTTAGGGATCTCCTCGTTCTAGGTGATCTCTTTCCTTACCGTTAGGTGAGGTCTTAAAGACGGACCTCTTAAGGTACCTGTCTCCTCGGACCGGTCGATGTCAGGTACCCCAGCGTTTCTCAACCTATACTGACTCTCTGATTGTTACGACTGTTACGTTATTGACTATTGTGTGTCTCAGTTACTACCCAATAATAAATCTAGTTACCACTGGTTTATGGTAGATTTTGTGGACGTTTAAACCCCCTGGGTGGTGATTTCTCGAAACAGTCGACAAATCCTAAGACCTAAAAGTCAAAGAGTTTACTAAGATTACTTACCGATTGAAACTCTTAATGATGAATCTGAAATCTGTTCATAAAATTTTCCACGGGGTACAAACCAAAACAGTATGATTCTTTAGTTTGCTTACTTTTTTTACCATAATAGGACAGTAATAATTATTGTTTGTAAATCTGATCGTTTCCTATCTCTCCTTATTTCGTAAAGATTTTGATAGGATTACAGCTGATAAACAATCCTATGTCAAAGGAGTACGAAAAATTGACAAATGAAACATTTGACACTTTAATGGTATGTTTTCTACTGAAACCTACTCTCCTTTTTTTTTTTAGTTCCATTTTTTATATTCTCGTCTTATTTGTTAGGAGTAAATGACACGAGAATACCTCGCTAATTAATAGGTAAAGTTACAAATCAACAAAATTTTAGTAAATCAACCTTACTCAAACTGAAAATGGACAAGAAAGAAGGTCAAATCGTATGAAACCTCATAATGTGTATAATGTGAGACTAGAAGACCGGGTTAAGTGCAATGACGTTGAAATTTTCACTTTTTACAGTTTAATCATCTAATATTGTATTCTGTTTGTCAGTTAAGTTTTTATAAATTCTTAAAATTTTATTTTTCATCTCACTTGAGTGATGGTATTTCTTTACAAATGATTCCTACGATGTTTCCTTTACATGGTTACATGAAAAAGACTCGTCTCTCATACCAATCTTGTCTGACTTGATGAATTCGTCTCTTCGTTTTCGATATAGTTACTCTTTAACATAGATGTCTCTAAGACGACAGAACACCCCCCACCCCCCCCTTATGGTGAAATTTAATTTACAAGATAATTAAAGGGTCAGATGTTTAAGTGGAGTTCTCATTCCAATATGGGACGTTTATTTTCAATTTTTTTAAAAAAAAAGAGGACGTCTTAGTCAAGTACGTGACTTAGGGTTTAAGTCACTGAATTAAACAACGAGTTTTTAATAAGTTATGATTAAATCATAAAAATTCTGGTCTTTAAACACATTCTGGGAGAAGACTAAGTCGGGAAAGTACACATAAACTAAGTAGACTAATTCTCTGTTCTACCTATAACCTTTTTAGTTATATCGTTCACTTTTGGTCTTTATAATTCTTTGGATTAATCCTTATTAATAGATATCCTACGTTGAATACTAAGATTTTAAATTTTCAAGAAATATGAATTTATAGTCTATGTCTTACTTATTGTTAGTTGTCTAGAAACTAAATTTCAGATATGACACCGAACGGTTACACTGATCTTTCTCATCCATCATAATTGTTCATCACCGATGTATGTAATAATACCCTTTTTTCAGTCCTACTAGTAATTTTGTGTATGCAAAATGTGACGGTCAGTAATCGTGATTTATTCGGAGCCGAGAAAAGACGCTCACAGAAAGGATAAAGTCACGGGGGACGAAAGTAGTAGAATCGGAGTCAACAAAAGAGACTTTTATCTTTTTACGTCATACTTAGACCCCTTTATTTCTTTACCAGACATATTTGTCAGAATTGTCTTCCAAGGAATTCACGAATGGAGCTGGTGTAGATAATGTCGATCAAGAAGATCGTTTCAAATGTAAAGGTGTAGACTTTTATTTCGTTTTTTATGAATCTGTACATAATTTGAATACATTAAAATTTCTAAGATAATGTGTCAAAAAATTACACAGAAGGGATATATGGACCCAGGTCTTGAAGATGACGAGAAAAGTACAATTACAGTTACAATTGATGTTTTTTTTTTTGTTTTGTTTTTGGTTGGTTTTTTGGGGAGTGTTAAATCCACCTTTTTTATGTTCTGAACTTCAATTTTCAGTACCTATTCTTTGAGGTTAGAGAGTTAATGGTTAATACACTAAGACCATTCAATGAATTCCTAGAGATACGGAGTCACAAGAGTATAACCGTGTGTAGTAATTCATGTTCTATGGCAATGTTTCAAATTCACTCTACACTCAGGTGAACTTGTTAATGACTACTTCGTGGTCCCTCAAGTCTTTCTAAATTTCATTGAGAGTATGTCTTTTATTCTAATATGTTTTAAAACAATTCTTAATAGTATGTTTTAGGATTTCCACTTGTTTCCCCATCTTTTACCCATTCAGTCTTTACCAAAGTACCTAGAATTATAATGGGAGAACAATCTTTGTCTTCCACCCTACCATTTTTCTGTTTCCTTTTAATTCTTTTTTATCTTTATCCAAGTTATTAATTTTCTTTTGAGTCAAAGCCCACATAGATAATTTGGAGACTTTGGATCGACCTTTTGATGTTGGTTATTACAGTTGTGTATTTTCATTGTATAACATTGAAATACGACTATGATTTGTTGGTTTTTTGTACCCAAGTACTTGTACCAAAAATATCACGTAGACGTTTAGTATTTTCGTACAATTTACGAGACTTATTGTACATTTCGAATTTGAGTTCAACTAAAGAAATAAAAAAAAAAATCCATAATATGATCTTACCTTATTTCTACGTTTCATACCTTCTCTGTGAATTGACTTCATGTGGTCATTGAAAATCCAGTAAGTGGGACGGGGGGCAGGGGGCGGGGTTTATTTCTTATAGGAAATCCTGAGGTTATTCGTGACCTTTATGTAAGACTTTTACAAAAGACCTAAATATATGTAACATCTTCAATCAGACAAGTATATAAACATTGACTTAACTTTACGTGAGAAAATCTTTATGCAAGTTTATAGACTCATATGACAGTAATTACTGTGACAGTTTTCGTGTAATAAGATGTTCACTGGTTGTTGTGTTCAGTCAACAAACAAGATGAGTTTTAACTGAACTATGGGAAGTTCATTAGAATTTAGAAATACATTAGCTCTTGGTAGTTGAAAAATACATTTCTTCGTACCACGAAGTAAAGTCAAGTCAACGAGTTAGGACAGACTGAGAAACACGGGGGTGCCTGACGTCGGGCGGTCCGAAGTGAATTTAACGAGTTTTATTCTTACCTTCTGTTTACGACGGCTTTATTCGGGAATTAGAAGAAACTGTAAACTAAGATTTTGATTATAAGTATCAATAACTAACTACTCATAAACGATGAAGAATAACGAGATGTGTTAGATACGATATGGTAAAATTCCCTCTAGAAGACAAAAAAAATTCGTTTCATTTTATCGGATCCATTGCAATGTATTTGTTATCCTAACCTTAATTAAAAGCTTCAAAAGTGAGAAATGATGGTCCGTGAGGTATACGGTAGACACCGAACGAATCTCTGTTCATAAGTTTTCAAAAGTGACCTTGTGCTCTACGCGTAAGAAAAAAACTGTTAATGAAAGGTATTATTAAAAACATATAGAGGTTTATCTATGTGGATGAATTTTGTGGGCGGTTATTTTTAGAAGGATTTGTTAAATTATTTCCTGTGACCAAAGTCGTCTCGGTGATTTTGTGCACGAAGAAACTTCGTCCGTAAGAGGTCCCGACTCGTCCGCTTTTGTGTCTGGAGTATACAAAGCCAAGACTTCTCCACTTTCCAAGTTAAGAACACCCCTTTAATTTCTGGTTAATTTTTTTTTTCGGTCTTAAGGAGGTTGGTTTCTCCAATCGCAAGCCGTCCTTTTTCATTTTTGTTATGCCTTTGTTTCAAACTTAATTTAAAATTTTTTTTGTCGTTTTATTTGATCCACTTCGTTTGTTTACTCAAGTTCTTTCGTTGCAAAAGACTTGTTCTCAGTCCAAGACGTCCTCTTCAGTGCACCCCCTCTAGGCTGTGGCTCGACCGGAGGTGGCCCCTCCAAAGGAATAGCGTCTTTGGACCGGCCCCCACCCCACCCCTCACTCCTTTTCCCCGCCGGTAGAGGGAGAGGTATGGCCGACGGAGCCTCTCTCTATTAGCTCCTCTGCGACTTCTGAATTAGTTTTCTTTCCAAGAACTTTCTGGGGTAGCACTCCTCTGATTCTCGGAGGAAGGGCGGGCCCTAGCCCGTCAAGAGGTGGGGAGCCGACTGCCGTAGTCGCTAGCATTTTTGCCTTTTACGAGTTAGCTGAGCTCTTTCGGAGGTTACTGGTTGGGGCGACGTCTGAGCCCTGGGAAGTGCTTGAGTGAAAAACAGGCCCGTTTAGGTCAGTGGCAGTGACTGAGACTTTAAGAACCAGCTGTAGAACCTGCGGCGGTGGTGTTGGTGGGCGTCGATGCAGAAGTGACCTCCCTCGCCCGGCCCCTGAAAACCGCGAGGCCCCGACAGGAGTGTGGCGGACTGAGGAAAGGTTGTGACGCTGTCCCAAACTATCACGTTTGTGAGCCGGATCTAACCCAAACTTGCAATAATAGGTCTTTTTCTACGGACACTCTAAAAAAAAAGACCGGCTTTCTCAATGTCACTTTTATATAAGAGATCCTGATTTAATTGTCCGCGGTGGTCCTGTCGGGTCCGCCCTCCGGAAGCACCGTGATCTCCCGAGCCTCTCGGGGGATGTCCGTCCTCCTGGACTTTCCTTTCATGAAGGCGAGTCTACCCGCCCCGATCCCTCCACCCCGCCTTCACTGACACTGGGAGGCCCCGACCGTTTCCGCCCAAAGCGATTAGCCATCCCCACTTCACCCGAAAAGCATAAAAACTTTTTCACTAAAAATTATTTCAGAGCTCTTGAGACAAGAAAGTGGTACATGTATCCTACAGCAAATTTTGTATAACAAAACCCCATGAATTTATCTACATTGTCTATTCGTTATACGTGAACTCTTGACTCGTCATTAAAACCTTGATCCCCCAACGGTGATACCAATTTTTCTGGACTGAAAGGGGGGTAAGGTAAGGCAACGAAAGGAGGTCTCCATTATGAGTGAACATAAACCCCAAATAAGGAAACGAAAATTTTGACATCGAATACCGATTATTTGCCAACTTGAAATGTTTCTATCAAATAACAATATATTAGCAGACGTCGAAAGAAAAGGAGTTGTTATACGGAAATTTTGCAGGATCTAACAACGTACATAAACATAAACAAATCAAAACGACAATAAATAACCATTACAACGAAGCACACTGTCAAATAGGGAGACAAAGAGTTGAAAACAGTATTTAAACCTATGTTTTTACGTTCTTAAAAAGATCCCATGTCGAACATAGATGTCTATTGTAAAAGTAGATGAAAGATTAATATTAACGAAATAACCGTCGACAAATAAAAAGGAATTATTGACCGGGATAAAAAGGTCAAGAAACAAATAACTCATTAACACTAAAAATAGGTTCTGTAAAACTTATAAAACAACGTATCTGAGACCCAAGAATAATTTCGGAAACCCCTTACAACTAAAAAAAACAAACAAACAAAAGAAAATCCTCCGGTAGTTACGTCAAACCAAGTATAAAATTCAACTCAGAGTAGACACTCACGACCAAGGTACAGTCAAGCCAAAAGTCTCCGAAATAACACAACGAAACTTAGACAAGATATGTATGTTGTGAGTTCTTAATAAAACCTTGAACCCTTCATTAAATTTAGCATCAAGTGTATAGAAAACGATACGTCGAAAAAAGACGGGACGTCCACGAATCAAGTTCCATACTCGTCTCTTGAATCAGTCTAAGTATGTTTCTTGATCCCTCAAACGGAGAGGTCGAAAAGGACCAAAACTACAAGGAGAGGAGAGCCAAAACGTCTCAGAGCAAAAGAACGATCTTTATACTCCAAAGAGAACTTCAAAATCGAACTACGGTATCGATGTCGTAGACTGATCCCACGTGTGACCTCGTTTCTCCACTCTCTTTTCTCGTTTTGTTTTCTACTTAAGGGAGGGTCTCCACGGGAAAGGGTCAAAGGAACAAATCTTTCTGTCCCAAAAAGAACCACAGGATTGACGGGTTCGGACCGGGAGAGTCAGTTCTGGTCTCCCTTTTTTCCTCTTTTTTTCGGTTTATAAGGGGGTGTCTGAAATCGAACACCTTCGAGAGAAAGGGGTAAGTAGATCGATCTTTATACCCCAAAGAGAGACAAAAACAAAGGACACGATCGTGACGTCATAGTGACCCACAGTCTGGAGGTCAGTTTAGACATTCTCTTTCATCCTTTTTGTTTGTGACAAAAACGAATGTAAAAAAATCTTAGGAGTCCATCAACGAAAGACATAAAACGGAACTTGAAAATCAACACTAATCATCCTTTCTATCCGACAGTACCAGAATGAGGTAAAACCGACCGTGACGTTCAGTGCCTTTATCTTTAATGGTGATGTGCAGACAATCTTAATAATGTTACTTTTTAAATCTGTTATAGTTCACAACCTCTTCCATAACTTGTTGTTGACCTTAAGAATATGTGACGATCACTTTCAAAGTTACCTATGTAAATGAAACCTTTCACAATCTCAGACAATTTAGAATCGTATACGTATGGGATACTGGGATTCTAAGGTGAGGGTTCATATAAAGGTTATCTTTACGGGTATACAAGTGATTTCTCCATATATTATCACAAGTAGCGACATGATGTTATCGGGGTCTGTTCTTCAAGAGTAAACGAACACTTATCATCGGACCCATTTGTTTGACAATGCCCAAGTGTGTCACCTTAAGATTACGTAGTGTCACTGTTATTTGTAACGGTAGTGAAACTTCTCATATTGACAGTGAGTGTTTATGTCATAACTTAACCTTTTCGGTATATATTTGATCGTGTACGATATATTAAGGTAAATGTACCTGAAGTCTAGTCCGATTTGATTAGATCCTAATACCAATGAGGTCCCTTACCCCTCCTCTATCACGGACCTTTCCCTGTACTCGAAAAACAATTAGGTCTAGTATAAGAAACAGTACCAACCCAAGACCAATATGTTCATTGAAGTAAAATATTTTTGAGAATTCAAAAATATTTCGACACACGGGAATACTAAATCCGGTAAACGAAAATTTGAAGTCACTTCACATTTTTTTATTTATGAATTTACACGGGTAAAGTGGTGTGGATAGAGTGTAAGTCATCTAGGAACGTTTTATAATGTGATTGAAATCTCTGTTTCCTTTACTAGTGTCTGGGGGAACACTGAAAGACTCATACTGACCATGTACCTACGGAAAACCGGAATTACCATTAACTTCAAAGAATGTCAACTCTACAACTTAGACGTCATTGAGTATAGTTCAACATAATGTTTCGACAATTCTTTTCTATATAAGAGTCAACATGTCAATTGACTCTCAAAGTTCACCATCACCAATTGAAGACTCCAAAAAGCAAAAATTTGAGTCTCTCTTAAAAGAATTTTATACCTAATTTAGTTCGTCTAAAACAAGTATGTACAAGTCTATGTACGTCCCCTTTTTTTTTAACGATAAGTCTCTGTTACTTTTATTGAAAAATTTCAAGGTTTAGAATTTTTAAGGGACGTATTCAGTGTCAACTTTATATAATTTTGTTATAAAAAATTGACTGATCTTAAAATTTTTAAATATTACATATTTAGGTACACAATATTTTATAGACCTTAATATTGAATTGTTCGACGGTATCTTACAAACGAGAACTTTGTTTATCCAGAAGGAGTCTTCTTATTCCCAAAATAATTTGTTTACTCATTTAGACACTTGAATTATGGGAATGGATTCATTAAGGTATTAAAATTAGACCCCTACACACTTTTCAACCTCAATGAAGAAACCAGTGTCCTTCGTCGTCACTGGGATCCGTTCAACCCCTCACACACTTCAACACCGACTCAAAACACATCAGACGTTCTACCTCACCACCCATCGACATTGGAGATTTTTCCGTGAGTATTAACCTTTAACCCATTATTTTATAGTAGTAAACCTAAACTCCAATCTTTATAATCGTACACTAACAAATACAGTCAGTGGACCTTTATCTTAATTGAGTGAGATTTTAGACCAAACACAAATACTAAATTCCACTTGTCTTTAGATTAGATATAAGGACTCCCTTAATAAAATTATTATCGATAAATGATATATAAACCATATACATCTCGATTCTCGAAATGTAATTAGTAGTGCAAATCTGAGGGTTGTCAGAAATCCTTTCTATAATAATCGAAACAAATGTCTACTCTTTAATTCTAAATCTTTTATATTCCTGGAACACTTTCCAAAACTTTACATTATTTACTACTGAACTCAGTCTAAAGAATCCAAATCTAGAGTCGAGATGATGAGTAATCCGTTTAGTGAATTTGATCGACATAAAACAAAGAAATAGAAAATAGATCTCTACTACCATTATCATAAAATCTTAACGATTTTCCTAATTCACTCTTTCGAGTGAAATCCACGGTTACCAATAACAACAAGTTAATTTCCGAGTACCCATTATCTACGATTTCTTAGATAAACGTCACGTCTATCTAGGGACCCAACCCTTCTAGGAGACGTCTTCCCTTACTGATGGGTAAAGGGAAAGGTCATAAAAATGGACCTCTAAAGGTACCTGTCTTCTAGGACCACCCGTTACCAGGTATCCCGACGTTTCTCATCCTGTACTGATTCTCTGATTGTGAAAGGGAAAAGTCCATTACCTACGATCGCCACCACTTATTGTACATCAATTCCATGGTTTTTTAATTGGTTGACATCAATCATTTTAAAAAGACCCTCTTAGTGTACAGTTGTCTTTCTACCGAACTCTATTCAGATCCTATTGTCATGTGTTTTATATTCCTATTTAGACCGTTACTGGTCTCCTCTTCCGATAAACACAAGTTCCTGATATTGATTAAAAAGTTTCTCTTTGTAAGGATCTTATCCCTTCGTCAAAGGTAATAGGATAAAACTTTCTTTTCAGGTAGTTATCCTGGATAAGAGAAAGAAGATTAACAGTATCTGGGAACTTGTTCCCAAACCTGACGTCCCTAGATGAATATATATCTGAAAAAAAGTTATTTATGTGTGCCATTATGTATTGGGTCCAACCAACTTGGACGCCTACACCTTGACGTCTAACCCTTCCGGTTGACGACTTGGACTCGTAGGTGACTAAAATCATAGACGTATCTCAAGTCTTTGGTTATATGGTTTCTTTGGTTCCTTGTTGACATATACTAGTAGTTTGTTGGGAGATTAACCATTAAACGAAAGGACTCACGTAAATTTGACGGTACCACTCTATGGGTCTCACTTAACAGATATGTTCAAGAAAGATCTAAATCGAAAAATATATAACTATTTAACTGTAAGACTCCCCGTATAATTAAAGAATACTCAGAAGAATTGTACAACTAGGGGTTTTCTAACTAAACAAGATTCAATCATTCACTTCCAGTGAGTCAGCACAGGTCGAGAAACGTTGGGGTTCCTGATATATCAGGTATCTTAAGAGGTCCGGTCTTATGACCTCACCCATCAGAGAGGGAAAAGGTCTCCTAAAAGAGTTGGGTCCCTAGATTGGGACCAGAAGGTGTAACGTCCACCTAAGAAATGGTCGACTCGGTGTTCCCTTCGGGATTAAACAAGACCATCTTTACTATTTGAACTCGCAGGTTTGGATATTTTGATTTTTAGATCGAAACTTATAACGTAATCTCGAGACATACGACCGTTCATTGCTTTTATTTTTACCGAATTTATTGTTTTTTTCCCTCTCTCAATTACAATCTTCTATAAACTACCCTATCCTTCCGTTCTTATGTCGTGTCTAAGCCTTTCTTTGATTTCCTTCAGTGGAGTGTAGATTCGTCGTACGAAAGAGGAGAGAACGACGAGGGAGACGAATGTGTATTAGAAGATAAACGTTTGGAGAAAGGGGACGACAAATCAAGTGTCCTGTCTGTCTTCGTCAATGGTAGTAATCTGGACTCGTTATTCCTGATAATTAGGTCGGGACGAGGAGACCCCCTGTCCAGATCCTCTGTGAAACCTCTCGGAGGTTTACAAGGTCCAGGAGATACCACAGACCCGACTCAGACTCTCCGTCTTGGGTCAGGACACACCCAGGACCTTTACTTTCGGGACTTTACAAGACAACAGACGACCTCTGACCGGTCCAATCGTCCGGAAAGACCCGTCCTGTGGGATTTAGACATGGTCGTGAAAAAATCGGAGTCAGAGACCAAGAGGAAAAATCATGAGAGAGTTGTTATGGGGGGAGTGACACGTACCCCAGACGATCCAGGGACGTTATGGGGGGAGTGACACGTACCCCAGACGATCCAGGGACTTCTCGAGATCCAGAACGTGAACACCCCACCGAGAACCAAGAAGATAGTCAAAAGATTACGACACATTGTTTAATGATGTTTAAATCGTCGAATATCACTGTAAAATAATAGACAGTCAAAGACATCTATCTTTCAGACCCCTACCTAAGAAACGAATCCTAGAGTGGTCTAGTGTTAGTTTCATAACTGATCCTCACATCAAAGGAGACTCCGAGTCCCAGTAGAAGGTATCAGTAAGTCCAACAACTATTTTAAGTCAAGGAACATCGATCTCCCGACCCCGGGGACAGAAGAACGGTCTGTCATCGACCCCAAAAGGGAGTCTCTGACGGGAGTCCAGGATTAGTGTGTCGGGAGGTCGTTACACCTTGTAATGAAGAGGTTTTGGACGTCCTCTTAAAGAGATGTTGGGGAAGGACGACGACGATCATAATGATAGTGGTTATGGTGGGGATATCGACGTCACAATGGATTGTATTTCACTAGTATCGTCTTTACTAGTTAGTGGAAACGAGACATGCATGATTCAGCGAAGTCAGGACAGACTGAAACACTGGGGTACCTGACATCGAGCGGTCCGAGGAGACAAGTACCCTAAGAAGTCCGTTCTTATGACACCACCCAACGGTACGGGAGGAGGTGCCCTAGAAGGGTTGGCCCCCAAGTTTGGGTGCAGAAAATGCAGAGGACGTAACCGTCCACCCAAGAAAAGGTGATAACGGTGGACCCTTCCAATACAAGACATCATATTTGAATATCTTCCGCACTGTAGTACAATTGTCCAGGGTGGGTCTGAGTTCCCCTCCCACATTGTATCCAGTACATACACGTGGTCCCCCCGTTCTCAGAACCCCCGGTAGAATTTTTAAGACGGAACCAGGGTAAGACCCGAGAACTTATCCATTTATAAGGTGTCTACTAGGAATGTGATGAGTGACAGAGTTCCGTAACTGTTTAGGAATTTGACTGACAGGTGGAAAGAGAGAAAGTATCAGAAACTTCTTACTATATCAAATGATATCACGAACTCTACATACTGATAAGTATCTGTACGTTCAAAGTGTATGGGGTTCACACGTAGAGATTCTTAAAAAACAGTGTGTCTAAAGAAAGATATTAAATGTACACGACTTTACTGTTCTTCAATAATTTGTAACAAATGAATCATGTGAAATGTTTAACTGTAAGGATCTTTAAGTCACCTAATTTTTTACACTCATAGGTAGAGATTTGTGAAGTGTTTATAGGACGTTGAATTTACGAGAAAAACAAGAAATTTTTGGTAATTATCCTTCAATAACGGTCGACCACAAAGTCTCAGGAAATATTTAATTAATATCATAAATGATCGGTACACCCTCACCTCTTCAGATTAATCCAGTTCCTCCGATCGGGACGAACTCCGACTTTCCGTTTCGTTCATATTCCACAGTCAACGTTTAAATTACGTCATGAAACATCCGGTGTACAAAACTTTTTTTTTTTATCACCTATTATGACTCTAATGTACGTTTAAATACATTTTTTAGTAGTATTAATCTTATTTTTAAACAATTTTAGACAGTATCCAGATACTGTTTTTATTCTATAAAATCGACTGTGTCCTGAAACACCCACAAGACACAGTGTCCTCCTTACCCTACGAACTACAATTGTTATATAAGTAAGTAAGTAAATAAGTGAGTCGTTCCGTTCGATAAAAACGATGTTTCTTCTGTTATACTGTCGAAGAAAGAAATTCCTCAATTGTCTTACGACCACTTATGTCTATATATTCTCTATCTTTCATCATAACCTTCACATAATCTCCCATAATTGTCACAAGGATCCCCAAGGGACCATCGAGTCTACCATTTCTTAGACGGACGTCACGTTCTCTGGTTCAAAGCTAGGGATCCACCCCTTCTAGGGACCTCTTCCCTTACCGTTGAAGGTACCTGTCTCCTCGGACCACCCGATATCAGGCACCCCACCGTTTCTCAGTTTGTGATGACTCACTGATTATCAGAAGGATCCACCTTGTTGAGAAACTCAAGTATCCACTTTTTCCCTTTACGTAGTCCCAATAAAGTTATGTTCATTGTCTTTGGTTTTTACCAATTTCCCAGAGGGAAGTCCTGACCCAGTTCTTACTCCGTTCGTACAGTGTGCCATGTACTTTAAATTCCTCCGGGAGAAAGAATGCACGACTCGGATCTCCACAGTGGACTCTCACGGAGGAATTTAAAACACGTGATCCACAGATCCATTTGGATCAGGACCGGGTCAGGAATAAGGAAGTCAGAATTGAAACCAGTGTTGGGAAAAGAGGATCAAAAAAAAAAAAAAAAAGAACTATTTTTGTCAGCTCTTGACTGTATTTATTGACTTTTGTTAATACAACTGTAAGAAAATTTTCCTTAAAAGTCAAATCATCTTCAGTGCTGGAATTTCATACTGAGTTTTTGAGTTTACAAATATCCCTGGTCCGTCATCGTATTTACTTATCTCGTCCGGTCACAGTCTGTAACCTATCACCTTTCTCTAACACTGTTTGATCAGTTTCTGTAAGTTATGACAAAATCGGTTTGTTTTTACGAACGACCTCATAATCCAGTCATCCTGTTCGTAAACAAAGGGAACGGATTCCAATTTCTTTAAGTTAACAATACAATCTTAAAGACATCCGTTTACCTACACTTCTGTAATTCTATTAACCTACCTTTTATGGATGGACTCTATTAGAAATACTCTAAGGATACTCCGGAGTAATCTGTAAAGAAACTGAAAGGACGTCTGGTACTCTAACCGAAAGGAACAAGGGTAAGAAGTGACAGTGACGAACAAGAAAACAGAAATAAGTCGCTCGGTGTCCTGTTTGGACCTCTTAAAAAGTGTCGATCTTTGATCTCTTTTCATCTCAAATCCTTGTCCTTTCAACCATCGTAACGATCTTTAGAATTTTCAGAGAATAGACCTGTTTATCATCTCACCTGGTTTCGTCAGTATCAAATATATACACGAAAGGAAAACACTAAAATATGTGATCCACGAAGAAACCCCTTCCTGACTATCTGGAATTGGGGTTCGTATCAAACCCTAAGAACAGGGTCCGGTAGGTTAGACCTACCTACGGGTCAGGGGACTTCCCCTTAAGTCAAGTCAATGAGTCAACACAGACTGAGAAACGTGGGGGAACCTGACGTCGTGTGGTCCGGAGAGAGAGTCAGTGGTTGAGGACCTCGAACGAGTTTGATTACAGGCAACTCAGTCACTACGGTAGGTTGGTAGAGTAGGAGACAACAGGGGAAGAGGAGGGCGGAAATTAGAGAGGGTCGTAGTCCCAGAAAAGGTCACTCAGTCAAGAAACGTAGTCCACCGGTTTTCTAAACCTCAAAGTCGAAGTCGTAGTCGGGAACGTTACTTATAAGTCCTGGCTAAAGGAAATCCTACCTGACCAAACTAGAGACACGTCAGGTTCCCTGAGAGCTCTCAGAAGAGGTTGTGGTGTCAAGTTTTCGTAGTTAAAAAACCACGAGTCGAAAGAAATATCAGATTGAGAGTGTAGGTATGTACTGATGACCTTTTTTTGTATCGGAACTGATCTGTCTGGAAACAACCGTTTCATTACAGAGGCGTAAAATTATACGACAGATCCAACCAGTATCGAAAAGAAGGTACCTCGTTTATAGAAAATTAAAGTACCGACGTCAGTGGTAGACGTCTAAAACCTCACGTTTTTTTCTCAGAGAGTGACAAAGGTAACAAAGGGGTAGATAAACGTATTTCACTTCCCTGACCTACGGTACTAGAATCAAAAGATTTATAACTCAAAATTCGGTTGAAAAAATGAAGAGAGAAAGTGACACTGTAAGGGAATGAAATGAACTCTTTGTCGTGATCCTTTTTCTCTTATTCCCTCCACTAGACCAGATTAGAGTTGACCTGAAGGTCCATTTATCTCATTCCTGAAGTCTGTCCTCTTACGGGAATCGTCCGAGAGGGAACCATTACTAACGAATGTCATAAATCTATATTTTAGATAACTAAATACCCTGTCTCGACGGGTTCTCTTACAGTACATTCGATGTCTTGAGAGACTCCATAAAAACAACAACTAGTCAATGATTCAACACGGGTTGAGAAACACTGGGGTACCTAATGTCGTCCGATCCGAGGGGTAGGAAGTGATAGAGGACCTCAAACGAGGTTAAGTACAGATAACTCAACCACTACGGTAGGTTGGTAGAGTAGGAGACGATAGGGGAAGAAGAGGACGGGAGCTAGAAAGGGTCGTAGTCACAGAAAAGGTTACTCAACCGAGAAGTGTAGTCCACCTCGAAGTCGTAGTCAGGGAGGTCTCAAACGTCCTGACTAAAGAAAATCCTAACTAACCAAACTAGAGGAACGACAGGTTCTCTGAGCGTTCTCAGAAGAGGTCGTGGTGTTAACCTTTTATAGTTAAGAAGTCGTGAGTGTAGGTATCTACTGATGACCTTTTTTTTGTATCGAAACTAATATACACGGAAACTCCATATTTTACCTCTAAAAATAAAGTGTCTTACTTCGTACATTAAAGATTCTAAAGAGACACTTCCTAGAACAGAAAATAAGACCCGACCACCTATCCTTCCTGGACCGTTCCTACAGGGTCTGGAAAGAGACGAAACAGAAACAGAGAACTAACGGACATGAGAACCTTTAAAATCATTTCGAACTACGATCCATTTTAGAGACTAGACACACTACGACTAAACTATTAGGTCAGGACTCAAAATCGACCGAACTAGTACTACTAACCAAGTTCTTACTGATATACTTAGTCACATCTGGTTAGTCTTGATAATGGATCCTAAACTAATCCTTATAACCCTCTATCTTGAAGAGAGAGGTAAACTCAAGGGTTCGACCATTACCCTCACACGGTTATATATCTCTCTTGGGTGAGCGTTTCTATTCAGTTACTCTTTACTACTCTTCACTATCTACATCTCTTAACTTCGTCCCTATCTCCTACTCAGTCCTACCCCTATCCTCCCATTTCCTATCTCTCTCTTCCACTTGACACCTATTTCGTAAACTCAGGTACTTAAAACAAGACAGATTTCGGTACAGATAAAGGAACCGAAGGGTCAATGTGTTCGGTTCAGTTGTGCAAGAGAAAAACGAATTCGATTTAACGTGACCCAGAGACAGTGAACGTCGTGTCCTTAAGACTGATCATAATATCGGTCTTAAACCACACCCGATCTAACCCTCCTCCTGACCCTCGAACCCTTGTTTGTTCAGACGATCCTTTTATCAAGAGTCTCCATTTTTAGTCTACTCTTTGTTCCTTTTATGAATAGTATTTCAATAAAGTTTAAAGATGGAGATCAAATATGTATTTATAATAACTTTAAAATTTATTCTAACGTTACAATATTGTTATAACATTGGTAGAATGGGATACGTCATACCTCCTACGAGAAAACGGTCGACATGGGACACATATTAAAGAAAACCACTTACTACGATTTCGACTTTGAGGTCATGAAACCGGTGCAATACTCTTCTCAACTGAGTAACCTTTTATGAGACTACGACCCTCCCTAACCCCCGTCCTCCTCTTCCCCTGCTGTCTCCTACTCTACCGACCTACCGTAGTGACTGAATTACCTGCACTTAGACTCACTTGAGGCCCTCAACCACTACCTGTCCCTCCGGACCGCACGACGCTAAGTACCCCAACGTTTCTCAGCCTGTACTGACTCGCTGACTTGATTGATTGACACTGTTCCAGTACATGTCACCAAACATCGAAACCGAAAACGAATCTTCCGTTTTGAAATAAAATCGTTTAAAGGGAAATACAACATTAATGAATAAACAAAATAAAGAGGGTTTAAGGGATATCTATCGCTTATTTAGAGTAAATAAAGAAATTACAGTCGTGGACCCTGTATCAATCATGAGTCATACACATCTTGTGTTAAAATGAAGACGACAGAAACTTTGATACACGTTCCGACTAGTCACACTTTAACATGTCCGAACCAAGGGAGGGTGAGGGATGGTTTACACGTCTTAATATAATGAACCATACGTTGTTTTACAAACTAATACTACTTACGATAATATCAATTCCGTACAACGATTGTAAACGACGTTATTTGTTCCTTACTGATGAAATTTAACAAGGTGGTAAATCTCATCAATCACCAATTTTAGTACCCGAAAAGCTTAACCTTAAGGATGAGACGACTGTGTTCATCCGGGACGTGACTACCCACACCACTGACGAGGAGGAAGTGGACTTTCCCGGGGTCCTACCTGTTCCCTTTCCATCAAATTTTTGTTTGTATCCCCCTGGTCAAGAAGTGAAAGGGTCTTTTCCAGTTTTACGACGAAGAGTAAAAGGTGTAAACATATTATCCTTATTATTATGTAGTAAAACAACAACACTGATAATTTATTCATGATATAAGATTTGAGAAACTCTCTTCTCATAGATCGTATATCATTACGGTGCAAACGACACTAATAACAGTAACAATATTAATTTGTCCATAAGACAATATTTGTCTATAAGAGGTTTAGACAAAATAGTCTCGGTCTACCCTTACTATAATACATACATGCACTTAAAGTTTATTCCACTACGTACATTTTATGAGCTGTCATTTACGATTATTCCTTATGCATAACTATTGATAATCATCCACTCAAACTAATGAACTTTCAATGGTACACATGGTTTATATATAAGGATTAAAAGTTTTTGTTTTGTTATTATATTGAGTGAATTGTAATTTCATAATTATATAAGGGGGTGAGCATTCATCATATTCCAACCCTAACTGTTATGTCCGCGCCCTTTGTCAAACGGATCCAAGTCTACAACCGTAATGATGTATAATAAACACACTAGAACCCGTTCAATAAATTGAAGTGACTCAGAACGAATTATTTTCCTCTTATTACTATGGTGGATGAGGTATTACACCAAGACTCCTAATTAACTCCGTTTTGGAGATTTAATTATTTGTGTTACGGTCCTTTTAGCATTCGACGTTCATTTACAACCAAGAATAACAGAGAGACTCGAAGCCAGGATGAGTCACACTTCTACTGCTATTGTTACAAATGGACTGGTCCGACAATATACCTATTATACACTATCACTTTTACGGACAATTTATCATCTATAAACTATTTGCGGTCAAAAGAAAGGGTGAAAATACTAAGTACTTTGTTGAACCTTAAAATGTTACATTTTAAAATGTTAAAATGTTTTTCCAATAGTCATATTTATAGTAAATCTAAAGATACACACACCAATATCCTGTCTTTCCTAATCCATCTTAAACTAGTTACTAAATTACGACAAATAACTTAGTTATAGTAAGACAAACGAATAATTAACGAGAAAGAAATATTTCCATCTAATATAGTCTTTATGGGATAAAACATATAAGAAAACTAAATACAGTGTCTATTTACCGTTAAATAAGATAAGTCTCTTCCTCTCTTTTCATCTGACCATAGGGTCCAAAGAACGTCGCTCGCAACCACGTGTTAGACGACCTTGACCCCCTCTTACAATAATTAGTTTTCCACGTGTTCCTCCGTTTCCTGAAGTAATACGACAAAACGAGGGTGTTGAACGTGGACCTCGAAAAATTACTGACACGGGAAACCTCTGTCCACCGTGAGACGTTTCACATTTGGAGAGATTTGGAGAAGAACAGAGTTTGACTGTACAGAAGGACCATGACACTTATTAGTTAGATTCAAAATTTACTACACTTTCCGAAACCATCCTGATATTAATCAACTTAAAAAAAAAAAAGGACCAGAAATTCCTCATGTGTACCGATCTTGTTCCCCTTTTTTTCTTACAGTTTTTTGTCGACCTCCTATTTAAGTGTATAAGTAACTTTTTCCGTTCGGACATTTTCTACTATAACACATGACCTACTTATTCGTGTCATCTACCGTCAAATCATTGTATGTTATAATAAAATACAAATCGTCAGTAGAAACAATTTCTGATAGATCTTTTTATAGGAATTCTCAATATATAATCATAAATAACAGTAGAAAAAAACTCCCGTTTCAAGACAAACACTGGAGACGAATATCTTTGTCTAATCATATTTGAACAGTTTATCGCATCTGACATTTCCCCTGTAACCTCATGTGGTCCTTACAAAGTGGTATAAAATAAACGTAGGACAAGTAAAACTACGTGTGAAAAAAACTATAAACTTTGACTTCGTGTGGTCCTACTGAGAGTTTATTTTATTATGGTGTTGGTTGGAAACTAAGGGGACTTTTTGACCGATATTAAAATCGTGAAGTACGAACAACTTAACAATTTTATAAATCGTTCAATTCTCGTTACACCTTTCCCTCATCTCTGTCTTTCCTATAGTCCTTCTTTTCTGTTTTAAGGGTTCTGATAAACTCATAATTTTCCTCTTTGTTTATTCTCGAGTGGAAAGGGACTCTATGTTCGAGTTCTGACACAGAACCAATTCCACGACACAACACGAATCAGCGAGTCAGTACAGACTGAGAAACACTGGGGTACCGGACATCGGACGGTCCGAGGAGACAGATACCCCTAAGAGGTCCGTTCTTATGACCTCACCCAACGGTACGGGAGGAGGTCAATGTGTCTTAAGTGGTTTTTTCAAGTCCGTAATCCTTTTAAGACTAGGGTCTTGTCTTTCGACTGTCAAGAAGGATTCTACCTTAGTCTGGTAATGTGTGCGACATAACCAAATTAACTCGTATGGAATAAAGGAAGTCGTTTCTCAGAAGACAGTACCATGGGATAAAAGAACCCGTGGTCACGAACTGTCTAAAGAGTGTGTTCATTCGTCAGCTCTCACTATGTTAAAACTGTACTTTACACGAATATGAAACTTTCGGTAATTTGTTCTGAACAAACGAATATTAAAAGATTATTTTATTTCCTGGAAGACACCTTTCGTCAAAATTTTTGTGTAGTATTGTAAAATTCACACATCCAGAACGTTGCAAATAAGGTTAAAAGATCACTGTCTGTGTCTCATTATTCTAAAGGGATTGTCGACGAACCACGACCCATGAGTGTACAGTGAGTTTGACTGTTCTAAAATCCTTTTTTTTTTTTTGTGAAAGAAGTGACACAAGAGTAAAACTTTCTAGTCGATAACGTGTATTAAGTTAAAACGAATTAACGTTTCATAATTGAAGTGTTTTATATTTAACAATTTCCATTATACTATCTTAATTAATCTTTGTGTGAGATTTATTGAGTAATCTAGAGTAAGATGTTTAAACACACAGGGTCTTTTTAAGATTAGGATTTACGGACTCTTTTCGAATCAAGTCAAGTGTCATTATAGTATCTTAAAACCTAAACCCTTTTTATGTATCTCTCGTACATAAAGTTTAATCACGGATATAAACTCCTAAAAGAGAAAAACATATATCCTTGACAAACCTAAATTAAGTATAAATTTATTACATATCGGTCGTGGTAAGTCCGATGTATCAAAGAAACAAGTGAGTAAGTAAGAGTTGTTAAATAGTTCGTAAAGTGTACATGACCATATAAGGTCCTTGATATAATCTGTAACCATTACATTCTTATTTATAAAGTGATAAGGACAGAGACTCCTCCTCGAGTCTCATATCGATCCGTTTGTTTATTTAATTATCGATATAACATCATGTCAGTTCCGACACTGTCCAAACATACGTCAGAATACCCTTTTGTCTACTCCCTCACTAGAGACAGGAACCCCCAAGACTCTCCTGTTGTGTCTCCTTTAGTGTAAACTCAACCTCGTTCTTAGGAGTCTCCTCTCCACCCCTGACTCCTACAACCCTTCCTTTATCTCATACAACCCTTCCGTCTTCTTATACAAACCTCTTACTATCACATCTTAGATCCTTACCACTTTTTACTACATGTCAATCTGACATTTCCATTAAGTCCCTTTCTTCCGTTTGTAGTCTAAGATTTCTCAAACATTAATCAAAAAAAAAAAAGAATCAAACAGTAATGAAAACATCCTTCACCCGTTAATTTAAAACTTCACCTCCGGTATTACACTAGACGAAACATAAGAACTTTACGACAGAGACTGTGACCAGACTTTCTGTCAAAGCTAATCAGTACACGTAAACCTCATACGAAATCAGACGAACCCGTCACCTTCCCTGTTACCTGTTTCCGTACATAATTCTACGTAAAATCTTTGCCTTAATTATCCCGAAACACCAGTCAACGAACCCTCTCAGTCCACGATACCCTTTCCTTTTTCAATTCCTACTGAAGTCCTCCAGATCAAACGTATTAATCAAAACTTCCCAACCTATCCATAAATAAATTAGGAGAAGTGTTCGAAAACTCCTAATATTGTCTACTGTCTTTGACTTCGAAACTTTTCTATTCATTAAACGGTTTCAATACACCCATCATTTAAATACTTCCTGTCTAAGTTCAATTAGGGTCTTGGGTTCGAGAATTTGTAACATGACAAAGAAAGATATGACCGGTTTACCCGTCACTTTGGGAAATGACCTGACCCTTTATGTCCTCCTTTTAGTACCGAACTTATATCTTCCATTAGTCAAAACGGTAAATTGTAGAACTGAAACTATGTAGCTTTTCCGGTCTTTCACCTTTATAAGTTCTCTCTCAAACTTTATGGGTACGACTTCGAGTATTTTCTAAACCCCACTTCTTCAAGTCTAAATCACTGCCAACTTCAGTATTCTCTCTGAGTCTACCGGTTCTCTTATCCACATCCCCTCTCTTGACTCGTCTTTTGAAAACCACCGACACCTTGTTTTCCTAAGTCCCCCTCCTCTGACTCTTCCGTGTGAGTTTATCTAATAACCTTTTGGTCTTATTATATATATTCAGATACTTCATCTCTAAATGAAAAAGAGGGAACTCACATGTAACCCGTCTTCTAACCGGGGAGTAGTACAATTAACAGGTAGTCGAAATTCTTATAACAATATCAACACTTTTTGACAGTGAGTGTGTGTCTGAAACAAAAAGACTCCAACTGTTAGAGAGGGGTAAGTCCTAGTGGTAGAAAACGTGGTGTGTTTAAGGTAGTAGTAGGATCCAGTGTTCAGGTGTAGGAGTTACTACGTAGGTGAGAGTTGAGTTAAGGATCTAACATAGACTCGGTTGAAGTGGAGGTTGTACAAAGGTATAAAAAGGTCTTTGTCGAGGTGAACCCTTTACAAATTGGTATTTTAAGGTTACTGATCAAGTCAAGTCAGCGAGTCAGTACAGGTTGAGAAATACTAGGGTACCTGGTGTCGAGCGGTCCGGAGGGACAGGTTGTGGTTGAGGACCTCAAACGAGTTTGAGTAGAGGTAACTCAGTCACTACGGTAGGTTGGTAGGGTAGGAGACAGCGGGGGAGAGGAGGACGGGAGATAAAGAGGGTCGTAGTCCCAGAAAAGGTTACTCAGTCGAGAAGAGTAGTCCACCGGTTTCAAAACCTCAAAGTCGAAGTTGTAGTTAGGAAGGTTACTTATGAGTCCTGACTAAAGGAAATCCTACCTGACCAACCTAAAGGAACGTCAAGTTCTCTGAGAGTTCTCAGAAGAGGTTGTGGTGTCAAGTTTCCGTGGTTGAGAAGCCGTGATTCGTATCGCAAAAGTAAAGAGTGAACGAGGGAGGGTGACTGAGTTAAATCCAAGTTGAATCAAGTGTAGTATATAACTCATAGATAATATACAACACACAATATATGTGTGAACGTGACTGTGTAAAGTGTCTTACTCTTCCCTCACCTATACTTTTGTAAAGAACGTTAGGATCACACTATTCATTTTATTATCCCCATATAAAATCCATGTCATCATACTATGTCACCGTTCAAACTCGTCAACGAGAACTGAACTTTTACCTTCTATATATTAATCAGATATTAAAGTATTAGTTTGGGAGTTTAAATCACCGAATTTTATCGTGACTAAATAAAGAGTGTTAAGACACCCAACTGACCCGAGGTGGATGTAAGTTGACCAACGATCTTACCCGTCCTTCCCAATCCTTGCATAATAAATGTACAGACCCCCATATCCACGATATACGGTTGAGAGAAGGCAGCCGGAAAAAAAGACGTACTATAGAATATGAGATACATCCTGTCGGACTGTAAATATCGTACCATCAACCCAATTCGACCTTGATACACACACACAACTCAGCGAAGTCATCACAGACTGAGAAACGCTGGGATACCTGACATCGGGTACTCCGAGGAGACAGGTACCCTAAGAGATCCGTTCTTATGACCTCACCCGACGGTACAGGAGGAGGTCCCCTAGAAGGGCTGGGTCCCTAATTTGGGTGTAGAGAATACAGAGGACGTAACCGTCCACCCAAGAAATGGAGATCGCAGTGGACCCTTCGGGTTCGACCTTGACTGTGTCACGGTCAAGGAATCGTAAGAGAACCGGACGGGTATTAGTTCCCGAAAAACAACCTCGTTATCGTACTCATATGACCCTACACTACTATTAACCGTAGATAGAAAACGTGTGTCTAATTGTGTCCTTTGAAATTTTTCCTTTTCTAACAGTTCTACTCAGAGTTTCAGACCCGTCAAGTAGTCTACTCACTCCTAAATTCTCTTCTCCTCGAGAAGTTCTTCCTACCGTCACTGAACTTTTGTCTTTCACCGTATTAGTAACCCATCTGGTCCTGTGTACCTAAGGAACCTCATAAACCCCTTCCTTACTCTTTGCTTGACTGATCCGTCCGTTCTCATCTTTGGGAACAATATCCGTCATTTAATTTGAGATGTAAGGTCCGACGTCTTACGGGAAGACGTCCCTTCGTCGACGAGAAGGGAGAGTAACTAAGAAGATGAAACAACCGAAGTATACAACAACTAGTTATTCGAGGAAACCGGAGTAAAGGAATAAGTTAGGTTGACTGGTGGGTATCATGAAGTCGACCTAGTGGGACAGTGGTCATGAGAGTTAAGAGTTGTGAGAATACTGGAACAATAAGGTAATAAGATTGGGAGTTAAGATCTCATTAGATTGGTAGACAAGCAAGATTAGGACCTTGGTCTGTAACTTATTATGACTTAGTTTTATATATTGGTATTCCTTTTGTTAGTTGTCGGAATATGTAAATACTGAAGGTTGATGACTAAAAGTTATAACAGATCGTTTAACACTGTATAGGAACGGGTCAGGAATACGACCATTAAAAATAATGACAATTATTGTAAATACGAATTATGACGTGATAAAAGAGAACCATCTAATGAAACTTATGAAGTGTCTCCTTTATCGACACTTTTTAAAGAAGTGTAGAGGAACTTCAAGCAAATAAGAAAAAGAAGACCTAGTAGGACAAGGAAAGGAAGGTTAAGCACGGTAGTAGGATCCTGTATAAATCGAAGAAGATGTAGAGGTTTGCTTAAATATGAAGAGTAGGTAGGAAAGTCAATAAGAAGGAGGAAAGAAAGTGGATTCGAGTACTAGAGTACGGAAGATAGAGAACATTCAAGAATGAGATTATTAATACGGGAAAGAATTAACGAAAAAAGTCAGATAGAGAAAGGTTTTGAAAGAGGAGTCAGATTTCATACTTTTTTTAAGAGATAGTACATTTGTAAAAGAAGTCAAAAAGAAGATCTTGTTAGTCACAAGGGTGAATTAGAAGAAATAAAGTATAAATGAGGAATCGTCGGACGTTGCAGAACTAGTTCACGGTTAGTGTGAAAGACTGCGTACCATGTACACATCATTTATACTTAATTACTAGTTAAATATAAACGGTTATGATACTAAAGAAAAATCGGGAGTAGGAGTAGAAACAATACCACCCTCCTTCGTAACGTAAAATTCTAGAACGGGGACCAAGACACCTTTGAACGTTTGGTGTGTATGTTCATCTGTGTTACCGACTCTAACACATATGGTGTCTAAAGAAGGTTTTAGTTAGGACAAGATGGTAAAACCAAACAACCCTGGAGCGACATGGTCAGTCATTTGTATGACCTATGATAGTAACTAATGTATATACTTGAAAAAAACTTTACTATAATGATTTATTCTTACTAATAATAAATTAGTACAAGAAGAATTTCACACCATAGATAAATTGTGTACTATTAGTGTCCACAAATCTCGTTGTTTTTAAGAGGATACGATTTGTCTAAAAACGTCTCTGTCCTTGCTACCAAAAGACCGTATATTATATCCATAAAAACACCTCACTCATCTACTTACAAGAAATATACATTGGGGTCAGTTTTAAAAGATTTATTTGTATCTTACATAAAGACTATAAAGTTTAATTTAATGGCAAACAATAATCCCGAATCTGAAAAGTGTGTAAGATTCACTGAACAACGATAGGAATAACTTTCCCTTTTTTTTGAAATGGTTAGTCAGGTCTTTAAGTGCTCATTTATAACAAATAAAAGAGACCATTTAAAGTAGACAATCTCACAACAAAATCTATTCCAAAAAGGTATCTTCATATATATTTGAGAATGTTTTAATTCTCAAACTTGAATTTGATGACGATATTTTGATCCGTGAATAATTGGAAGTCAAATAGATTGAAGATAGAATCTCTGACACTCGAGTGAATTATCGTAGTTCACTTCCTTCGACCTTATCCTAGGGGACATGACGTATGGAAACCCTTGAAGGACACATTACAACTGTAAGTCAGAGTCGGTTGGACTGTTATTTCACTAGGTAAATAGGTTGTGTTCGTCCGTCTCTTCCTCTATGACGTAGGAAGAGAGACGGAGGGTGAGGGTCTTAGTCAGGCTACGAAGGAGACCCGGTTTGTGTACGTGAATATTTCGTGAAGTAGTTGTTAAACAGTACAAAAGACACATTGACCCAAATGAGAAGAATACATTTAAAAGGGGATCTATTAAAAGGGTTTATCGTGTCCTTCATAAACTCCACTCGACTTTGAAGAATTATTATTTCAAACACTAAAATTCACCCGAAGGAACGACCGAGTCCCCATTTTCTTAGACGGACGTTACGTCCTCCGTGTCCTTTGTGTCCAAGCTTAGGACCTAGTCCTTCTAGGGGACCTTCTCCCGTACCATTGGGTGAGGTCATAAGGACGGACCTCTTAGGATACCTGTCTCCTCAGACCTCCCAATGTCATGTATCGTAGTGTTTCTCGACCTGTGTTGACTTCGTTGAATCGTACGTACGCACACTAATATTACGGGAGCCTGATTCTTTGTGAATAGTGGTATATTTTTACTGGTCGAAATGGTGATATGTATGTCCTGATGACTCCTCGAATCCCTTTTAGTGACAACGAACGATATGTGTGTGTGTGTGTGCGTGTGTGTGTGTGCGTGTGTGTGTGCACACACACACGGATTTAAAATAAAATAAAAATTTTAATTAAATAAAATAAACAAATCGACAAGACCCAGAAGCAACGACATGTGACCGAAAGAGATCAACGTCGTTCACCCCCATGAGAACCAACGTCACACGTCCGAAAAGTGACCTCACCAAACAGAATAACGTCTCGAGTCCGAGTTCCACACTGTCGAGTCATCAACACCACGGGTTCAAATCAACGAGACACCGGACACCTTAGAAGGACCTGGTCCCTAGTTTACCCACATAGGATGTAACCGTCCGTCTAAGAATAGGTGACATGGTGGTTCCTTCAGGTACGGATTTAAAATTTTAGGTTGAAAAGTTTCCCCTTCATAACAAATTAATTCCTGAAAATATTTAAGGGACCTCAGATGAGGTATTTTATTAATAAAATTAGTGGTTCTCATAACTCATTTTAAAAACGAAGGAATTAAGAAGAGGGACCGTCCAGACAAATGAAAACAAAAATAAAAAAAACACTTTCGTGGTTTTCGTCAACAAAATGGATTTATTAGATACTGGTATAACAATGAATGAATCTAAAGGAAAAAAGTATGACTTTGATTTAGTAAGGAACAACCAGCAGAAAACCACGGTGACTTCTTAAGATCTTCCTGATCCGTCTAAACTTTATGACTTTGTAAGACTGACGTAATATTCATTATCACATTAATAGACTCTTCTTGGGTTTCATGGTCACAGGGATTTCATAGAAAAATAATCAAATAGTTCCATGGATTTTTGAGGTTGTAGGAAGAGAACATTTACGAGAAAAGAACTTACGGGAATAATTTTATTTTTATACAGTAACTATCCGATTGTCATACAGTTACAGTTTTCATCCTAAGAGTGATTTTTTTTTGCTGTGGACCTGTCTTTCTAAAATCTGTCCTTTACCACCGTCTTTCCGACAGTCTTTTCGTACACTACGAGTTACTTTTCGAGATGAATCGACATGACACCCACCATACCCCTGACCTAGAATATGGTCAGTCGTCAAAAAGGTGACTTTATAAGTCTTTTATGTTATCTTTCACCGATTTTGTTTTTACCTTAAATAACCGAGAGTACTGGGCACATGGTGAATAGGTTAATAACGGAGAGTCAATAATCCCGAAGGGACTATCGAGTCAACCATTTCTTAGTCGGACGTTACACCCTCTGCACTCAAGTTAGGGACCCAACCCTTCTAGGGGACCTCTTCCTTTTCCGAAGGGTTAGGACCGGACCTCTTAAGGTACTTGTCAGGTACCCCACCTTTTCTCAGTCTGTGTTGACTCGCTGAAAGTGACAGTCGAAGTTTAAGTGGAAAGTCAAAGAAAATCACAAATAGAGAAAATTTCATCTGGACATAATTCGTAAGAGTCATTTCCCGTGACCTCCTTCCGTGAGAGGATGGAACAGACTAACTACGGATCTCCACCCATAGTCCTTTATCCCACTTAGAGACGGGGTCAGCACACGGATCTTCTACCAGGAAACCGGAACCGGACTGTCATTGGATTGACGATACGTGAACTGTATCTTTAATCGTGAGATTTCTGAAGGAAAGACTTAGTCACGGGGTAAAAGAAAACGAGGAAGAACATGTTGGACGGACACGAGGTCTCCCAAATCGGTGGTTCGGTCGGTGTCGAGGGTGACCTCCGAAACGATCGAAACTGACACTGGGTCTTCCAAAGACCGGAAATGGTAACGTCTAATGGACGAGGAATGGACGTGTGGCGTCTGAACGAAGGATTAACGAGTCACTGACGTCTTGTCGAAGTGAGAGTCAAGTCAAGTCAAGTCAGCGAGTCAGCACAGGCTGAGACACTGGGGTACTTAGCGTCGTGCGGTCCGGAGGGACAGAGAGTGGTTGAGGGCCTCAAGTGAGTCTGAGTGTAGGTAGCTCAGTCATTACGGTAGGTCGGTAGTAGGAGACAACAGGGGAAGAGGACGGGGGTTAGGGAGGGTCGTAGTCCCAGAAAAGGTTACTCAGTTGAGAAGTGTACTCCATCGGTTTCATGACCTCAAAGTCGAAATCGTAGTAAGGAAGGTTTCTTTAGGGTCCCGACTAGAGGAAGTCTTACCTGACCAACCTAGAGGAACGTCAGGTTCCCTGAGAGTTCTCAGAAGAGGTTGTGGTGTCAAGTTTTCGTAGTTAAGAAGTCACGAGTCGGAAGAAGGGTCAGGTTGAGAGTGTAGGTATGTACTGGTGTCCTTTTTGGTATCGGAACTGATCTACCTGGAATCAGCCGTTTCATTACAGAGACGAAAACTTATACGACAGATCCAACCAGTATTGAAAAGAAGGTTCCTCATTCACAGAAAATTAAAGTACCGACGTCAGTGGTAGACGTCACTGAAACCTCGGGTTTTTTTATTACAGACTGTGACAAAGGTGAAAAAGGGGTAGATAAAGGGTACTTCTCTACCCTGGCCTACGGTACTAGAAGCAAAAGACTTACAACTCGAAATTCGGTGGAAAAAGTGAGAGGAGAAAGTGAAAGTAGTTCTCCGAAAAATCGAGGAGAAGTGAAAGACGGTATTCCCACCACGGTAGACGTATATACTCCAATAACGATAAAGAGGGTCGTTAGAACTAAGATGAAACACGAAGAAGGTCAGGTCGCAAAGAGTACTACATGAGACGTATATTCAATTATTCGTCCCCTGTTATATGTCAGAACTGCATGAGGAAAAGGATAAACCTTAGTCAGACAACAAGGTGCAGGTCAAGATTGACAACGAAGGACTGGACGTATGTCTAAAGAGTTCTCCGTCCAGTCCACCAGACCATAAGAGTAGAGAAAGTCTTAAAAGGTGTAAAAAAACACTAGGTGTGTCAGTTTCCGAAATCGTATCAGTTATTTCGTCTTTATCTACAAAAGGACCTTGAGAGAACGAAAAAGGTACTAGGTCGCCTACAACCGTTAAGCTAGAGACCAAGGAGACGGAAAAGATTTTGGTCGAACTTGTAGTCCCTCAAGTGCCAAGTGCATAACGACTTCGGACCGAACCTCTTAAAACTCTTAATGAAATGATCGTACACTCTACTCACGTTAACACACCATCAAACTCGTAAGAAACCGTAACGGAAAGAAACCTTGACCTTACTTTTGACTGGAAAAGGTCAGGACACCGGTGACGACTCAAAAGGTTTAAACGACCGAATAGCTCACGTCGTGAGAGTGTCGTAGTAGAAAGTCCTAAACATTGTCGAGTTGACCTTAAGGTAGTGGAGGTGATCGAAACAAGCATCACTACGAAAGATTCCGGGTGAACTGAAGTGTAAGGTTCTACAGACCGAGATCTAATCACTAGTGTAGTAGTACTAATAGACCCAGTACGTCTAGACAAAACATGTCAAAAAGACACATAAGAACGGTGGAGAAGAATTATAGAAGACGAAGACAATCCAGGAATGGTTAAGATAGGAAATAGCTCGGGTAGAAACGTACTTTACAAGGGAACCATAGAGATTAAAAGAACTTCTCTAGAGATCAGAAAGGGTAAGACAATAAAAGGAGATAAAGAAACGTAACTAGTGACTTCTTCCGAAAGAATAGAGAAGAACGATAAGAAACCTTGAGACGTAAGTCTACGAATATAGAAAGGAAAAGAGGAAACGAAAAGCGGAGAGAAGAAAAGTGTCGATAGACATTCCGGAGGGGTTTGTCGGTAATACCAAAAAACGTAAAGAAAAGGTACCCCTACCAGAACTAGGGATAGAGGACATGTTACAGTACTTGGAGTAAGGTATCAAGTAGTCCGTGAGATAGATAGTCTAGATCCGGGAATTTAGATAAAGAGCGAAGGTGACATATTAGTATTCCCTAAACTAAATCCAGTTTGGACTTACCAGATCGTCAAAAGGGATGAAAGAAGTTAAACTCAGACTTAAACCATTATTCCCCAAGTACTAGACTCGGTGTCAGTCGAGGACCAGAACAAAAACGACTGACATATCTCGAAGAGGCAGAAACCGACGTTTCTTATATTAGTTAGGCTAAAGCCACAACTGGTAGACCACTACAGGTACACATCTCAGAAGAGAACACAACACGAAGTCAGATCCTTCGACAAACAAAGACCTAATAGGTCACACGGTTTGATACGAAAAAAGTTCTGCCAGACTTGGGGTCGGAACCCTTCCTCCTGGGGAGGTTTTCAAATAGTAAGGAATCTATAAGAAGGAGTCGGGATCCCATGGGATATTTTAAACGTATATAGAATATTAGTGAGAGTTAAAGTAAATTATTAAAAATTATAAATTGTAGGGTACAAATAGAGAGATATACCACAGATAGAGGATCGACCTTGGTCTGACTAGGTGACAGAGTCCAAAGTTTTTGATAATAGTCCTAGTCAGAAAAACCGAGACTAAGGAAATCTAACAGAGACAGAGTAGATCCGAAAAGAAAATACCGCATGTATAAAATTATGATAGTTTATATACACTTTGTAGTCACGAAGAAAGAGGGTCCTCGGGGTCGATTATAAAGGATTGTACAGTTATCGATCTGAACGTAACGTATGTGAAGAGGCTAGGATAAATGCATCAGGTGATTCCTAAGAAAAAAGATGATACATGAATTGTACCTAAGTCAGAGAAGGTGTAAGATGACAAACAGAGACTATTGTGGGATGAAAACCATAGTTAAAGATATAGCCAATATTTAAAACAACAAGACTCACTGTTATTGAGTTTGACCGAATTCAGTTTTGTCCCTTTTCAGGTGTCCTCTCAAAAGTACGTTGACTTTTCAAGTGTTCATTCGGACCGAAGCACACATTGAACTAAGTCTCAAGTACAATGTAATAGTTCTCGGGACAGACCCAACGAAGCTAAGAGTCCGACCGAAACACTCGGATTATCTGTCCCGTCAATGTCAAGAGGTTAAAAATGTATGATTTAGGTTAGTTTCGAAGAGAAAAGAGAGTTTCGACGACGACGAAAAACTCTCGTCTACAGGGTCACCCTCACAAAACTCCCAATTTACCCCATTATAAACAACAAAATTATTAACGATAATAAGGTAGACAAGACAATTAAGAACAGAAAGAGACATGGTTCGTGACACCAGTTCATCTGTCTGATAGACCTAATAAAATCCAGGAGAAAACCTCAACCTCCACTAAACATCCTTTATATTTTGACCAGTAAGTCTATATAAAGAGTATGTATAAACCGAAAACAGATACTAGGACCGATTGGCAAGAGTTTTGGGAACCTTAAAGAACTCACTATTCTCGTTACCCTTGTAGAGAACAATATTATAGACCACAGAACGGGAGCCAAGGACTTTTATGAATTCTCGGTATTTCCACTTTACGCACAGAATAATAGGTATTGTTCAGTAAAAGTTGGTATCGACTCAAATACAATTACTCCACTGAAAACCTTCAGGGGATTTTTACACCCACCCCGATCAATGATCCCCATGGTAGGATTTACTTCCTAATCTTGAAAGTTAGGGTAGTGGACTAAAGACTCCTTCCCGACCTCCAACTTAGTTAGTGGTCACCGGTTACTAAGTTAGTTAGTACGGATATATTACTTCGGAGAAAATTTGGGGTTTCCTCCTTCAAACCTCTTGAAGGTCCAATCACTTGGTTTTACGAAGATGTATGGTAGTAAAGTCCGAAGTTTGGGGTTATCTTTGAAATTCCCCAAGTGGGATGAAAGAAAACATTATTTGACGTTAGATCGTTCAAATGATCAAGGGACTCAAGACACTAGACAAAATCGTTTAATTACCTTGGGTTTCTCCCCTAATACCTTTGAGACTAAATATCGGTCAATTAGTCTTCGTATCCATGTTTGGACCCAAACACTAACCGAGGACCTCACCTCCTATCAGAAGACCCTAACTAGGGAATTGAACACCTTAGATTTTAATATAAACCCATCTTTCATAAACCTCTTAGGGTCCCTGTCCCCTCGGACCACCCGACGACAGATCCCCAGCGTGTCTCAGCCTGTGCTGACTTCGCTGAATCGTCGTCGTCGTCTTTCACAGTCTTAATTCAATTTAATATTTTGTGGATCGAGCACAGACTCTTAACGAACTTCAGACTCGTTTTGGGGGTGTATAATCTAAGGTGTATATTCAATCTAGTAAGTCAGAAAGAGACTGAATAAAGTGAATCGTATTACGGGACTTACAGGTAGGTACAACGTTTACCTTCTTAAAGGAAGAAAAGTACCGACTTATTATAAGGTAACAAAACACTAAAGAAATAGGTAAGTAGACAACTATGAATCCACCAATGGTCCAGAGCCGATGATATTTATTTACAACGTTACTTGTACCACCACGTTTATATAAAAATTCTATCACTTAAAAAAGGGAAGTCTGTATATTCACCTTAACGACCAAATATTCTATCAAGATAAAAACTAAAAGTTCCATAAAGATATGAAAAAAGGTATCCCCGACGTGGTTGAATGTAAAAGTGGTTGTCATATGTTCCTAAAGGAAAAGAGGTGTAGACACTAAACAGTAGAGAACAACAGAACTTTCATCGGTATGGAGTGACACCGAAACTAAACACAAAGGAACTACTAATCATTACAACTTGTGGAAAAGTATATGGACAACCGGTCGACATATAGTAGAAACCTTTTTACAGACGAATCAAGAAGATTAGTCTAACAAACCAAAATAACGACAACTCCATATAAATAAGAAGTATATAAAATTTACAGTTGGAGAAGAGTCTGTATTACTAAACGTCAGTAAAAAAAGGGTGAAGTATACATCAGAAAGTCAAAACAAATACCAAAGGAAACGACACGTCTTCGGAAAATCGAAATACATCAGGTTGAATAAAAACGAAAACAACGGAAAAGAAAACTATGATTTAATTTTTTTTTTTTAGAAAAGGTTCTGGTCACGTTTTTAGTATAGGGGATACAAGATTCCACAAAATACCAAACTTCAGGATGACTTTCTTCGATTTCAAAATTTCATTCATTCATTTTAAAATACCAGAGTTCAACAATTATATAAAACTTAACTAAAAATACATACCACATTTTATCACCATATCAAAGTAAGAAAACTTATACCGATACTTCAAAGGGGTCGTGGCAAATAACTTCTCTGACAGGAAAAGGGCAACATATAAGAACCGAGGAAGTAATATTTAACTGGCATATTTACACCCAAATAAAGACCCAAAGATAAGAAAAGGTAAAACAGACACACAGACAAAAATGGGACCTCATCCTTTACCGTTGGGTGAGGTCTTAAGAACGGACCTTTTAAGGTACCTGTCTCCTCGGACCTCCCGATGTCAGGTTCCCTATCGTTTCTTAACCTGTACTGACTCGTCGTACGTGTAGATAAAAATACGGTTACGTCTATCCTAAAACTATATTTCTCTAATATCTTCTATTAAGGACCACTCTTTGTCGTACCCGTTTTATTGTTCAAATTTTCTTATTATCTTGGAGAAGACCCTACTCACTTATGTAAACACATCAAACAATACCTGATCTAAAAAAAAAAAATGACCGGAATAGAATTTTAATATACAACTTTGGGACTAGGGATTACTCTCGTGTAGTTCTCTACCCTGGAAACCCTCCACAAATATAGTACACCTACTTCAGAAAAAATTTTTTAAACAAATAAAAAAGTTAACTTCCTATTAACGAAATGTCTTGAAACAACAAAAGACAGTTTGTAGTTGTACTTAGTCGGTATCCACATGTATACAGGGGAGGAACCCACTTCAGAAAAATTCCCTAATCACGAGAAAATTTTTTCTCTGTACTTTCACCAAGGGAGGAAAGAAACGAAAGGTGGTACACGTCTGTGTCATTTTTCTGGGTAGACGTTTGGTCCTTCGCTTGGGAGTGGTCTGTGGTTTGGACGTCCATGAAAGGTCGGAGGTATGACACTCTTCATTTACAATAAATTCGGTAGGTCAGATACTATTAAATATATCACAGGACTTTACTGATTCTATATAAACTTCGTATGGTAAATTGTTCCGTCAAACTCTGTGTCACTCTAATCTCTTTGTCTACCCCTCTTCTAACACCGGTTGGAACTCTCGTTTCGATCCTTACATATATAAAAAAATTTTCATGTCTCCTTACGTATTTTGTATTTATATGTAGAATCACCTAATAATGTTTCAATCGTGTGGTCTCTTTGGTCTAGAGTTTTTATCTTGTAATAGTTGTGTGCTTTTCTGGGTAAATACGGGTAAGAGTTTACGACACGGAAAGAAAGAGGGATTTCCTTTGTAATGACTGAAGATTGTGGTTTCCGATTACGAGGTACAAAAACTTAAGATATCTTTACAGTAAACTATCATAGATAATAGAACACAGATTCAAGAAAGTAAGTCATAACAACTATTCTAATATGTGCGTCAACTTACATAAACATCAAACACAAAAAAATTTATTCATAACGTCGTATACCTATAAGTGTGGTGTTAAATAAATAGTATTACTGACACCAAACACATCTTAAACCCCTAATGTCGTACACGTGTATGATAAAATGATCTAAGACTCTTAGTCGAAAGATTTTATCGGATGGATATATGAAGGTGGTCGTCATAGATTCACAAGGATAACGTAGTGTTGAGAGGTTGTGAACCTTAAAAGTCTGAAAATTAAAAATTGGATCCTTCAAACCTGGACTAAAATATACATAACAACTCGGTGACTTCCTAAAACCAAACCTTTCGCCACTTGTCCCCTCTATGTAACCCAGTGAGTGAGTGAGTGAAGTCAGTTAGTGAGCACAGGCTAAGAAATGTTGGGGTGCTTGGCGTCGTACGGTTCGGAGGGACAGGTAGTGGTTGAGGGCCTCAGGTGGGTTTACAGGTAACTCAGTCACTACGGTAGGTTGGTAGAGTAGGTGACAGCAGGGGAAGAGGTGGACGGGAGTTAGAAAGGGTCGTAATCCCCGAAAAGTTTACTCAGTCGAGAAACGTAGTCCACCGGTTTCATAACCTCAAAGTCGAAGTCGTAGTCAGGAAGGTTACTTGTGGGTCCTGACTAGAGGAAATTCTACCTGACCAACCTAGATCACGACGTGTTTAATCTCATACTCTTTCGAAACTATTCCCCCGGATCGGGTCGACCCTACGATAACATTACTAAAGTATTTTTATTAAACTTTTGTTTGATCTCACAATTTTCTTCCCGATTTTTCTTTCTCTTTTCTCCACGAATATTTATTATTCCAAACCATCAATTATTGAAAACCCCTATTTCCTTCGTTTCTACTAGTTTCTACTAGTATAAGAACTCGGATTTACTGACTATTTGACTATCTCAGAATTGGTTGCATTCTGAACCCTCTTTTTTAAGAGAAGGTCATTTTAACAAAAATTGGATCTAAAACAATAAATAAAAGTGATAAAATGGTAATCAAGTCTAAACACTATTAGAAAAAGAGGTTGAGAGGAAAGAGTAGTAACGACATATTCTCGTAAGGGTCATCTTCGACCGAGACAGTCCCTTCTTTCTTAGTTCTGAGTCCATCTTATCAATTCGACACAGAGAGAGTTACGTGAGTCCTAGGTCTCTTTCGTTACCTTCTAAAAGATGATAAGTCTTTGGACTGTCGAAACCACATTCCTTACTATCATCGATCCTCTTACTGTCCAGACTCTGAAAACCCTTCGGATTCAGGTGTGTCGAAAATTTCCTCCTTGATAAGACACACGAGTAAAGGTAGTGATAAGAAAGAAAAAGACACCTACAGAAAAGACAGTGACTACATTTGTTACCGAATAAGGTAAAAACGTTATTTAATAAACGAATTGACTCATAAGTGTCCCTATATCGTTTCTTGTGTATCCACAAGGTCCTAATCATGAAGACGATGTAAATGAACAGGACCATAACTCCATCATTGAGGTTACCGAATAAAATTAAAAACTCTCAAACGAACCTATTGTCAAGTCCCTAACGACCCAAACGGATAGACATACTTAGGAATAACTTACCTAGAGTAAAACGTATTGGAGAAATCATGTCCGAAAGAAAATTGTGAAAAACCATTATAAAATAGATCTTTATATAGGTTTTCGTATCTATCGAGAAATTCGAACAAATACAACAAAGGACGTCACTTTAGTGAAACTGTTTCCAAAACGGAAAAAAAAAAAAACGGTGTAGTAAACCAAACATCCTAGAATCAAGGCACTGGTCCTTGACTTGGGTCTGGGAGTCTTCACTTTGGTTCCTCAGTATTGGTGACTTGACGGTCCCTTAAGGACTGTTTTATATTTAAATTCTATTTAAATTTGAAACAGAATTTAAATAAGAAAGGACCGGAACTACTGAAGGACCCATCGTGATTATTCTTTGTCTTCATTATCACGGAATATAAAGATCTGACAAAATTTTAAATGTTCCGTGCAAACGTACATAAAGATAAGTGAATGAAATAGTGGGACACTCACTGTTCAGTAATCAAAGTAATAAGTCTACTTCGTTACATTCGAATTCCTGTATTCATCACTATGTCAGTCCTGAAGTTTAGTCTAGAAGATTTCGATCTAAGCCACGTACACTACCAATTAAAATACACAGTCAAACTGACTCGGTGTCCTACCGGTGTATAAACCAATTTGTAACAAAAACTGACACAGACACTCTCACAAAGACCTTCTCTAATCGTAAATTTGACAACCCGATTTATTTTGTCTCCCGGGAGGGAATTACACCCACCTGTAGTACGTTGGGTAGTTCCCAGACTCATCTTGTTTTACCTCGTTACCGTTTAAGTCAGAGACACGGACTGACAATTTCGACTCGGTAGTTAGAAGAGGACGGGAGACTTTGAATCTAGTAGTAGTGAGGACCAAGCATCCGGAAATCTGAGTCCAACCTTAAGTATGGTTATCTAAAGGACCCAGGGGTCACACACTTGGCGTTTACCATACTGAAAAGTTGGAGAGATTAGTGTACTCGGATAAGGAATAGAGTGACAAAACGACACGGTTGATTTTTAACCGTGGACGGTAGAAGGAGATGTTCTAAATTTAGTGATCGACGACGTCGACGACTGAAAGTTGTGTGGGACTTTCCTCAAGTCCCACCTTTACTCCTTACTCCGTGAGACAAGAGACCCTTTTTGACTGTCTATCAATCTATAAAAGTCGTCTTCTAAAATACTCGGGTTTAAGAACGTAGAGAAGTGTAGATCTTTTCGTGATTTTAGCAGTCACCTCTATAGACGAGAAGTACTGATCGTCATTGGACGGGTTCTGATTGTTGAAAGACGGTTTTACACACGAACTAACATATATAAGGGGAAGTGGTTTTAGTACATGTATGACTGGAAAAGGGGGATGAAGAAACCTAATCAAGGAGGCTCGATAGACTTTGTGAGAGAGGACCTTAAATAAGGAGTAAAACGGGGTTTATTTTGAGTTGAGTGTCGAGAGTGTGAGACGTGAAAAAAGTCAACTGATATAAAAAAAAAAAGTCATCTGATAACCAAACCAACCTTTCTGGACTGATCATGTCATAGGAAATACGTAACGGAGACGGGAATAGTGAAAAACGTAGATCGATATTTTAAAGGACAATAAGGAGTCGACAATTAGTCCTGGATATAAGAACAGTTCACTCCTGACGGACATTGTACATGAAATCGTAATCTGTGGTAGTCGTTAAGAGTATTAATAGTCCAATTAAATTATGAATCTCGGTTGGATATAAGTCCTCAATTACAATACCGTATTCTAAATGAAAATAAATGAATAAAACAAACAAACCAAATTCGTTATAGTGGTCGGACCCACTTGTCTTAAGTCACTGGTCGGTCACTTGAAAATATTATCCCCACAAAATGTAAACTGAAGAAACACCGTGATCGCTTTCGATACTTGAAGTCGGACTAGTATAACAATTTTTCAACCAAAAGTGTCAGATTCTTGTCTCAGTTACGTTTAACTTATGAAAAGAACTTTCTTTATTTTAATAAAAGGATCTATACAATGTATCTAGTAGTCATACACATCTAAAACTTCTCTAACTAGTAACCATTTACATAATTTATTTTATTAGGCTTTGTTTCGTTTCTTTCTTTTCCGTTGAAAAAATTTTAAATTGAACTTTGTAGTGACTCGTGTGTCTATTTTCTGCCTTACGTCCACTTTTGTCTACATTACAAACAACTAAATAATCGTCGTACGTCGAGCTGGTACGTCACCTCAGATGACTGACTTTAGTTACACTGCCTTTTGTGTTGAGAGAGCTCACGACAAGAAGATCCGAAAAGATCACTTTTCTATAAAAATCAGTTGTGATACTTTGAGTCTCTTGACACTTTCCATTACTCCATAAGAAGTGTCTCGTCACATGGTACAGGTAAGATAGTGACTTTCTTATTACTGTACTCAATCTTTTCGAGTTGTGTATATGTAATTTAAGGACTTTTTACTACTCCCATATGTCAATAAATTAATAAACCTACGATTAGTCACTCATAGAGGTATAGGTTCGTCTAAATACTTGTATCCATTTGAAGGGTCGGAGATACCCCTAATGTCTTACTGGGCCTGTTGCACTTGTTTCAAATTCTTTCCCTAAATAATTGGTCCAAGGTCCTACTGTTTGTCACCAGTTATGAATGAGTCCTGATTCTCTTGCGAGACTCGGTTTCCCTAACCGTTTATACTTGAAATTAAGACATCTTCAGTCTCCTTCCTTTCCTGAAAACTAAACGTCTCGGTTTTTTCAACATCGGTTTTTTTAGTATATCCTATTTTTGGTTTCGGCAAACTCCTAACTATCTACTTTTGAATTCCACAAGGTGGTCTAAACGACAGAGGCTTCCTCTGCTAAATTGAGACCCTGGTTTCTATCAGAGTCAGTGAGTCTCGAAACACATCATCTCTAAAATAATTTCACTATCACTATCTTTTTTGAAGACTGTATATGTGGTCTTTCCTTATCTTACTAATGGTTGGAACGATCAAAATTCATCCCGTAATATGTGAAAAGACGATCGACAACTCTTATCTTTTTTTTTAAGTTCCGACACTTCTAAAAGGGGTCTGGGAAAGGGTATTGTATGTAGGACCCTACTGTAGTCGTGTTCTAATCGGTCTTCCTTGCCCAATTGGGTCTCGAGTTCCGACACCTTCAAAATGGGTCTGGAAGATAGTATTGTATGTAAGACTCGAGTTTTCTTCGTACAGGAACTAGTCCTCTATGACGACGGATGCTCCGGATACACAGATTCCGTTTTCTGACTTTTTCTCTCTTACAAGTGGAGGAGGAATTTCCCCGTAATCCGAACCTGAGGAATAGTTGGACGGATTCAATTGAAAGAGTCCACTTGTCCACCAAGGAACTGTTAAAGGAGGAAACCGGAACGATCCCCTATTCTACCCTCTTCCGTTACCGTGGGGTGAAGTCATGAAAACGGACCTGTTAGGGTACCTGCCTCCCGACGTCAGGTACCACACCGACTTTCAGCCTGTGCTGACTCACTGAAGTGAAAGTGAAAAGTGAAAGTACGTAACCTCTTCCTTTACCGTTGGGTGAGGTCACAAGAACGGACCTCTTAGAGTCCCCACCGTCTCGGACCACCCGACGGCAGATACCCCAACGTGTCTCAGCCTGTGTTGACTTCGCAGAATCGTCGTCCCCTATTCTACTGACTCCGAAAAGAAATACCTTGTCACCTATGTACTACTCACTTTTCCCAGTTCAATCGATTTTCTTGTGTATCGACTCGCCTAATAATATCTAATAAAGAGGAATGTTACCTGAAATGGTTCATAAGACAAAATCGGTACTAAATTTTATACATTGTCGTTTTACAATGTTTACATCAGTTAACAGATCTAAAAGGTTTCCTAAGATTTGTTACAAACAGATTAAAAGTCTTTGACTTGAAGTAACATGGAGTCTTCGATCGTGTTATAACACTTTGTTATGGGGTTCTTGTTTGTTTGTTTTTTGTATTGACCTCTTAAAACTTTATGTCAATCATTATGTCTCAATGTCTGAGCCTTACTCTCCTTTTTTATAGTTCCAATAAAGTGACGAGTTATGTCTCTAGGAAAGACATCACACGTCCAACTTACCGTGAGATGAGAAACTAAGAGACAACTGTCAAGTCAAGTCAAGTCAGCGAGTCAGCACAGGCTGAAAAACGTTGGGGTACTTGGCGTCGTGCGGTCCGGAGGCACAGGTAGTGGTTGAGGGTCTCAGGTGGGTTTGGTACAGGTAACTCAGCCACTACGGTAGGTCGGTAGAGTAGGAGACAACAGGGGAAGAGGAGGACGGGGGTTAGAGAGGGTCGTAGTCCCAGAAAAAGTTACTCAGTCGAGAAGCGTAGTCCACCGGTTTCATAACCTCAAAGTCGAAGTCGTAGTCAGGGAGGTTACTTGTGGGTCCTGACTAGAGGAAATCCTACATGACCAACCTAGAGGAATATCAGGTTCCCTGAGATTACTCAGAAGAGGTTGTGGTGTCAAGTTTTCGTAGTTAAGAAGACGTGAGTCGAAAGAAATATCAGGTTGAGAGTGTAGGCATGCACTGATGATCTTTTTGGTATCGGAACTGATCTGCCTGGAAACAACCGTTTCATTACGGAAACGAAAAATTATACGATAGATCCTGCCCCATGTACAATAAAATATTCCGTGGGGTAAGGTAAAACATATCGGAAGATTGTAAAATAAAAAATCGACGGATCTGTTTGAAAGACTAAAAATCGTCGTTAAACTAAATACAAACACTTTACAGAGAAGTCTACGTAAGATCGTCTTGATGATTAGTACCGGGACTGGGGTGGGATTTACCCTATGGTTCTCCTAGGTACCATCTGGGTGCCAGTAAGAGAAGGAAATTAAACTTAGAACTCGTTTCACTGTTTATAGACCGTGACAAAGTAAAGGTCGTCACCATGGGACTAGTCTGATAAAAACAGGTCTCTGATACACTTAAAGACCGAAAGAGTAAAAGATCTACTTGGACGAGACAAAAGAAAAAAGTAAAGACTTTGACTAAGTGGTCGAAGGACAGTTAGTTGACCCCTCTGGTAATTTTTACTTCTAAGGGTCCGGGGTAGGGGAGTTCATATATTAAATCATTATACGCCACTCTCATGTCCTTCAATTTAAACATTGTGTGAGGTCCACTGTAACTACACCAGTCTGATACCCGACTGAAAACCCTTTGTGACAAATCTACCATATTGAGTTTAAAAGTGAGGTAAAAAAAAAAATGTAAAATAAAATATAATCTCATATCAACTAATTGTTACAACATAATTAAAATTCATATGTCGTTCACTCAGTCGATATGTATATGTACATAGATAAGAAAAATTTTAAGAAAGGGGGAAATTCAACAATGAATTAACAGTCTCAACGGACACGATATCCAGAAACAACGAAGTCAGTCAAGTCAGTGAGTGAGTACAGGTTGAGAAACACTGGGGTGTCTTACGTCGTGTGGTTCGAAGGGACAGGTAGTGGTTGAGGGTCTCGATCCAGTTTGATTACAGGTAACTCAGTTACTACAGTAGGTTGGTAGAGTAGAAGACAGTAGGGGAAGAGGAGGACGGAAGTTTGAAAGGGTCGTAGTCCCAGAAAAGGTAACTCAGTCAAGAAACGTAGTCCACCGGTTTCATAATCTCAAAGTCGAAGTCGTAGTCAGGAAGGTAACTCATAAGTCCTAGTTAAAGGAAATCCTACCTGACCAAACTAGAGAAACGTCAGGTTCCTTGAGAGTTCTCAGAAGAGGTTGTGGTGTCAAGTTTTCGTAGTTAAGAAGTCACGATTCGAAAGAAATATCAGGTTGAGAGTGTAGGTATGTACTGATGACCTTTTTGGTATCGAAACTGATCTATCTGGAAACAGCCGTTTCATTACAGACGAAAAATTATACGATAGACCCAACCAGTATCGAAAAGAAGGTTCCTCGTTCGCAGAAATAAAGTACCGACATCAGTGGTAGACGTTACTAAAACCTCTGGGGGTTTTATTTTAGAGAATGACAACGAGAGAAACAACGAAAAGGTAAAATTTATATCGTGACACATGTGCAGTTAGGGTCTTTTATACGGTCGTTTAAACCTTTTGATTCGTTACCGGTGTCCTGACCTTTTCCAGTCAAAAGTAAGGTTAGGGTTTCTTTCCGTTACGGTTTCTTACGAGTTTGATGACGTGTTAACGTGAGTAGAGTGTGCGATCATTTCATTACGAGTTTTAAGAGGTTCGGTCCGAAGTCGTCATACACTTAGTACTTGAAGGTCTACAACTTCGACTAAAATCTTTTCAGTCTCCTTGGTTTCTAGTTTAACCGTTGTAGGCGACCTAGTAACTTTTTCGTTCTCTCAAGGTTTCTTTGTAGATGAAGACGAAATAACTGATACGATTTCGGAAACTGACACACCTGGTGTTATTTGACACCTTTTAAGTCTTTCTCTACCCTTATGGTCTGGTGGATTGGACGGAGAACTCTTTGAATATACGTCAAGTCCTTCGTTTTCAATCTTGACCCGTACCTCGTTGTCTGACAAAAGTTTATCCTTTTCGTCATGTAGTGTCGACATATAACAGTGGGACAAATAAATTGAATATCCGTTTCATGTAGTACTCTTTGTGACCAGACCTACTTCGTGTTCGACCTTAGTTCTAACGGGCCTCTTTATAGTTAATGGAGTCTATACGTCTACTATGGTGGGAATACCGTTTTTCACTTCTCCTTGATTTTTCGGACAACTACTTTCACTTTCTCCTCTCACTTTTCAACCGGATTTCGAGTTGTAAGTCTTTTGATTCTAGTACCGTAGACCAGGGTAGTGAAGTACCGTCTGTTTACCCCTTTGTCACCTTTGACGTTTGAAATAAAAAAACCGAGATTTTAGTGACGTCTACCACTGACGTCGGTACTTTAATTTTCTGTGAATGAAGAACCTTCCTTTCAATACTGGTTGGATCTATTGTATAACTTTTCGTCTCTATAATGAAACAGTTGTTTCCAGGTAGATCAGTTCCGATACCAAAAAGGTCATCAGTACATACCTACACTCTCAACCTGACACTTCTTTCGACTCGTAGTTTGTTAACTACGAAAACTTGACACCACAACCTCTTCTGAGAACTCTCAGTGAACCTGACGTTCCTTTAGGTTGGTCAGGTAGGATTTCCTCTAGTCAGGACCCACAAGTAACCTTCCTTACTACGATTTCGACTTTGAGGTTATGAAACTGGTGGGCTACGTTTCTTGACTGAGTAACTTTTTCTGGGACTACGACCCTCCCTAACCCCAGTCCTCCTCTTCCCCTGTTGTCTCCTACTCTACCGACCTACCGTAGTGGTGGAGTTACCTGTACCCAAACTCACTTGAGGCCCTTAACCACTACCTGTCCCTCCGGACCGTACGGCGTTAAGGACCACGGCGGTCCTCAGCCTGTCGTGACTCGTTGACTCGATTGACTTGATCGTGCAGTTAGGGTATGAGGGATTGATAAGGAGGGTGAAGGGGGGGCACATTGGTATTCAAACAAAAGATTTAGACACTCAGACAAAGACAAAAAATTTATACGAGTAAACATAAAAATAAAATCTAAGGTGTATATTCACTACAGTATCCTATAAAGATAAAATTACAGACTGTATAGTCAATCGTATATAAAAGTAAAATTATCCTTTAAAGACTTTCACCTTTTCTGAAGGACTGGTTGAGTGATTCATATACTTAGGGTCAAAAAATTTTAAGTAAGTCATTAAGTTGTTTGTCTGTGACTCGTTACATGTCATAGTCCATAGTACTACTCGTAACCCTATATATTATAGTAATTCTAATGTCCTTTGAATGACAAACACCCGTGACTCCGTGACATTTCCCTCGGTCCTATTATAGACCTAAAGATTTAGGATACACGTCACATATAGTGGATTAGAAGTTTTCTTTACCTGTCGTAAACAAAGACATAAAAATGGACTAAATATTAGGAAATTTTACAATGACATCTAAAAATTAAGATCTCTACAAGGAAGTACATACATGTTTTTAAGATTCACTTTAGTCTTTAGAGTTGAGATTTATTAATCAGAATCTGTATTTTTACTTTAATTTACAATAGGTGAAAAATGGTCCAAAATACTTTGTTCTAAAAGAATGAAATGACAGGATGACTTCATGGAGTGTCAATGCATGTGTTACATGTTAATTTTTGTTGACATCAATTTGTCCTATACTTTTACAAGTCTTCGAGGAAGAAAATCGATTTTTGTTTTTATTGAGAATACATTTTATGAACGAAAATTTAATCCTGGTCTAAAGTATAATAAAACCTACTAAGATTTAAACGTCAGAGTTCATTTAAAACTTTTGAATATAAGGAAGAGTCTTTGAAGAGGACTGGAGATCTTAAAGAGTAGTATTCATATTTATCAAAATTTTATATATCGAATGTTTTTTCACACTTGCAACTACATTTTTAAAGTAGTAAGAAACTTTACATAGGTAAAACTAAAACTAAGGGTGGTGCTAGGTATATTTCTATGAACTTGTTTGATTAAAATTGTCAATCTTTAAGAAGTAAATAAAAAGAAACTTTAAGATAAAGGTATAGTCTTAGGATAAAAGTATTTAAGAAAGGTACACTTGCAGAAAATCACTAGTAAAAAAAGAACTTTTCATTAATTTTTAAACATTGGTACACTGGTACAATTTTAAAGGAGACTTAACCTAAAAGTAGTGTGAAAAATCATATTTTAATTGGGTTTGTCGTATTTATTTACAAGGGAAATCCATTATTTGTATTTTTACTTTAAATAATCTTCACACAGGTAATAAGTCTACCTTCCCAATAAAAAACAAGTTATTTATTTATATACACTCACCTAAGTTTAATGTACAATCCTATTCTGTATTCTAGACTCTTTAGCATATGGGTACTTATTCATCTACTCTCACCTCAAAACAAAATCGTTACAGTGAGTTTGCAAACTTGAGGTTCAATATAAGGTTTTAGTATATCAATTGAGAGTAGTTTTTAATAGAAATTACTAGATGGTCGACAGTAAAATTAATCCAGAGGGAAGTCAAAAAAATTTCCGTTTCTTAATTTTGGTCAAAGTCTAAAATACTAAGTCCATAATCAGTAAATTAAAAACTTGTGATTGTGATTATAAAACTTAACAGGATAACAAAACTTTAGGCCCCTAAAAACGTGAGTCCTAGTTTCATGGTAACATTCTACCATTTTACTTACTATCGAAGTTGGAGAGAAAAAACTTTGTTGACCGTACTTATAAGAGTCCGCTAGTTTAAAACCTTTCTCATGTACACTTCGTATCCTATCTTTAATAAAGGAATTTTAATAAAAGGGGTTTCGTGTGTATACAGTTAAACTTTAGACGACCAGATTCGTACATAGGAAAATTTCTATCAACGACTAATAAATTGTACTACACTTACATCTAAACAGATACGACCTAGTTTCTCTGGAACCGACCTAACATATAAGGTCTTATCGATGTTTTTCTAGGGGACAGGGAGTATAAGAAGAATTCAACACTGTAACTGTGGGGACGGAAACTTTTCACCGTTAGATAAAAGGGAAGAAAACCTAAAATCCTCTTAACACTGATACCCCCTCATTACGATACACTAAAGACTCCAACCCAGTATTTTTCACTATTTCGAAGACGGACAGGTGAGTCCACATCCCTTCGGTCTTGTGTACCTTGCTGACACTTATCCATAAAGTCGACTGTCGGAGTAAACTCCAGGGTCTGTTACCGGTCTTAGTTGACGGTGCACAAAACACTCCTTCGGAAACTTTAATAAGATCGAAGTCGGTGGGATCAGTGGACGTACACTGACGTCCTCTCTGTGACTCGTTCTTGGGGTCTTGAGTCTCTTAGTATTGTAATAGTGGTAACGAAATTCAGTGACACACAATTCTATTAAGTAATACGTCATTATTTTTAGTCTTGTCTTGGATTATCTTATGGAATCATTGGTTTTATTCAACTGTAGGTGAGTTGAGTCTTACAAATGAAAATGAACTAAACCCGATTTTAAATAGAAACGTACAATACTTTTAGTGTTTCATGTAATCATCACGTATTTCTAACGTTCCTTATATAATTTACCCATTACAAATTAAAGTAATTTCCTTTATGTCGAACTAAAAGTACACAAGGTTAAATAATAACTAATCTCATGACGTATATATGCTTTAATGGGTTTTAGGAATATCAAATAAAATAAATGAGAAATCTTTAAATTAATAATAAGAGTTTCATTATGAATAGGAATTTAAATTTTCGGTTTATCATGATGTTCAGATTTTCGTTTGTTTATTTATATTCGTTTGGGGAAGAGTAAAAGAAGTCCGTCTGTGAAAGTTAAAGAAAACCGACAAACTAGACCATAAATGGAGAGTTAAAGAATAAGGCATGAAATAACGATCAAGATACATAAAAACAAAATTTAAAAACTGTCATAGACAATCGAACGAAGATATTTCCAAATCGTAATATAGAAAATCTGACGAAGAAGTTGGGCTTAAAGTTGCGTACATGGATAAAAGGAGGATAAGAGGGTGATATCAGTAAAGTACGAAAAGACTATGTAAGTATGAATGTCAAATTTAAACGTAATATAATACTAATGTGAAGAAGAACGGAAAAGGGTTCGAAAAAATTCACAGTAAACCAGACAATGGATCCAGTGATACTGATACAATCTGGGTTTGAAAGAGTGTCTTCATATTTTGTCGAAAATCACTTCGAGTACGGAGCGGGGGAGAAGGACCTCGGGTGACGGGAGGATATGTTTAGATCTAAGTGACGAGAGATCCGGTCTGTAGGATTGACTGTAAGATCCGATAGTGACGACCCTTAAAAGAAAGAAAAGAAAGGAAAATGAAATGGGGATTTAACTTAAGGAACAAAGAACTCAAAACATAAAAGACCAATGAACTAGATAAAGACAGAAAAATTAGAAAATTAATTAATTAAAAAATAACTTCCTATTAACAAAATGTCTTAAAACAACAAAAGACAGTTTGGAGTTGTACTTAATCGGTATCAATATATATATAGTTATTGGAGTCTATACGTCTAGTGTGTGGGAATACCGTCTTTCACTTCTTCTTGATTTTTCGGAGAACTAGTTTCACTTTCTCCTCTCACTTTTTAAACCGAATTTCGAGTTATAAGTCTTTTGATTCTAGTACCGTAGGTCAGGGTAGTGAAGTACCGTTTATCTACCCCTTTGTCACCTTTTTCACCGACTGAAATAAAAGAAACCCGAGATTTTAGTGACGTCAACCACTAACGTCGGTACTTTAATTTTCTGCGAATGAGCAACCTTCCTTTCAATACTGGTTGGATCTGTCGTATAAGCCTCTTCCACTACCGTGGGGTGAGGTCATGAGAACGGATCTTTTAGGGTACCTGTCTCCTCGGACCATCCGACGTCAGGTACCCCAGCACTTCTCAGTCTGTGCTGACTCACTGAAGTGAAAGTGAAAAGTGAAAGTACGTAACCTCTTCCTTTACCGTTGGGTGAGGTCACAAGAACGGACCTCTTAGGGTCCCTGCCCCCTCTGACCACCCGACGGTAGATACCCTAGTGTGTCTCAGCCTGTACTGACTTCACTGAATCGTCGTCGTCGTCTGTCGTATAACTTTTCGTCTCCGTAATGAAACGGTTGTTTCCAGGTAGATCAGTTCCGATACCAAAAAGGTCAGCAGTTCATACCTACACTCTCAACCTGATATTTCTTTCGACTCACGGCTTCTTAACTACCAAAACTTGACACCACAACCTCTTATGAGAACTCTTAGGGAACCTGACCTTCCTTTAGGTTGGTCAGATAGGATTTCTTCTAGTCACGACCCACAAGTAACCCTCCTGACTACAACTTCGTAGTTAACCGGTGGACTACGTTTCTCGACTGAATAAACTTTTCTGGGACTATGAACCTTTCTAACTCCCGTCCTCCTCTTCCCCTGTTTTCCCCTACTCTACCAACCTACCGTAGTGGTTGAGTTACCTGTACTCAGACCCATTTGATTTGAGGTCCTCTTCCACTACCTGTCCCTCCGGACCGTACGACGCCAAGTACCCAACGTTTCTCAACCTGTGTTGACTCGTTGACTTGACTTGACTCGACTATGTATATAGGGGAGGGAAAACTTGGAGGGAGGGTAGAGGAAGGGGTAGGGTGGTAGATCCAACTATGTCTCGGAGACAAACTTAAAGGACTCGGTATGTCGTTTAAGGACAACCGATAGATAAAATGTATACTATTATACTCAAAGGTACAATGAGAAAGGTATGTAGAGTCGGAAAGGAGGGGAGAAGGGGTACAGATATTCAGATAAGAGGTACAGACAAAGAGGTAACGACGGGACATTTATTTAAGAAGTCTTGGTAAAAAGATCTAAAGTATATATACACAATCTTATGTTGTAAATAGAAAGAGAAAGACTGAGTGAAGTGAGACATATTATCCAAGATCTAAGTAGGTGGAGTAGTCTTGATTGAGTTTACATAACGAAAAATACCGACTCATTATAAGGTAACACTTATACATGGTGTTGAAGAAAGAGGTAGACCACTACCCGTAGATCCCACAAGGTACAAGATCGATAACATTTATGATGACGTCACTTGTTACCCTATGTACACAGAGAAAGTTAAAACTAAAGGAGTCCAATATACGGATCCTCACCCTAACGACCCAGTATACCACCAAAAGAAGGATCAAAAAATTCCTTAGAGTTATATTAGAAGGGATCAACGAAATAGTTAAATGTAAGGGTGGTTGTCACGTTCTCGTAAGGGAAAAGAGATGTGGGAGAGGTCGTGAATAACAAACATCTGAAAAACTACTACCGGTAAGACTGACCACACTCCACTATAGAGTAACACAAAAACTAAACGTAAAGAGATTATTATTCACTACAACTCGTAGAAAAGGACATAAACAATCGGTAGACATACAGAAACCTCTTTACATACAAATCCATAAAAAGGGTGAAAAACTAACCTAACAAACAAAAGGACCATAACTCAAAATACTCGACGAAGATATAAAACCTTTAATTAGGAAACAATCAACAAAGTAATCGATAATAAAAGATGGTAAGACTCCAAACGGAAAAGTGGAACGAATATCAAAGGAAACGATACGTTTTCTAAAATTCAAAATAGTCCAGGGTGAAAAATTGAACAAAAATAGAGGTAATGAGATCCTCCACCCAGTATCTCCTAGAACGAAACTAAATACAACAACTCGTAAGACGGATACAAAAGGAGAATTCTCAAAATATCAAAGACCAGAATGTAAATCCACAAATTAGGTAAAACTCAAATAGAAACACATACCACAATCCTTCACAAGATTAAAGTAAGAAAATGTACATCGATAGGTCAAAAGGGTCTTGGTAAATAACTTCTCCGACAGAAACGGGGTAACATATAAAAACGGAAGAAACAGTTTTTTATTCCGTGGGATCCACGTACCGACATAAATACCCGAAAGATAGAACAAGACAACGAGACATAAAGACAAAAACACGGTAATGGTATGACAGAACTACTGACATCGAAACATCATATTAGACTTCAGTCCCTCCAACTAAGGAGATCGAGGTATGAAGAAAGAGTTCTGACGAAACCGATGAACCCCAGAAAACACAAAGGTATACTTAACACTTAAAAAAATAAGATCAAGACACTTTTTACGGAAACCATTAAACGACCCTAGTATAACTTAGGTATCTAACACAAACCATTATATAAGTAAAAGTGTTATAACTAAGAAGGATGGATCCTTGTACCTGATAGAGAGGTAGACAAATACAACAGAAACTAAAGAAAGTAGTCACGGAATATGAAAAGACACATGTCAAGAGAACAGAGGAATCCATTCAAATAAGGATTTATAAAATAAGAAAAAACAATGTTACCACTTACCCTAACTAAGGGATTAAAGAGAAAGACTAAAAGTAACAATCATATATCTTTACATTCACTAAAGACACATAACTAAAACATAGGACGTTGAAACGATTTAAGTGACTAATCGGGATCATTAAAAGACTATGATAGAAATCCCAAAAGATCCATGTCACAGTATAGTAGACATTTGTCACTCTCGAAATGAAGAAGAAAGGGTAGACCTAAGGAAAATAAAGAAAAAGAAAAGACTAACGACATCGATCCTGAACGTCTTGATACAACTTATTATCACCGTTTACACATGTGGGAACAGAACAAGGACTAGAATCCCCCTTACGAAAGTCAAAATGTGGTAACTCTTATTACAAACGATATCCGAATAGTATATACCAGAAATGAGACAACTCCATCCAAGGAAGATACGGGTAAAAACTTCTTAAAATTAGTATATACCCTCGTTTTAAAACAGTTTCCGAAAAAGACGTAGATAACTCTACTAGGACACCAAAATAGAAAGTTAAACGATTATATCATATGGTGTAACTAACGAAATGTATAAAACTTCTTAGGAACGTGGAGACCCTATTTGGGTTGAACTAGTATTATATACTCGAAAACTACACAACGACTTAAGACAAGTGATCTTAAAACAACTCCTAAAACGTAGATACAAGTAGTCACTATGACCGGACATCAAAAGAAAAAACCACAACAGAAGCAGACTAAAACCATAGTCCCACTACCACCGGAGTATCTTACTCAAACCTTCACAAGGAAGGAGACTTAAAAAAACATTCTCAAAATCTTCCCCTCCGTAATCGAGAAGAGATTTACAAACTATCTTAAGAGGACACTTCAGTAGACCAGGACCCGAAAATAAAAACCCCTCTAAAAACTAGTGTTGAAGTTAAAGTCACGAACATTAACCCAACAAGTATTAAAGATAAAGAAGGACCAAGTCAGAACCTTCTAACTTGAAAAGATTCTTAGACAGGTAAAGAAGGTCCAATAGATAAAATAACGGTATAGTCAGTCAAGTCAAGTCAACGAGTCATTACAGGTGGAGAAACGCTGGGGTACTTAACGTCGTACGGTCCGGAGGGACAGGTAGTGGTTGAGGGTCTCAGGTAGGTGTGAGTACAGGTAACTCAGCCACTACGGTAGGTTGGTAGAGTAGAAGACAACAGGGGAAGAGGAGGACGGGGTTAGGGAGGGTCGTAGTCCCAGGGAAGGTTACTTAGTTGAGAAGCGTACTCCACCGGTTTCATAACCTCAAAGTCGAAGTCGTAGTCAGGAAGGTCACTTATGGGTCCTGAATAGAGGAAATCCTACCTGACCAACCTAGAGAAACGTCAGGTACCCTGAGAGTTCTCAGAAGAGGTTGTGGTGTCAAGTTTTCGTAGTTAAGAAGCTACGAGTCGAAAGAATTATCAAGTTGAGAGTGTAAGTATGTACTGGTGACCTTTTTGGTATCGGAACTGATCTGCTTGGAAACAATTGTTTCATTACAGAGACGAAAAATTATACGATAGATCCAACCAGTATTGAAAGGAAGGTTCCTAATTTGCAGAAAATTAAAGTACCGACGTCAGTGGTAGACGTCACTAAAACCTCGGGGGGGTTTTATTTCAGACTGTGGCAAAGGTGACAAAGGGGCAGATAAACGGTACTTCACTACCCTGGTCTACGGTACTAGAAGCAAAAGACTTACAACTCGAAATTCGGTTGAAAAGTGAGAGGAGAAAGTGAAAGTAGTTGTCCGAAAAATCAAGGAGAAGTGAAAGACGGTATTCCCACCATAGTAGACGTATAGACTCCAATGACGACAAAGAGGGGCGTTAGAACTAAGGTCGAACACGAAGAAGGTCAGGTCGCAAAGAGTACTACATGAGACGTATATTCAATTTATTTGTCCCACTGTTATATGTCGGAACTACGTGAGGAAAAGGATAAACTTTGGTCAGACAACAAGGTACAGGTCAAGATTGACAACGAAGGACTGGACGTACATCCAAAGAGTTCTCCGTCCAGTCCACCAGACCCTAAGGGTAGAGAAAGTCTTAAAAAGGTGTCAAATAACACTAGGTGTGACAGTTTCCGAAACCGTATCAGTTATTTCGTCTTTATCTACAAAAAGACCTTGAGAGAACGAAAAAGTCACTAGGTCGCCTACAACCGTTAAACTAGAGAACAAGGAGACGGAAAAGATTTTGGTCGAACTTGTAGTCCTTAAAGTACCAAGTGTATAACGACTTCNTCAGTTATTTCGTCTTTATCTACAAAAAGACCTTGAGAGAACGAAAAAGTCACTAGGTCGCCTACAACCGTTAAACTAGAGACCAAGGAGACGGAAAAGATTTTGGTCGAACTTATAGTCCTTAAAGTACCAAGTGTATAACGACTTCGGACCGAACCTCTTAAAACTCGTAATGAAATGATCGCACACTCTACTCACGTTAACACGCCATCAAACTCGTAAGAAACCGTAACTGAAAGAAACCCTAACCTTACTTTTGACTGGAAAAGGTCAGGACACCGGTGACGACTCAAAAGGTTTAAACGACCGTATAACTTACGTCGTGAAAGTGTCGTAGTAGAAAGTCCTAAACTTTATCGAGTTGACCTTAAGGTATTGGAGGTGATCGAAACAAGTATCACTAAGAAGGATTCCGGGTGAACTGAAGTGTAAGGTCCTACAGACCGAGATCCACTCACTAGTGTGAAGTCACTAATAGAACCAACACTTCTAGAGAAAACATGTCAAGAAGACATATAAAAACGGTGGATCAGAAAGTATTATCAGAGAATATTAGGAAACATAAAGTCGTAACGGATAACATTGAAGAGGAAAAAGTAAATATTAAAATAACCAACTACTCAGACCGATTTCAAAACAGTTAAAATAGAAGAGTTTCTTGGTCGGAAATCAAAATAATTAGAAATGATAACAAAGAAAGTAAAAAAAGACTATAGAAAGGAAGGTGATTAAAACCCCAAAAAGATAAGAAAAAGGTCAAAAAATCCACATTTCAATCCAACAGACAAACTACAAACAGAAAAAAACTCCATACTAACATAATGATATTTGAAAGGAGAATCTTGACGAAAACGACGTAGGGTACAAAGTTCAACAGCACAAAAGTAACAGTAAACAAAAAGCTTTAAAAACTAAAGGGAAAAATAAAGGAGTCATTTGACAACCAATAAATCTTTGTACAACAAATTAGAGGTACGCAAACAAAGAGAATATCAAAAAAAGAACATTGACTATAGATCAGAGTATCGTAACACCAGTCTCTTCTACGAACTATACTAAAGTTAAAAGAATTTAAATGACACCAAACTAAACACTGGGTTCTGTACCAAATAGGACCCCTTACAAGGTACATGTGGACTCTTTTTACACATAAGAAGACGTAAACCTACCTTAGAGGACTTCTATAGTTACTCTAGGTAGAGTAAATTATATAGTAAATTCTGAACACAAAGAAATAATTAAAAGATAAAACTACTGGACAGGTAACCACACTCATCCCACAATCTCAGAGGATACCAACACAAAGACAGTTAAAGAGGAAAATACAGACAGTCACAAACAGAATACATAACTCCACGAGGACACAACCCACATATCTATAAATGTTAACAATACAGAAGGAGAACCTAACTAGGAACTAGTAATACATCACAGGAAGGAATAGAGGACATTATAAGAAATAAAATTCTAGATAAAACAGACTATACTCCTACCGATGAGGTCGAAAATAAAACGAAGGGTAAACGTACCTTATATAAAAACACAGGAGAGTGAAAGTCAGATATACACAGAAATCCAGACTTCACCCAAGAACATCTGTCGTATATATATCCAGAACAAAAACATAGGTAAGTCGGTCAGGCACAGAAAACCAACCTCGTAAATTAGATAAATGTAAATTTCATTAATAACTATATATACAAGGATAACGGTAAAAGAATTAACAAACCCCAACTAAAACATCTAGAAAAAAGAAGAGAACATAAAGAACTGAGATGTTCAGGGAAATTGTAAACAACATTTCGATCAAACCACCATGACTTAAGAGAATTGAAAACGAACAGACTTTTCGAAAATTGGAGAGGTAGTTAAAACTTACTCCAGAAACGATCCATATCATTAGAACTAACATCTAAAAAGGGAAAGCCAGTCATCATAGCGGAACGAAGGTACCGACGGACCGAAAGGAGGTGGTCGTAAAGGGTGGTACTAGAGGTGGGAGTGTAGGGGAGTTACGCAGGGAGGTTACGGTTGTCGTCAGGAGTGGGACCCTAATGAGGTGTCAGGGATTTGAGGTCGAAGGTCGACGACATGCAAGGTCCCCTGGTCGTAAGGACAGACCCCATACATACCGACACCGTTCCTGACAGACTAAGAGTAAGATAAATGCGACGACGTCTAGTCGACAAAGCGAAAGTCGGAACTTACAAAGAGTCTATGAACGACGCTACACTCGTAGTCTCGGGACGAAGTCAAGGGTTTGGGCGGTTCCCGTCTAGGTCAGAATAATTGTGAGGACAAAAAGGGGGATCAAGGAAGTAGGATGACTCAAAACGTACCAAGATGTATAAGAAAAGGTGACCAGTCCATGAAGACAGACGAGAGTCGACTACAAGACGTACGTGAAGACACAGACTTCCACATAAGGACTACATAGGCACCTCTCTCTACATGAGGCGTAGGTGGATGAGGAGACGGTAGAACAAGAGATAAAGAAACAGAACTACTTCGTGTAAAAAACCTAAAAAAATTTTGATTCTGACGTATATTCTATTTTTAAATTTCTATAACGTACGGTTCTTACAAAATTACGATAGAAACGTAAACTAACTTCATATCGACTCTTATCTTCAAATCCAATGTCTATTGAAAGGGATTTTTTAAATCTTTTGTAACGAAACAACTAAAGATAACTAAACAATATTAAAAATTCAGACTTCGATGAACTTAAAGACTAAAAATTTTTATGTAAGGACTGGGAAAAACTACTAAACGACAAATTTCGAAAACGAAGTGGAAAAACTCGAGACGATTACTCTAAAGAGATCGGAAAGGTAGAATGTTTTAACACAAAAACAGAGAACAGATGACAAGGGAGGACAGAGTAAGGAAGAAGTTATAATAAACAAGAACATTAAAATATGTAACCAAAAAATTAAATGAGAATAAGATCACCATAAAACCCTAACTTACATATATAAATTAGGTAGTTCAAATTGGAATTAAGACATTGAATAATTGTAAAAGTGAAGTCTCTAAATGATTAAGACGGGAGACATTCAATAAAAATTTAACATGTTAAAATGTGGTAAATAGTTTGTACGTATATGGATATATATTTTTAATTGACTTATGTATACATATGTACCCTTAAGGTCCACGATCAATGACCTTTTCCTTTACCTTTAGGTGAGTTCACAAGAACGGACCTCTTAGGGTCCCTGTTGCCTCGGACCCCCGACGACAGATACCCCAGCGTGTCTCAGTCTGTGCTGACTTCGTTGAATCGTCGTCGTCGTCACCATTTTCTTGGACGGACTGTTGCACCCTCTACATTCTCTACACCCAAGTTAGGGACTAAGTCTTTCTAGGGGAGCTCCTCCCGTACTGTTGGGTGAGGTCATAAGAACGGTCCTCTTAGGGTACTTATCTCTTCAGACCACCAGACATCAGACAAACCGAAGTTTCTCCACCTGCTGACTTCACTGAATCGTACGTACGTATATACACACGCACACACACACACACACACACACAGACACATGTATAGAAACGACAAAAGGAAACTCAGTAATCACGATTTTCTCTATTCTTCCATATAATAATTCAAAAGTAGACCCTTTTGATCCCTTTATACATTCCTTGACCACTACTTTAACCTTTCTGACTTCCTCATTTCTCCCCTTTCACTCCAATGGATGGATAGTGAATAGACGACCTCCCTGTCGCCTCCTTTACCCCAATGAGTCTCGGGTTCTAAAGGTACGACTCCTCTGACAACTCCAAGATGACAACGAAACGACGTCGACATTGATAGTGACGGGAAACGTCCGTCGATCCTTAGATATTTCTTCTGACTCACGGTTTCTTAACTACGAAAGTTTAAACACTACGACCTCTTCTGAGAACTCTCAGGAAACCTGTCGTTCATCTAGTTTAGTCAGTTAGGATTTCCTTTAGTTGGGACTTATAAGTAACCTTGCTGATTACGACTTCGACTTCGAGGTTATAAAGTTGGTAGACTACACTTCTGACACTACGACCCTTTCTAACTTCCGCCTTCCTCTTCCCCTACTGTCTCCTACTCTACCGACCTACCGTAGTGACTGAGTTACCTGTACTCAAACTCATTCGAGGTTCTCAACCGCTGCCTGTCCCTCAGGACCGTACGACGTTAGGTACCCTAACGTCTCAGTCTGCACTGTCTCGTTGACTTGATTTGACTTGACTCACTTCCTGTTCCTTTGGACCGTACGTATCAGAGGTATCCCAGTGTCTCAGTCTATGTTGAATCACTGACTTGAGTCGTTCCACAGGTATAGGGGTGACTAGAACGTCTTTGGACCCTCGGTGTCGGAGGACGAAGTCTCCGACGTCAACGACCTCGACCTCGGTCTTCGTAGTATGACGACTCCAACTGTCCCGCGGTGGAGACGGTGACGACACCTTTACATGACGGATTCGTCCTGGGGTCACGGACGTGTACGGGACGGGATGAACGATTACGTCCTTTTTTTTTATTTTGTGTCTAAAAAGAGAGGGAAAACGGAAAGTCAGGGGGTTGTCACGGAAAGTAACCGTCTTAGAGTGACCTTTCGTAGACCGTTCCTTCAGACACTCTATATCGTATTTCCGAGGGTCGGTAGGACACTATCTCCTCTAAGATCTTCGGACCTTTATTACGACTCTCGGTTTACTACCTATCGGTCGGGTTTCCCGAATTTCCCTTTGAGTCATTGACTGAACACTTATAATAGTAAAGAGACTCATCCGTATAGATAGACCGTGTAGGAGAGTCACACTATATGTAGATATTTATATAACATATATGTATAAAAATTATCCCCGAAAACTCTTATTTTAGTCTTGACGAACATCGTTTCTCTAAACTATTAAAAGGTTGACACTTCTTTTGAAATTACTAATACTATAAAGTAACTAATAAAACCGTAAAAGTCTCAAATAGAACATATAACGATAAAAACGACTGTAAAATTTCTTAAACCTCGAGTGTATATTTAAATTATCCAAGAATTCACTCTGAAAAGGACAACAGAGTCTAAAAGTCAATTCCGGTTTTTGACTCTTGTTCTCTACAATTTAAGGAGTATCAGATTTCTAACGACACTTTTGTCGGTTTTAATTCAAGTCTTTACTAAGGGTCCCGGTCGATTCTATCTCGTCCTGATAAAGGTCGTCCGATGTGTAAAAGGGGGTGAAAAGAAGATGAAACCTACGTGGACTGATCTTTTTTGTTGATCGATAAGGGACGAAGGGTTGGGACCGAAATCGAACAGATCATTTCACTTATACTAGAAAGTCCACCTAGACCGATAAAAACAACGATTTTAACTTCTACTTCTTTAAAGGTAAACTGAACAGTTGTACATTAACACCTTTTATCTTCGTACAGACAAAGAGTCCAAGGACACCAGGAGAAAAGTCTCTATACTCCTCAAGTTAAGACGAGAGGTTTATAAGTGAGGACAAAACTTTTCAGTTTACCTCCTGTGTAAGTATTATCTTATGTTATAATACGGAAGATCCGTCTCGATAAGTCTTATTTCCTTACTTACGATAATTGTAAACTACAGTTATATTATGAACCTACGGTAAACCGTTCTCCTCAGTACTCACAGATTTAGGAAGAGTCAGAACCAGTAAGAAGGGACTTTTTTAGGAGCCTCTTTCACACACATGTCCTATATAACTGGTCGTCTCGTGTCACTGTAGTTAAACATTGTTGAAGACATTGAAGTGAGGATTTGAGTTTCGGCTCGTTCACCCTTGATTGGTCTTGAGGTACTTTCAAGGAAGCAGATATATATGACTTTACCGAAGTCACCGTTCCTCCGTTTCTGCCGACTTTCAGAGCAAGACTGGTAAGGATGTTGTCACGGGTCAAATGGAAACCTAGAAGGACAGAGGACACCATTCTATCATTCTAGGTTCACACGGTTCCACGTTCCGTATTCCTGTCGACTTCTGTCTCAGACAGGGTCACAGAATTACACGGGAGAGACCCGGGAGAACCCAACAGTCATTCGGATGACTAAGTCAACGAAACGCCTTGTCTTTCTCGTCTACTTCTCTTTTTCTTTCGTCCCTCTTTTCTCTTTCTCTCCTCGTCCGAAAGGGAACTCCTCTTGTCCAGGATTCGAATCGGAATGAAGTAGTTCATTCTCTCAGGTCTTTCTGTTTTTACCACCCTTCTCAATCGGTAACAAAAGAAAGAAATAATGGTAGTATTGTAGAATCCTCCTTCTCTTGACCGTCCCATTCTGAAGTGTGTCACACCTTGGAACTGGAGTTTCCAGCTCACAACTCCAGTCAGACCTGACTGGAGTGTCTCCTTGTCAGGAGACACTAGGTCAAATCTCTGGTCTCAGACTAGTAGGACTAGTTGTTACCCAAATCACCCGAAACCCCGCGTCCTCTTCACTTGTTCCGGATCTTAAGGAGTCTCTCCGGTTGTTCTGGTAAAACGACTACGGTCGGAAACTTTACCTGTGACACCTACTAAGTTTTAAAGTTCCTGAGTCCAGGAGTACGAAATCACTTCTCGTTCAGAAATAGTTTGGACGACCCATTTTTAAAATGACTACCGGGGCCTTAACGAAATAAAAGAGTAGTCAACTTTGTGAAAGACAGACAGAATAAGTAAGAAAAAAAACAACTTTTATATTCCAAGTAAGATCAGAAATATCACACAGAAAGGTCTAAACCGGGGTACAAGAGTTGACCTAATACACGAATAACCCCCGTCCACGGAACAGTAAATAGAGAAATATAGGGTGTGTCGTCTCAAAAGAAAAAATTTTTTGAAAAAACGGTGAGGTGTACCGTATGTCCTAGAAACAATGGGTTGGTCCCTAGTCTGGACACGAGAGGTGTCGTCTTCGTACCTCTGGTGGTCTGACGGTCCCTTCAAGTTTGTTTCACAAACCTTAACACATCCCTGTTTCATTTACAAACCACTACTACTTCAACGGATCACAAACGTCCTGTAATAAGTCCAAAGCAATCCCGAAATGGTCGTGAAAAATTTTTTACTTTCGATAAAAGTTTAGAGATAAAACCATGAAAAAGAGTCATAAAGGGAAAGGGTTTTTAACTAAATCGTAAAAGTTATGTCGAACTATCTGATTTAAATAAAAAACGGAAACGTGAATAAGAAAATCTTCTTGTATATATATTTCTTTTATATAAACTGTCTTCTGTATACACTCCTTGACGTCTCTGTCTTCGGTACAGAGATCTTGATTTCACCGTGGGTTCTCTTCTTGTTATCTTCTAAGGACGAAACCTCACTGGATCCGTCCAACAACTTTATCCTTCGACCTTAGTCAGGATCTTCCTGTCCAACTCAACAAAAAAGTAAAAACAACAAGGGAAGGGGGCACGAGAAAGAGTCTAGTTTTCCTACTAAGATTACTCTTTTATATTTACCCTTTTCATTACTCTTCACTAGTAAGAAAGAGCACTCAGTTACACGATTCAATACATATAGTCGAACAAATTAGGTGTACTTGATGAGATATTTCTTTCATCACAATAACAGACGTTAATTATTTGATCTTTTAACTCCGAATCTTCTAAACTCGTTTAAACGAATTTAGAATGGTGGTCAGTATCGTCTTGAAACTCCTTTTGTATAGGATCAAACCGGGTACTGGAACTGTTGATACGAGGTGACAGAGGACTTCTGATTCTCAGTTCTATTAACTTCCAAATGAATCTTAAAACGTGACTGTGAAAGTGACTCCAAATGTTCATTGATTCTTTGTGAAATCAAACTTGAAACTCTAACTGTATAAAACGAATGACAAGACGCGCTATCAGTAAAAGACGACTTTTCTTACTAAATGAACATATTTTCTTACTGGACACTAACCGAATAACAGTCTTTGTTTACTTTTTTCAATATTATTTGTACTGTCCAATAAAACTTCCACCACTTTTGGACCTTAGTCCACGTCATAATGGAAAAAACATATACATATATTAAAGTAAATGGAACAGACCTCGTAGGTAAAAACACACAAAAAACCTTATTATTTATCTCAATAAAATTGACTCACGATTACACCACTCACGGTCCACTCTTTAAGTTAACTTTACGACAGTGTTCTAGGAAAACAAAAGAACTGTTCTCCACAGTACAAGAGAACTTAGGACTATGTACCTCACACTTGACTATTTATCAAACCTCTACTTTAACAGTCAGTGGTAATAGTGTGAGTTCGTTAATAGAAAAGACCACCGAATGTGACGGTACTTTACGTTCAAGACCCCACACTTCGTTTATCTTCCTTTTTTATACTTACACTGGTATTTAACCTTCACGAATCCAATCTTTTCACTATAAGGTTTCCCCGAATTTGTATCCCTCCTTCTAAATGACGACGAAGACTCTGACTCGTCTCCTTCCTTCGGTCCTTCTCCCTCTTCTAGTCTCCACCTAGGTCGACTTTCGATTCCTTTGAATTAGAAATCGTAGTGAAGGTACTACTTCTAGTAAGGTCACTTACGGTAAGTAGGGTTGTCGGCATATGAAAACATTTTAAACACGTTCTGTATATTGTCGTTAGTTAATTCGGACGACAGAAAAAGGTGAGACTGAAGAGAAGGTAATGTAAAGAGGGAGAAAACTCACCAAAACCTTACTGGGATCTGTAACAAACTCCGGATTCCTTTATACTCACCTCTTATACAAAACAAAAGTACATTACTTTATATAATACACTAGGTGTAGTAATGAAGGGTATATAAATTCAATGACAAAGGAGTGAGACCGTATTCTTATCGAAGATCTTTATGAGGACAACGGGTGAGACGGTTGAACTAACTACGACGCTAAGTATCCACACACCGGTTTCACTATACTTATACAAATTCCACGGATCGTACATTTCACACACACGTCACCTTGTTTTGTTCCAAATTCTATATCCGTCTGTCTTCGGTCAGATATCTTTTCTAAAGATTAGTAGTCTAGACATTTTGACATTAACCCCCTAAACCAAAGATAGTCATAAGAGTTGACAGTCTTTATATCAATTGTTATGGTATATATTTAATTAGTCTACATAAAACGAAAAGAAGACTACCTTTAACACACTTTCTCTTGAAGACATCCCGTTTAGACATTACCAAGATGTTTATGACTAATATAGACGTCGTTGGTATCTGTTTTCTTTGATCTTCTCTCACTTATTCAATAAATTATAACATATTGTTTGAAGGGTCTTGAAAAACGGAATTTTGTTTCTATAAACAAGACACCAATCGTAGAATCGGACCCGGAAAGATTCTACCGAGTAGAATGATAAATACCACAAAAGACTCCCACTTGCATTCAGATTCTAGAATGGACACACCGGTTACGAAAAAGAAGAGGGATGTTATGTAACGTAGGAGATATTTCGTGGTTCTATATAAGTGTAAATGTTTAACTTGTATTAGTTCCAGAGAACTCCTGACCCGAGGATTGAGTTTCTTAACAACTGACCTCTACATACAGAAAATAATGGGTTTACAATAACTGACCTCTACATGGTTATGTAAAAATCTCTCACTATGTCAATTGTAATGGTACACTTTAACAACTCGAATTATTTTTTTACAGTGTCAGGTCGGATCCAAGTTCCTCACCCTTTTATCTGTGGTAGAGTGACATCCATAACGACGGTTCTTAATTACCAGTGAAAAAACATGAGATGGTATATTGTAAAGGGTCAAACTGTTTTTTAAACATGTAAATATCTTGCTATGATTCGACATTGATTTTATTTACTGATTTAATAATTATTAAATTTTTAATTGAGATGACACGACTTAATGGTAAGACAAGAGGGAAATATTTTACTATAATCTCTAAATAACAGAGAACTTCTCCGTTAGTTTTTACCCGTACTTCTCTTCCTAGTCACTTTACACAGAAACTCTAGGTCAACTTAAGTGTAAACCAAATATACTGGGTCTACTCTACAGTCAAGACAAGACCCTTCGACTATTCCGGAACCAAACTTATTCAATTGTAACGAATTGTCAACTTCTCTAAAACCCTTTCAATGGATAAGAAAGAAACTCTTCGTCAAAAAGTAGACTAACTTTACTACTATCAGTAAAGGACGACTTCTCTTACTAAATGAACATATTTTCTTACTGAACACTAACCGAATAACATTTTTTGGTTAAAAAAAAAAATTACGTCATTTGGTTCAGCAATAACCCTTCCACCACTTTTGGACCGTAGTCCACGTCATACTCGAAGAAATGCATGTATATATACATATATATAAAGTAAATGGAAAAGATCTCGAAAAATTTATAAAATACCTATAATTTATTATAAAATTTCATAAATTATCAAAAGACTATATATGATCCGTCTATCTCTATGTAAAAATAACTTGAACGAACACAGGGTCCAAGACAAGGTCTTTGACCCCAATATCACCACTTATTCTGTTTTAAGTGTTTTAAGGATGGAAATTCTTTCAAGATAGAATCACTCTACGAATAAAGATCATTCTTTGACTGAATGAAGACTTCTCACATATAAAATCTAGAGTCGTGTAAAATCAAGGGAAAGAATCGTACTTCTGTACTTATTTTTATACTCCTTTTTATGAACCTCGGTGTCAGATACCTCTAAAACATGTAAAGGATGAATTTTCACATGAAATTAACTAGTTTTCCTCAAATTCCTCTCCTCAAAGACCCTCAAGTATATATTACTTGAACGGGTTTGACATTTACCTCCGATTTAATAAATCCTAATGAGATTAGGTAAATCGACCCGTTTAACCCAGAGAGAGACAGTGTAAATTTCTTTCTAGAATAGTTTTCGTTCAACAAGAGAACAAAGAAATCATAAGACCTCTTAATTTTCTTTTAGATTAAATCCTTTCGAAAAGACAGAATTTTTTTTTTTGAGTTATGTAACTTTTCCGTTGTAATTTTTACGTAAGGGATAGACTTAGTGTTAATATAACTTTTATAGTTTATAACTCGAACATGTGTAAAAGAAAATAGTAAATGAGTAAGATATCATCATTGTAATGTTATACGTAATTCGAATAATTAAATAAAAAGAGAATCTCTACTTATTTAATAGGAATACTTCAACGGACCCACTCCTCCCCCTTTCGGAGTTAAAATATAACTTCAATGTTAAAGTTCCCTCTCGAGTAAAATTTAGAACAGACAGAAAATTGAAACCGTTAATCAAATCACGAACACTAATTTATTTATATCACGAATACTTTTGTGATCTTTATGATCCCTTTCTCTAGTTGGAGAATAAAACAAAAATTAAATCGACATTTCGGATAGTTAGAAGTCTCCAAAATTTTTAATATAAAAGAACCTAAAATATTGTCCTTAATTTTCACTACTACCCGGGTCACCGAAACAGATGTGTACAGAACCTCCTGTACCTTACAATCGAATAACTGACTATTCACAATTTTTATGTTACATATTAATCTCTTTGGGTAATTGTTTTCCACACAAGACGTCGACGTACATTTAGTCACTTCAGTCTTGTGTGGGAGAGTGGTATGTGTGTCTTTTTGAGTTTACCGAATTTCTAAATTTGTGGTATTTTGAGGATCTTCTCTAGTATCCTTTTTGTAAGAGACTGTATTTAACATGGTTACAAAAGAATCTAGTCAGAGGTTCCTTTATCTTTATTTTTGTTTTTATTGTTTATTTGGATTAGTGTAAATGTTGGAAAACGTGTCGTTTCCTTTGGTATTTCTTTTATCTGTTTGTTTGGTTTTTATTTATTTATTTATTTGTTGAGTATCTTACCTCACTTTATAAACGTTCGGTTGTTCCTGAATTAAAGGTTTTATATGTATGTCGACTACATTGACTGAGTTGTTATTGTTGTTTTTTTGTTGGGTTAGTTTTTTATCCGTTTTCTTGATTTGAAGTAAGAAGTTTACTTTTCTACGAACTGTAACGATCGATAATCTCTTTACGTTTAGTTTTGATGTTACTCAATCGTGAAGTATGGTCAGTCTTACTGGTAGGAATTTTTCACATGTTTATTGTTTACGACCTCTCTAACACCTCGTTCCCCTTGGGAGGGTGTCCCAACCATTCTTACATAATTATTTAACCACGTCGGAAACACCTTTTATTATGCTTCTAAGGAGTCTTTTGTTTTTTTATCTTAATGGTATACTAGGTCGTCAGGATGAGGATCCGTATTGATACTGAGTTTTTCTATGTACGTGGGGACATAAGTGACGTCGTGATAAGTGTCATCGGTTCTGTACCTTTGTTGAATTTATAGGTAGTTGTCTACTTACCTATTTACTCTACACCATATATGCATGATACCTTATGACGACAACGACGATTCAGCGAAATCAGTACAGACTGAGACACGCTGGGGTATCTACCGTCGGGTGGTCCGAGGGGGCAGGGACCCTAAGAGGTCCGTTCTTGTGACCTCACCCAACGGTAAAGGAAGAGGTTACGTACTTTCACTTTTCACTTTCACTTCAGCGAGTCAGCACAGACTAAGAATCATTGGGGTACCTGACTTCGGACGGTCCGAGGAGGTAGTTACCCTAAAAGGTCCGTTCTCATGACCTCACCCAACGGTAACGGATGAGTCGATACTTTTTATTACTTTATGGTAGACGTCGTTGTACCTACGTTTATCTCTAGTAGTATGATTTACTTCATTGAGTCTTCCCCTTTCTGGTTTTGGTATACTATGGTGAATACATACCTTAGATTTTATACTGTGTTTACTTAGATACTTTGTCTTTGTCTTAGTGTCTGCGTCTCTTGTCTAACCACCAACGGTTCCCCCATCCTCCACCCCCCTTCCTACCCTACCCTCCAACTCCAATCGTCTATATTCGAAAATACATATCTTACCTATTTGTTGTTCCAGGATGACATATTGTGTTTCTTGATATAAGTTATAGGATACTGTTTGGCATTACCTCTTTTATATATATATTTTTTTCTTATACATATACACATATTACCTTAGTGAAACGACATGTAGTCTTTAATTGTGTTGTCGTATAGTTGATATGAAGTTATTTTAAAACTATTTTTTTATTTTATTTTAGAGATACCCCGTCCTAAGTATAATCAGAATTTTTTCTACAGGGAGATTATCAATAAAAACGAATAAAACGTATATCAGGTTTGATTAATACATTATCTTAACTTATACACAAAAGTAAAATTTTCGTACAGACAAAGATAGAAAGGATAGGTCTTATACCGAATTACTAAGTCGATTTGGTAGGGGGTCTAAGAGAAAACATAATAAAAAGGATGACAAAAGAAATTCTTTTTCTCAAAAAGAGGGGAATGATAATAATTAAGTAATTCTCGACCAAGAGAGAAATTAAAGTGAGACAAAACTTCCTGATAAACTTTTCTTTATTGATATAAACAAAAGTAAAGACATTTGACTCTGATTGGAGAGAATTTTATCATTGAAGATGATATTTTAACCAGGTAAGGGGTGGGGTGGGGGGTGGGCCAACAAGGCAACGGTTCAGCACAGGTTGAGAAACACTGGGGTACGTCGTACGGTCCGAAGGGACAGAAAGTAATAGAGGACCTGACGAGTCTGAGTACAGGTAACTCAACCACTACGGTAGGTTCATAAAGTAGGAGACAATGGGGGATGACGAGGACGGGAGTTAGAAAGGGTCGGAGTCCCAGAAAAAGTTACTCAGTCGAGAAGCGTAATCCACCAGTTTTATAACCTCAAAGTGGAAGTCACAGTCCGGAAGGAAAGGTCACTTATAAGTCCCAACTAAAGGAAATCCTAACTGACCAAACTAAAGGAACGACAGGTTCCCTGAGAGCTCTCAGAAGAGATCGTGGTGTCAAGCTTTCGTGGTTAAAAAGTCACGAGTCCGAAGAAATATGAGGTTGAGAGTGTAGGTATGTACCGATGACCTTTTCGGTATTATCGAAACTGATATGTCTGGAAACAACCGTGTCACTACAGAGACGAAAAAATTATACGACAGATCCAAGTAGTATCGAAAAGAAGGTTCCTCGTTCGTGAAAAATTTTAAAATACATAAAAAATTAACTTCCTATTAACGAAATATCTTAAAACAACAAAAGACAGTCTGTAGTTGTATTTAGTCGGTATCCACATGTCTACATTAAAGTACCGACGTCAGTGACAGATATCACTAAAACTTCGGGTTCTTTTATTTTAGACAGTGACAAAGGTGAAAAAGAGGTAGACAAACGATACTTCACTAGCCTGGTCTACGGTATTAAAAAAGGGACATGGAATTTCGCTTGTGGAAAAATCATAAAATAACACTCGTAATGTTAATTGTTGTAATACTCGTCACAACAAGTTGGAAAAAACATAAGTGTGGTAAGAAAGAGGTTTGACAGGCAAAACAAGTTCGTTTATCAAAATTACAAACCTAAAGTTAGTGGAGTTCAATCTAACTAGTTAAGACAGAAAAATTGGAAAATCAGTAACAGTCGAGGAAAAATTTTCTGAACAAAAAGAGATATTACGTTTATAACGAGTTTGTCGTGTCTGGTAATTTTTTAAATCCTAAATTCTATTTAACTTGAAATACTTTTACTTTTGGAAACGAGTAACTTTCTGTAGTAATCCTTCTACTTTTGTGTTTACTGTACATAGGTTGTTTTCTGAGCATAGGTCTTATGTATTTCTCCACAATGTAGAGTTGTCATTCTGTTTGTTGTGTTAATTTTTACTCGTTTTATAAGTTGGTCTGTGGAAGTGACTTTACATATGTTTACCGTAGCGATCAGTATTCCTATTACGTTTAATTTCAGAACTACTCTACGATGGTGTATTTTACTTTTATCCGTCATTATGATTCACAATCACTCCTCCACCTTGTCGAACTCGAGAAAATGAAGCGACCACCTTTATGTTTCACCATGTCGACAAAACCTTTTGTAAAACCGTTAAAGAATATTTTAATTTGTATATGAATATTTCGACTCTTTAAGATAAGGATCAATTCACAGGTTCTCTTTCTCTTTATATAAGTTTACGAGAATCAGTGAACTAAGGTATTATCTTTTTTCTTTTACTGGGTTCACAGGAAATCGACGACCTATCTATTTATTTAACACGATACAGGCATGTTACCTTAGGATGAGTCTTCTTTCTTGACGGCTATGTACGTTATTGTACCTTGGTAGAACTTTTATAGTGTATTCCACTTTTTTCGGTCTGTGTTTTTTAAAGTATGACATACTAGGGTAAATATACGTTAAAAATCTTTTACGTGTTGTTATCGTTATCTTTCGTCTGGTCACTAGTCCGATCCTACCATTCCCCTAAATAAAGTTTTTCTATAATCTCTGGAAAACCCCTTTACTTCCACAAGATATAGAAGTCAAACGACCACCAATATGTATAAATATGTAAACGGTTTGAAGTGACTTAACATGACAACTAAAATAGGTACGTTCAATACGAAGTTATTTCGACAAGTTTTTTATAAATAGTATTTATTAAACCTTTTATGTCTTTCGGCATTTTTGTTTACTTTTTACATAAAGAGTAATACATTATATCGACGTTAATTATAAAATCATTTTAAAATGAACTTATTAACTTATAACGTCTTTTACGTCTTAGTACCAACACGTTGAGTCACTTAAAGGTGTTTCACTTATATGGGTACATTGATACTGACTCGATTACTTTATCTTGTAATCAATCGTGAGGTCTTCATACAGAGAACGAGAGGGGACTCATCATTGGGGAGATGAGTCATTGTGGTGTCGAATTTAACAGACAAAAACTTTAAATACACATACCTCAATAACTGTAATATAGATCAAGAAAATCGAGTTTTATAGAAACGTTTTAAGTAGGTACAAAGTGTATCGACAACAAGTGAGTAACGATAATAAAATATCAAAATTTAACATACTTTACGGTATTAAATAAATAGGTAATACGACATATAATAACAACTTAATAAAGGTCTTAACTCAATAATTCCTATTCCCACTATAATTGTAAGAATATACATAATAAACTACTTGTCTTACATATAGACATCCCATATGTAACTTATGGATTTTATCCTAACGACCACTAAATCTTATACGTATACCTATTTAAATCATCTAGAAATTTTTATCATATAAAAATACATATCGAAACGTCATTAACNAAAGGTCTTAACTCAATAATTCCTATTCCCACTATAATTGTAAGAATATACATAATAAACTACTTGTCTTACATATAGACATCCCATATGTAACTTATGGATTTTATCCTAACGACCACTAAATCTTATACGTATACCTATTTAAATCATCTAGAAATTTTTATCAAATGGTTAACTGATTTGAGAGTGGTCGCCACATACTTGTATGGTCAAGTAGGTGTATAACAAAACTACATAAAAAGTGTCAAAATGTCTCGTTATAGAGGACAAATAAAATTCTTAAACACTAAAATTATTTAACCAGAGTATAATATATGTCTCCGAACTCATGATTAGAAACTTAAAGAAAAATGAATCGTAATATTGTACTGATAGAGTAATTTATAAAAAGTCTTTATACTAACAATTTCGACGGACTACGAAATAATATCCCAAAAAGATAGGGGACTTCGATAATAGACTTGGAGTCTCTTATAACAATAAGATATACTGTCATTAACAGTATAGGTACAGTATCCTAAAAATATTAACACTTTTCATTATTAGATTTCTCACGAAATATATAGATCGTATATTGTCTACAAGTTGATTTATCAAGAAAGAGAGAAGGTAGAAAGTAGAAAGGATTACCTCCTCTTATTAAGTTTATATCATCCATCTAGAAATTAAAGAAAGTAAGATCAAAATCTCAACCTAAATATGAACAAATAGTAAACACCTCCACAACATTTACATAAGACAAAATTAAAGTTTAAGATTGACAATGACCAGACATCCTCTCGTTAACCAAAAACACATAATTCGAATATAGGGCGTTGGAACGATACTGGTGGTACATAATCAAGGTCCTCCGAAAAGAACAACAACAATTAGGAAACATTAAAAAAAATTATATCTTTTGGTACAGTAAACACTTGTTTCTATTAAAATAAAGAAGGAAGGGTCAGACATATAGAAAATAAGGGAGAAGAGTAGAATAACATGACAGACCCAGAAGTTCTTGTTGTAACTATACTTACCATTCTTCCCCGTATGAATAGAAACAAGGTCAGAATCACTCCCTTTACAGATCAAAGAGTTGTAAAATGTCCATAAGAAGTAGTTCAACACCTTTAAGAGGAAATAAGAATGATACGACTCTTAAAAATATTACTTAAACACAACCTAATACAGTTTATGAAAACGACGTAATTAACTGTACTAGTATAAAAAGAAAGAAGACATCGAATAACTACATTATACAATGTATTTGACCAAAAGTATACAACTGGGTTGGAAACGTATGAACCTTTTTAAAATGAACTAATACTAAATATTAAAAATTTTCAATAACAACCTAACCTAAAGGATCATAAAACAGTTCTTAAAAACATAGGGACTTTCTATGACTAGATATTAAAAGGAGAGAACATTACAGTAATAAACTAAAATCATAAATCACCACCTAAACATCTTACTCGATTCTCTATAAGGTAGACTAAGACAAAAAAACCTTCCCTAACTTCTCTTAACTATAATAAGAAAGTAATTTACAAACCATCTAAGTGGTCACTTTGGTAGATCAGGATCATTAAAGTAAAAACCTTCCTAATTAATGAGTCAAAGGAGTTTACCTATATCTAGTTAGATAAGTCTAAGAGATTAAGAAGAGTAGACTCAAAACTATCAAACACAGGTAGTTCCTTAATCAAGTAAAGTAGATTCAATAGTATAAACACCCGTTCTCAACGAGTACCATAAGATAATAATAGAAAAATTAGGGTGATGTACGGAGTAAAGTAAAGACTATAATCATTAAACACAAGACCTGTCACACTCTTTTTTTAGGTGTATTGACACCCAAAAGTTGAAGGGAGTCAAAGTGTCACCACGGAAAGGGACTCTGGAGTCAAGAAAATATTTTGTAAGTTCTTTTCAACAACTAAAAATTAAACAAGTGGAAAAAAAGAACGTACCTACCCTCACTGAAAGTTCGATATAATCAATATTTATTCAATTTCGGACATTAGATAAAATCAAGGGAAAGTCAAAATTCACAAAGAATCATACCAACGTTTAGTATAACAGTAGATACAATATTGTTAGAACCCTTATTAATATATGAAGAAACTGTTTCCGGTCAACACAAACAGAGGACTGGGTAGGTCTAAACAATGACCTTTTGTCTCATGATGAAAAGGGAAAGAAAGAAAGGAATCACAGAGAGGAAAAAGTCGTCAACACAAGTTAAAAAAGGGGGTATCTCTGAGGATAACTCCATTATCTTATACAAGATGACACTGTCAATTCTAGAATACACCGGTGTATCGACTTGACACAAAGTTCTAAACTCTTAGGGGTAGAATTGTACTAACAGAATCATACAACCCCGTCGATATTGTCTTGTGGTATCAAACCCACCAAACATTTGTTGTCTTTGGATAAGGAGTGTAAAGACGTCCGACCCTTCAGATAGGTTCTAGTTCAAGGTTGTCTCAGTTACAGACCACTCCCGGGTGAAAGATTCAGTATCTACCGATAAAGAGTGACACAAGAGTCAAACTACCTTCCCGGTTCCCTCGAGAGACACCAGAGAAAATATTCCTCTGATTAAGGTAGTATTGTCGAGAGGAGAGTACAGGCTTAGTGAAGGGTTTCGGAGTAGAGGTTTATGGTTTTGAAACCCCTAATTCCAAGTTGTATAAACCCCCCTATGTTTGTACGTCAGACATCGTAAGACGGGAACTGGAGGGTCTTAAGCACAAAAAGATTGTACTTTTGATGATTAATAATATAGGATAGACCCCGATGTCAGACACCTCAGTATTCTCAACCTGTACTAAATCGTTGATTTGATGGTTGGTGGTGGTTTTAGATTTTAAGTTTCAAAGAAGATTTATAGTAGATTCTATCTATATCTACTTTGTGTCCCATGTCGTATAAGACTCGACATTTGGACATTGTATGAAAGTTTTATGTTACTACCTCCGAAGGGACCACCGAGACACCATTTTCTTAGGTAGACAGTTGTCCCTCTGTACCCAAGTTAGGGACCAGGTCCTTATAGGGTGTACGACGGTCCGACGATTCGATGACACGGTATCGAAAACTCGGGTACGAGATCTCGGGTCCTTGTCGTTGATGACTCGGGTGCACGATGTTGATGACTTCAGTAGGGTACACGGATCTGAGACGAGGTGTTATTCTCTTCGGTGACGTTACTCTTCGGGGGTGTAACGTTGATCTCTCATTCGGGACGAGTGTTGATCTCTTTTTGGACGCGTCGTTACTTCTGGGTCGTGTCGGTTTTTCATTGATTATTAATTTTTTTTTTATGTCACCACGCTGAACGTATCTTATCTGGAAAAATAAAATTTTCCTTTCTATATTGTACATATGATAGTACATTCTTAACTTAGCGGTCAGATACAGACTGCGTCCTATGTCGTACGAACCCCGACCACGTACCCCTACTGGGTGTCTCTACAATACCCCTCCCTCCACCCTCCCCCCAAGTACAAACCCTTGTGTACATCCTTAATTTCTAAAATTTTAATTTTTTTAATTTTTGATTTTTTTATTTATTTATTTTTTATTTTCCTTTCTATATTTTCTTTTTTCCCCATTGACCGGGGTTTATTAGGTCTGACATTCTACTTGAGGTGTTCTAGAATCCCGAACTCTTATTAGGGAAACCGAGTTACGTGACGGGAGGTCCCGAGGTACAGAGTAGAGGATCTGGGTAACACTTCCCTCCCTTCTCTCTCCTAGGATGGGGGTGTCGAAACGGTCCGTCCACGATAGGCGGGACAATTTTCCTCCCACTTCCAAGAAGGAACACTTTGGTTTCTCCGTCGGAACTACTAGAGACTTAGTGGAAGTCCCAGTAAGCAGGGAATAGAAATTCTTATCAAGTACAAGTGTCGTCTTATTGAGGTACCAGAACGGAATGTTTTAGATTCAGGTTACGAGAGGAAATAAGGAAGAACAGAGTAAGAGGAAGTAAAGTTTAACCGTCAAAAGGTTGACCCTACCGAATGATTCAAACACCAAGTGTGGTCATGATTAACTGAATAATTTTATCGATACCAATGAACCGGTGTGTGGGATCATAAGAGAAGGGTTGTACCAGAGAGTAAAAAACGTTATATTTTTCCGACTCTTAAAAGGTTTAGAAATTAAAGATCGAGGAAAAACCAATTGTTCAAGTAGAAGTTTGGTAAAGAGAGAAAAGTATAAAATGACATTCGTCAGTCTTCCTTGTTTCGGTGTAGAAGTTGTGAAACAAAACTTTAAAAAAGTCAATTTATGGGTTAAAATAACGAGAATTCAATATGGAAGGTGTTTTGGGATCTTGTACTTGTGTTAAGTCGGTTCAAGAAAACTATGAAATATTGTGTCTAGTGGAATAGAGGTACCAGGTTATTGTGTACGGTGTAAAGAGAGACTGAAGTCTTACCGGAAATAACAAGTGTAAAGATACTTGTAAAACAAGTACCACTGAAGTCAAGTCAAGTCAGCGAGTCAGTACAGGCTGAGAAACGGTGGGGTACTTAGTGTCGTGCGGTCCGGAGGGACAGGTCGTGGTTGAGGGCCTTAAGTGAGTCTGAGTTGCAGGTATCTCAGTCACTACGGTAGGTTGGTAGAGTAGGAGACAGCAGGGGAAGAGGAGGACGGGGGTTAAGGAGGGTCATAGTCTCAGAAAAGGTTACTCAGTTGAGAAGCGTACTCCACCGGTTTCATAACCTCAAAGTCGAAATCGTAGTAAGGAAGGTTTCTTTAGGGTCCCGACTAGAGGAAGTATTACCTGACCAACCTAGAGGAACGTCAGGTTCCCTGAGAGTTCTCAGAAGAGGTTGTGGTGTCAAGTTTTCGTAGTTAAGAAACCACGAGTCGGAAGAAGTGTCAGGTTGAGAGTGTAGGTATGTACTGGTGTCCTTTTTGGTATCGGAACTGATCTACCTGGAATCAGTCGTTTCATTACAGAGATGAAAACTTATACGATAGATCCAACCAGTATTGAAAAGAAGGTTTCTCATTCGTAGAAAATTAAAGTACCGACGTTAGTGGTAGACGTCACTAAAACCTCGGGGGTTTTTATTTCAGACTGTGACAAAGTACCTCTGAATCCTTGAGTGATTCTAATTCCGAAAGAGATGTGGAGAGGAAAAAAGAAAGACTCAAACGTACTATTAGTGATAATTACTAGGTAAGTACATTACATCCCAAAAATATCATATATGGAGTTTTGAGTAGTTCGGAGACGGGAAATACGTCAAGGTTTCGGTGGAGGTGTAAAAATCCATAAACTATGTCATCGTGAGGGTGAAAAATCACGGTTAAAGACACCGTTAATGACGGGAGACATTGGTGTGTCGAACTGGTAGTTCTGTTCTGAACTCTTACGGACAGAAATGAATAGATAAACAAGAGTTAAATCAAGTCAGTGAGTCAGTACAGACTAAGAAACGCTGTGATACTTGACATCGTACGGTCCGAAGGGACAGGTAGTGGTTGAGAGCCTCGAACGAGATTGAGTACAGGTAGTTCAGTCACTACGGTAGGTTGGTAGAGTATGACACAACAGGGGAAGAGGAGGACGGAAGTTATAAAGGGTCGTAATCCCAGAAAAGGTTCCCCTGTCAAGAAACGTAGTCCACCGGTTTCAAGAAATTATCCTAATATACCGAGTATTTGATCATTCATTGAAAAGACAAACCAAGTCCTTTAAAGATTGAAGTAGTCTTTTTAACAACAGAGTGGACCGGCTTCCCGAATGAATACGTTCTCGTATGAATCCTTCTGAACGAAGTCTTGAGAACAGAGAGACACAGTCAGTTAGTACAAAGAATAATTAATTCAACGGGTTAGTATTAGTCAAAGAGTGAAACTTTCAGAAGAGACAATCTTGGATCTGGGGTTTTAATACGTAGATATATAGAGAAAGAAATAGAAGCGAAGACTGGAAGGGAAGACTTTCGATAATTCTGAGCATCTCAATAAAACAGAGAATGTTATCATCCAAATAAGTTGAATTGAAACGAGTTAGAGATTCATTAAGAGTACTGGAATCCAAAGAACATCATAATCTCAAAGATACCGTTCATATAACTAATCTGAAGAGACATTAGGAATTTTGACCTAAGAGGACTTTCTAATTTAGTCTTCTGTCCGTTTGAAACTCCCTTCCAAGTAACGGCCGAAGAAAGACCGGTTAAGGAATAAGATGATTAAGGGTAGTATTGTTTGGTAATTAAGACCGTGTAAGGATACTAAACTCTTATAGGAATAGAGTCGCGATGTCCACTCCTTGAACCCTGACTCCGATTGACTGAACGAGTTCCAGTGACACTTGGTTATCGGACCGACTCTATGTCACGTTCAGAACTAAGAGTCCGTTCGGGTACGAGACACGTGTCTATACGAGACGGTAGTAAAACGAGACGGTAGGTATTCTATGACTGTAGTAAAGGAAGAATCAACCACCTTCAGATGGGATACACGATTATAGTATAGACATCAAGTATGGACTTAATGAAAAGACGAACCGGTTGAAACGTCATAATATCGTAAAAGTCTCATACTGTTTGTGTGACATTTTATTATACGTAGATATATAAATTAAAGTATTCTATACCTTCATCCTCATAAGAATTTTGTATGACTCAAAATGTTACATATCGAAACGTCATTAACTTGTTTTAAGTGTATCCAAAACTTTGACTCTAAAAGAATATTAGTTTTATATGTCTCGATAGGTATGTGACTTTAGAAGTGTTCCTTTTGCCCGTTTGATTACAACGAAACATCGTGGATCTATCGTTTATTTAGCGTTACGAGTACGAGTACGAGTACGAGCCAGCACAGGTTGAGAAACACTGGGATACCTGACACTAAGTGGTCTGAGGAGACAGGTACCCTAAGAGGTCCGTTCTGATGACCTCACCCAACGGTAAAGGAAGAGGACCTCTAGAAGGGTTGTATCCTTAGCTTGGACGTAGAGGACTCAGAGGACGAAACGTCCGTCTAAGAAATGGTAAATCGGTGTAACATGATATTTATGTCACAAATAATACATTTGAGGGAACTATATCCGGTTAATATTCAAAGACGGTAGAGGTAATACCGTCACATAGAAATTTTTACAGTACTTAACTTTACCGAACAGAAAGTTACTTAAAGTGAAAAAAATACGGAGGAAAGAAGTAAGTAATCTTAGTATAAATGATACTTCGACAGAAGTACTACACAAAGAAACATTCGGTTCAGACTAGTTTATCTGATAATAATTCTAAATGACTCCGGAACTAGTAAGGGTGAGTGGAGTTTTTCGTACTTCTCCATTACTTAAATTAAAATTTCTTCAAAGTCTTCGAAACACTCCCTCATCTTACTCGAAAGTTCCTCGGTCTCGACTCAAATACATAGATTTTTCTCTTCGAAGATTCTTAGGACTCAATGACGAGGGTCGTTTTTTATTCGTGTACCACAGGAGAAATGGATCTTGAATTAATCCTGCACTAATCGAAAAAACGTCTTAAGGACCTCAGAGTCTTTGGACTGGGAACCATAAAATTTCACCTTATGCTCCCCTGAAGGGACAATCATGTTACCTACTCTTAGGTACACGGTCACGTCCCCTGTACCCAAGGTAGGGACGAGATCCTTCTAAGGTGTACGACGTCTCGTGGAATCGGGTACTCGGTGTTGATGCCTTCGGACACACGGATCTCGGACACGACACGTTATCTTCTTCGGCGACGTTACTCTTCGGGTACGTGGGGTCACTTCTCCTCAGGGACTAGAGACGTTAATATCTTTCAGGTACGAGTCGTTATTTCTGGGTCACGTCGGTTTTTATTTCATCTATTTATTTCAGTTCATTTTAAAAACTTTTTTCCCCTCCCTCGTGGTTAAAAAACCATCATAGAAACAAATCGTAACACACTTTTTAAAGACAAAACGTTCCAAAAATGGTGAATAAATCCCTTCTATTTTAAGAACCTGACATATATACACTCAGTTCCTATTAGAGACCTACTTTCCTAAACCTACCGTCGACATCCTTATCTCTTGTCCTTTCTTAACCAGAATTTTTTATTTAGATGTCCTTCCTATTGTTATAATCTGTGTTTATTCTTTTTTATTTGTTTTGATCCGTGGACAACGGAACATCCCTATATTTCTACTACTTATTTCTCAAGCCCGGACCTAGGTCGAGTCACCCCTTATGCAAATACATTTGCCCTGTGGTATTTTTGTCGATTCACACCTTTGTTCTAAGTCGATTCGGTTCCCCTTGAAGAATCTCCTTTATTACAGACTTGCACACAAAATTATTGTGTGGAGACTATTGATTTTGTGTGGAATCTTACACTAAATCAAACGATCCCGACGGTATCGTTTTGTGGTGTCACGTCAACCGAATTTATTACATTTGATTATATACGTGTAAAGACCTTTGATCTCCAGGTTCTAGTTCTCACAATCGTCCTAACCAAAAGAAGACTCCGAATAAAGGAACTGAACATCTACCGACGGATGGATGACACAGGAGTGTACCAGAAATCTAAAGGAGAAGAATGTTTCTATGATGAGTCTAACCTAATCCCAGGTGAGTATCCTGGAGTACCTCTTCCGTTACCGTTGGGTGAGGTCATGAGAACGGACCTTTTAGGACACCTGTCTCCTCGGTCCATCCGACCTCAGGTACCCCAGCACTTCAAAGCCCGTGCTGACTCACTGAAGTGAAAGTAAAAAGTGAAAGTACGTAACCTCTTCCTTTACCGTTGGGTGAGGTCATAAGAACGGACCTCTTAGGGTCCCTGCCCCCTCGGACCACCAGACGGCAGATACCCCAGAGTGTCTCAGCCTGTGTTGACTTCACTGAATCGTCGTCGTCGTATCCTGGAGTAAATTAAATCAATGGAGAAACTACAGGGATAGAGTTTTATATCAGTCTAAGACTCCATGACCCAAATTCCATAGTTCTACATGTCGACCTAAATCTTTTCCCTTTCCTTGGTCTCTAGTTTAACGGTTGTAGGTGACCTAATATCTTTTTTGTTCTCTTAATTTTTTGTTTGTTTGTTTGTTGAAGACGAAGTGACTGATACGATTTCGGAAACTGACACACCTAGTGTTGTTCGATAACTTTTAAGAATTTCTCTACCCTTATGGTCTGGTGGAATGGACGGAGAACTCCTCGGACATACGTCCTGTTCGTCGTTGTCAATCTTGACCTGTACTTTGTTACCTGGCTAAGTTTCAACTCTTTCTTCATACAAATCCGACACATAACAGTGGGATGAACAAATTGAATATACGTCACACGACACGACACGAATCAGCGAGTCAACATAAGTTGAGAAACGTTGAGGTACCTCTCATGTAGTACACTTTACGACCCGACCTACTTAGTGTCCTACCTTAGTTCTAACGGCCCTCTTTATAGTTGGAGTCTATACGTCTACTCTGGTCAAATTACCGTCTTTCAGTTCTCCTTGATTTCTCGGAAACTGCTTCCACTTTCTCCTCTCATTTTTTGACCGAACTTTGAGTTGTAAGTTTTTAGATTCTAACATCGTAGACCGGGGTAGTCAAGTACCGTTTATCTACCCCCTTTTCACCTTCGTCACTGTCTAAAATAAAATAACCTAAGGTTTTAGTAACGTCTACTACTGGTGTCGGTACTTTAATTTTTTTTTGTGAACGAGGAACTTCTTTTTGACAGTATTTGGATCTGCCACATAAAAAAAATTTTTCGTCTCTGTAGTGAAACGACTGTTCAAGGTATATCATTTTCGATACCAAAAAGGTCATCAGTACGTACCTACACTCTCTCCCTGGTTCCGACTCGTAGATTCTTAATCCACGAAAGTTTGACACCACGACCTCTTCTGAGAACTCTCAGGGAACCTGTTGTTCCTTTACTTTGGTCCTTTAGGGTTTCCTTTAGTTGGGACTGATAGGTAACCTTCCTGACTACGACTTCGACTTTGAGGTCATGAAACCGGTGAACTACGTTTCTCGACTGAGTAATCTTCTCTGGGACTACGACCCTTTCTGACTCCCGTTCTCCTCTTCCCCGCTGTCTCCTATTCTACAAATCTATCGTAGAGACTGACTTACCTGTACCCAAACTCGTTTGAGTCCCTCCGTCACTTTCTGTCGTTTCGGACCCCACGACGTCAAGTACCTCAGTGTTTCCTAGCCTGTGCTGAATCGCTGACTTGTTGTTGTACACTAACGCCCCTCATGTTGAGTTAGATCTCATTTTACAATGTCAAAAGGTTTTCCGTCGTATCCGAAAAGGAAAGGTATAATAAATAAATGAAGAAGAATAAACTCTTCACTAATTCTCGTACTCGAGACATCGTCGGACGAATTTAAGTCAGAAACGACACGGTGAATGACCTACACATTGACATTCAGTCAACGAACTAAAGAGACATAGTACGAGAGAACGTACACTTTGCCTCTAAAATTATTGTTGGAGTAACCTAAAGACACTTCAAATTTACGTACTTATGTACATTACATGAATCATCACAGACTTTACATTATTTGTGAGTTATTAATATTTTATAACTGGTGACTCGGTGGACGCTTCGGGTATATTTTCTGTCGTTATTAAGGGTCGTTCCTCTCTATTCTTTCGGAAGGAACCGCTAGTTACGTTTCTTTATCTCCTTTTGTTGTCTTACCCTTTTTGATGTCTAGAGAAGTTCTTTTAATCTCTATGGTTCCCTTGTAAAGTACGTTTCTACCCGTGTTATTTCCTGTCTTTACCATACCTGGATCGTCTTCGTCTTCTATAATTCTTCTCCACCGTTCTTATGTGTCTTCTTGATATGTTTCTTCTAGAAGTGGTGAGTCTATTAGTACTACCACACTAGTGAGTAGATCTCGGTCTGTAGGACCTTACACTTCAGTTCACCCGGAATCTTTCGTAGTGATACTTGTTTCGATCACCTCCACGACCTTAAGGTCGACTCGATAAAGTTTAGGATTTTCTTCTACGACACTTTTACGACGTGAGTTATATGGTTGTTTAAACCTTTTGAGTCGTCACCGGTGTCCTGACCTTTTTTAGTCAAAATTAAGGTTAGGGTTTCTTTCCGTTACGGTTTCTTACGAGTTTGATGGTGTGTTAACATGAATAGAGTGTACGATCATTTCTCTACGAGTATTAAGAGGTTCGGTCCGAAGTTGTCATACACTTGGCACTTGAAGGTCTACAAGTTCGATCTAAATCTTTTCCGTCTCCTTGGTCTCTAGGTTAACGGTTGTAGACAACCCTAGTAGTTTTCTCGTTCTTTCAAGACCTTTTTATAGACGAAGACGAAATAACTGATACGGTTTAGAAAACTGACACACATAGTGTTGTTTGTCACCTTTTATGAATTTCTCTACCCTTATGGTCTGGTCGACTGGAGGGAGGACTTTTTAGACGTACGTCCAGTCCTTCGTTGTCATCTTGACCTGTACCTTGTTCTCTGACCAAGGTTTAACCCTTTCCTCATGCAGTTCCGACATATAACAGTGGGACAAATAAATGGAATATACGTCTCATGTAGTACTCTTTACGGTCCGACCTACTTCGTGTTCGACCTTAGTTCTAACGGTCCTCTTTATAGTTATTGGAGTATATACGTCTACTGTGGTGTGAATACCGTCTTTCACTTCTCCTTGATTTGTCGGATAACTACTTTCACTTTCTACTCTCACTTTTTCAACCGAATCTTAAGTCGTAAGTCTTTTGATGGTAGTACCGTAGACCAGGGTAGTCAAGTACCGTTTATCTTCCCCTTCGTTACCTTTGTCACTGTCTGTTAAAACCCCCGAGGTTTTAGTGACGTCTACCACTGACGTCGGTACTTTAATTTCTGCGAACGAGGAACCTCCTTTTAAATACTGGTTGGATCTGTCATATAATTTTTCGCCTCCGTAATGAAACGGATGTTTTTAGGTACATCAGTTTCGATACCAAAAAGGTCATCAGTACATACCTACACTCTCAACCTGATATTTCTTTCGACTCACGGTTTCTTAACTACGAAAACTTGACACCACAACCTCTTCTGAGAACTCTCAGGGAACCTGAAGTCCCTCTAGGTTGGTCAGGTAGGATTTCCTTTAGTCAGGACTTATAAGTGACCTTCTTGACTACGACTTCGACTTTGAGGTTATCTAAACGGTGGACTACGTTTCTTGACTGAGTAAACTTTTCTGGGACAACGACCTTTTCTAACTTACACCCTCCTTTTCCCCTGTTGTCTCCTACTCTACCAACCTACCGTAGTGACTGAGTTACCTGTACTCAAACTCATTTGAGACCCTAACCCACTACCTGTCCCTCCGGACCTCACGATGTCAAGTACTCCAACGTTTCTCAATCTGTGCTGACTCGTTGTCTTGACTTGACTTATTAAGGACCCGTATTTTAACATGTTATACTATGAATATGTATCACGAGTATTTATTTATAAACATAAGAAACCTCGACATAAAAAGTAATACAGATTAGTCTTTCTTTATGCACATTCAAGTTCTATTGAATAGGGGTGAAGTTAAAGACAGTGAATGATAAGTGTATAAGTGTGTGTCGTATTTAGATAGACTAATAGACCCAAAGATTTTATTGAGGTCACTCTAAAGTCTGTGGATCATAACAATTATTATTTTCGAGGTATAGAAAAAGTAAATACTCCCACAAACAAGGTATGAAATCAAATGACACGATTTAAGTGGGAAGTAGATCAAAAACCATAAAAATAAAAAAGGAATATTTCAGTAATGGTACTAAAAGAGAAAACACAAGTGTTTGAGACTCGTTCATCCTTTTATAACAATTTTAGTACCAGTGGTGTATAACACAAAAGAATTTGAAAGATGGTTATTGGCTGAAAGGTTATTAGTTTAGGTCAATTGAGAAGACCGTAAGTAGTTGATAGGTTTCACCAAAGAGACATCGTGAAACAAGAAAAATAATTGTGAGTATATCGTACACAAAACAGGAACCGGGATGGGATTCGTGAAAAGAATACAATTTAGTAAATCAGGAGTGTAGTCGAAATATTTCATCTATGAGATTAGGGGAACTACCTACTCCTTTGACTCCATGTTTCTCTAATTTAATGAACGGGAAGTGTAGCACTCATTCGTCACCTCGGTAGTACTCCGGATCCATCAGTACCAACCTAAAAGAAAAAAAAAAAGAAAAGAAAGAAAGAAAAAGGAAAGAAAAAAAAATTATACAAATAAACAAAATTAACCTCCAATTAATGAAATGTTATAATATAACCAAAACGGTATGTAGTTGTACTTAGACGGTGTCCATATGTGCACAAGAGGTAGGACTTGGGGGGAGGGAGGTGGGCGTAAGAAAGGAGATAACCGAATTTCGTATGATGAGTAAAGGATGGAAAGACCTGTGAAAAATTAAAGGAAATAATCTAGAAGGAGAAAGTTACCCTACCAAGGGACTTCAAAGGGTCGTAAGATAAGAACATTACAACCAAAATAGGGAACCTTGAGAGAAAGTGAGTAAGAGTCTCGAGTTGATAAGTCAAGTCAAGTCAAGTCAGTGAGTCAACACAGGCTGGAAAACACTGGGGTACTTAGCGTCGTACGGTCGGAGGGACAGGTAGTGGTTAAGGACCTCAAGTGAGTTTGAGTACAGGTAGCTCAGCCACTACGGTAGGTCGGTAGAGTAGGAGACAGTAGGGAAAGAGGAGGACGGGGATTAGGGAGGGTCGTAGTCCCAGAAAAGGTTACTCAGTTGAGAAGTGTACTCCATCGGTTTCATAACCTCAAAACCGAAGTTGTAGTCAGGAAGGTTACTTGTGGGTCCTGACTAGAGGAAACCCTACCTGCCCAACCTGGAGGAACGTCAGGTTCCCTGAGAGTTCTCAGAAGAGGTTGTGGTGTCAAGTTTTCGCAGTTAAGAAACCGTTGAGTCGAAAGAAGTGTCAGGTTGAGAGTGTAGGTATGTACCGGTGACCTTTTTGGTATCGGAACTGATCTACCTGGAAACGTATTAGATTTTTATCTCCACCTACAATGTAGATATGGAGGTCTCTGTATGGAGGTTCAACTTACGTATAAAGTTGGTGGTTGTTTCGTGGACGTTAAACCTTCGACTTGAAACGTAAACTCGAACTTGAAACTTGTTGGAACTTGAAACGTAAACGGAGTTAAAGGGGTTTAACAAGAAGTCAAGGTTATAGATGTGGATAACCACCTGAGATTTGGATGGAGCAGAGTGTACATGATAGAACGTGGTTCAAGAGAACTAAAATCGGAATGTCTCCCGAGATGAGAACGGGACTACAGATTAGAGTGATAATAACGTAATCAAATCGTTGACATCCATCCACAATTAAAAGATGTCAGAATTTTGAGTGATTATTAAACGTCAACGATTTTCAATAAATAACTTATAATATGTTAATCGAGTACAATCGTAAGAGACGTCGAACTCTACAAAATTAATAAAGTTATGACAATAAGGAGATTATCGGGGTCGGACTCGGACAAGAACTCGATCTAAGGACGGAAGATAAACGATTCTTTCTTGGGTCAAGGATCAAACAGAATCATTACAAGAGGAAGTCCTTTTTCTAAGAAAATCCCAGTTCGGAAAAAGTCTCAGAACATTTTTTTTTCTACTCGAAAAGACGAAAGAGGGAATTGACAATGGTTACGTGTCTATCTTACGTTTCTCTATTTTTATAAAATTCTTTGTGGACCGTACGAAAAGAAACCCGAGGAAGGGACTAAATGTTTTAGAGAAACCCCTACTATAATTAATGTTTTATATAATAGAGAGTGGATCTGAAAACGTTGTTGAAAGTTTAAACAAATAGAGACACAAGTCAGATTAAATAAGAGATACATTAGTCAAGTCAAGTCAGTCAGCACAGGTTGAGAAACGCTGGGGTACCTGACGTCGTGGAGTCCCAAGGGACAGACAGTGGTTGAGGGCCTCGGATGAGTTTGAGTACAGGTAGTGTAGTCACTACGGTAGATTGGTAGAGTAGGATATATATTATTAGAAAGATTTTACCTTTTTTTTTAATTAACCAGTGACCTATTTCACTTTTAAAAAAGTCTTACCGAAACCTAGAAACTGTTCAATCAACCTATACTGGAGAGGTCGGAGTAGAGAGAAAGGTCGGTGTAGGAGATTTAAGTTCAGTGTCGTTGAAGACCGGAAATACTGAAACCTGTTCGAAAGGGGGAAAGAGATCACGGTAAACGAGAAAAGTATAGGTAGTTCTCGACTGGGACTGTACTGGAGGTCTACGAGAATGGTTCAAAGAGATTGGTGAATGGGTAATACAATGGGTGTTGTCGGGACGATCCGATCCTGAAAACACGCACTAAAAGTAGACCGAGGACCGATGGTTGGGAAGAATATCAACAGAATCTAGGTTAGAAAATAAATATTTTAAAGTAAATCTAAGAAAAAAAAAATTAAAATTAAAATTAAAAAAATAAAAAAAATTAAAAAATTTAAAATTTTAGAAATTAAGAATGTACGCAAGGGTTTGTACTTGGGGGGAGGGTGGAGGGAGGGGTATTGTAGAGAGACCCAGTAGGGGTACGTGGTCGGGGTTCGTACGACATAGGACGCAGTCTGTATCTGACCGCTAAGTTAAGAATGTACTATCATATGTACAATCTTACGGTAAGAGGGTTTAGTAGGGTGGGAGAGGGAGAGGGAGACTCAGGTTTTCAGGCAATATGTGTAGACACAGAAAAAAGGACAGAACGTATGTCCCAGCAGTAACGGTAGAAGGATTTAAGGTATATATACACAATCATATGACATAACCACAAAAAGAAAGACCGAATGAAGTGAGACATATTAGCCGAGGTCAAAGTAGGTAGAGTAGTCTTGACTAAGTTTACTTAAGAAAAATTGCCGACTCATTATGAGGTAACACATATACATGGTGTCGAAAGAATAGGTAAGTAGACGACTACCTGTAGATCCAACAAAGGTACAGGACCGATAATATTTGTCACGACGCTACTTGTAACCCCATGTACACAGAGAAAGTTAAGACCAAAGGAGCCACACATACGGGTCGTCACCCTAACGACCCAGTATTCCATCAAGATAAACGTTAAAAAATTCCTTAGAGGTGTGACAAGAGGTATCACCGACATGATCAAACGTAAGGGTGGTTGTCACATCCTCCCAAGGGAAAAGAGGTGTGGGAGAGGTCGTAAATAACGAACGTCTAAAAACCTAGCGTCGGTAAGACTGACCACACTTCACCATGGAGTAACACCAAAACTAAACGTAAAGAGATTATTACTCACTACAACTCGTAGAAAAGTACACAAACAATCGGTAGACATACAGAAGAAACCTCTTTACAGATAAATCAAGAAACCGGGTAAATCTAAGATACTGAACTAAGAATAATTAAAAATCTATACTAAAATGAAGACTGAAAAAAGGGGTGGACTTCGTTGATAGGGTGTTCTACTTTGGAACTGGGGGTCTGAGTCAGTAGAAAGTCCTTTGAGAATATTTAGACTACTGGACAGGGTCTATAGTACGTCAGACAAGTTTTAGAAAGGTAAGAAGAGTCTGTCTTAACTAGTGAACCTTGAAGGTCCCAGTAGGAGATTAGTATGGAGATAATATTATAAATACATAACGTCAATATACACATAAGTACGTTTCAGTGAAGTCAACACAAGCTGAGAAATGTTGGGGTACCTGACATCGGGGTCCGAGGAGAAAGGTACCCTAAGAGGTCCGTTTTTATGACCTCACCCAACGGTACAGGAGGAGGTCCCCTAGAAGGACTGGGTCCCTAACTTGGACTCAGAGAATACAGAGGACGTAACCGTCCACCTAAGAAATGGTGATCGTGATGAACCCTTCAGGGAAACACCAATGTTGATGACATTATGAAGTCTGGTATAAGAGTCCACACTTTTTATATTGAACCGTAAAGACATTAGGTGAAGACAACTTGGAAGATAACCTGGGACAGTCACAACAAGGGTCTCTTGGAGTATAGGGAAATAGTGAAGACAAACCGGAAGGGGTGTGTAGTCACACGGAAGTCAAAGGAGTCGGACGTGGACATTAAGAAGACGTCTCTTGATGGAAGTCTTCCGACCCTGACGAAGAGGGTCTTTTCGAGCCTCTCGACCTCCATGGATCCTTAATGAAGGGAAGTCCCGCTGACAATCGGTCACTAACCTACCACTCCCTCAGGGTCAGTTCCCTGTTCTCCTGACAGATGGGGCTCCACATCCGACATCGGTAAAGACACCCTGAAACTGAAGAAAGAGGAGATATGAGACGAAGGGAGAAAGGGAGTAACCAAAGAGAATCCTTATAAAGGAGTCATTAAGTGAACGTACCCTGAGGGACGGAGTGTTAACTGAGGACCCTTAGAACTGAATTCTGAGGTGAATTAGAGGGAAAATTTAGGTAAAACAAACTAATGTCTTTTTTAATAGATTTACTTAATACTTATTTGCAGTAGTGAAGTCTAAAGTAGAGTTGGTTGAGTCCTAAAAATAGTCTAGAGAAAAGAAGTACTCAAGACCGACTCATCAGTACGACCATCACTGAAAAAAAAAAAAATTGTTCTATTATTTCCTACCACAGGTCGACCTGAGTCAACAGTCTTAGATAGTTTCACTATATAATAGAACGATGAGTTAATAGAAAGGTACAAACGACACCGATGTCATGTTCGAAATGTCACGATCCAGGGACAGAAAAATTTTTTAAGAATATGAATTTTGTCTCTGTGACAACTCACCTTTATTATTGTTATACTGTGGAAACATATGACCTGTAATAGTAGGATCGGAATGTCCATTTGTTCTGAGTATCTATAATTTATTAATTCCGTTTACTTCTATCAACTAATTATCATTTTGGTCGCACCCCGAAGGGAGTATCGAGTCGACCATTTCTTAGGTGGACGTTACGTCCTCTGGGACCAAGTCAGGGACCAAACCCTTCTAGGGGACTTCTTCCCTAGTCGATAAGTGAGGTCATAAGAACCCGAAGAGACCACCGAGTCAACCATTTCTTAGGCGGACGTTATACCCTCTCGACCCAAGTCAGGGACTCAACCCTTCTAGTGGATCTCCTCCCGTGCCACTGGTTGAGGTCATAAGAACGGACCTCTTAGGGATACCTGTCTCCACGGACCGCCCGATGTTAGATACCCCAGAGTTTCTCAGCCTGTACTGATTCACTGATTCGTATCGTGTCTTGGTCCCATATCCACAAGACTAAATTATATTTAAGAAGGCGTAATGGGTACGGACGGAAGGAGGAGTGGTCCAGAGTATCGACAAAGAGATACGAACTCCGAGTTCCCTTCCAGCACGAATACGACTAGAGTCGGTGGTCTTTTCGTTTAGAAGGACATCTGGACAATCTCACCTGATCTCAGTAAGATTTCTGAAACAGTGATGACCTTTATTTTGGGTCTTACAAGGAAGGACCCGAAGGAAGAATTTATACTTATAATTAGTTGAGGAAAGAAAGGAGGAATCTCTTGGAGAGACGTCAAACTTTGAAGGTAACCTTTGTACGGACATTATTCTAGTCCGTAGTCAAAACTATAGTAAAAATAGACGGAAGACACCCCCCTCCCCTTCTCCAGAACGGTGTGACGTCTTCATCACCCAGAAATCCCTTCCACACACAAACATCGAACTTAGTTTTTCTTCTGGTTTATCATTCCCTTGATAGGATACTACCGTTACCTTCTTTACATGAGGTCCTCGTAAACTACATTCCTGTTACGAAAACTTACTAACTATAATCTCACTCGTTCTTCAGAATCGTGACATGAGAAAGAATTAGGGTAGTTAAGAGTGAGAGTCCTCGAGTCCCGGAATCTAGTCCAACATAGAACATTCTAAATCTTCCGTAGAGACCATAGAAGTCTCCTCGTCTCTACCGTACTGGAGAACAATACGTACATACGTCCGAAGACTCGGGAGGACAATATCGTAGCATGGAAACGACTCAACACACTGATGTCTTTGACGCACCTCGCTACGACGAGTGTATAAGACGAATCGTCCTCCCTCCTTGTCTCGTCAAACTTTCTACACTAAACCAATTATACGATGTGAAACGGAGACTCCGTGAACCCCCGTGTAGAAAACAATAAGACGAATAAAAAGGACTGTTCCCGTACTAAACCGTCAAACAATCCCTTGTTGTAATGTAAATCACCTTCTCGTGAAAGGCAAAATTTTGAAAATTGAACTTAATTACAGTACATCTCACATAAAAAAATTGGATAACTGAGAGTCGTGAATGTGTGGAATCCTTCTAGGTAGGTATACATGTCTTGGACTTTAGTAAACGTTAAAACATTACACAGAGTGACATCGTAAGAATTTACGGTAATACTTAATTTATGTCATCATAGTAGAATATAAGGTAAAACTCTAGAATTTCAACTGTAAACGAAAAACGTTTATTTAAAGTACGTTTTTAACCGTATCATGAGAGAGGTCGAATATGTAAATACCATAAAAGTAGAAAAAGTGAATTTTGGAACTTATCATTAAATCCCCGAAAACATTAAGGATCTCTATATAACCCTTACTTTTCTACAGATATAATCCTTTATATAATTTTTCGATTTATTATTAAACATACAAGTCCTGACGGAAGGTCATTTTTCAAATTATTTTAAACTGGAGTCGATTTTTCGAAGGATTACACATGCAGGGGAGGAAGATCATAGGTGACAGGTGTCCTACTGGAAAATGGAAGAGAGGAAATGTATATGGAGACACGGAGGTCCTCATACTCAGAGAAGACGTAGTTTTCGGTACCACTGACGAAGACTTGCTCGACTTCTGAGAAATGGTGATCTCAGATCCTCCCCGACTATCGATCCTGTAGGAACAAAGGAGGAATTGTTACTGTCGAGGACTTACTAGGAGTCGTGGTACGAGGTCGAAGTCCTGAAGTCAATCGAGACTCCTACCAAACAACGGTAAATCAACGATTCATCACAGGTTGAGAAACGCTGGGGAACCTACCGTCATGAGATCCGAAGGGACAGGAAGTCACATAAGAACTCAAACGAGTTTGAGTACAGGTAAATCAGTTACTACGGTATATTGGTAGAATAGGACACAGAAGGGGAAGAGGAAGACTGGAGTTAAAAATGGTCACCGTCCCAGAAAAGTTTACTCAGTCGAGAAGAGTAGTCCACCGGTTTCATAACCTCAAAAGTCGAAATCGGAGACAGGAAGGTTACTTATAAGTCCTGACTAAAGGAGATCCTAACTGACTAAACTAAAGGAACGTCAAGTTCCATGAAAGTTCTTAGTAGAGGAAGTGGTGTTAATCTTTCGTAGTTAAGAAACCACGAGTCGGAAGAAACACCAGGTTGAGAGTGTAGGTATACACTGATGACCTTTTTGATATGGAAACTGATCTACCTGGAAACAGTCGTTTCACTACAGAGACGAAAAATTATACGACAGATCCAAATAGTATCGAAAGGAAAGTTCCTCATTCGTAGAAAAGTAAAGTACCGACATCAGTGGCAGACGTCACAAAAACCTCGGGTTCTTTTATTTTAGATAGTGACGAAGGTGAAAAAGGGGCAGATAAACGGTAATTCACTACCCTAACCTTCGGTACCTGAATCAAAAAACTTGTAACTCCAAATTTGGTCGAAAAAGTGAGAGAAGAAAGTGGGAGGAGTTTCTGAGAAATCAAGGAGAAGGGAAAGACAGTAATCTCACTATAGTAGACGTATAGACTCCAACAACTATAAAGAGGACCGTTAGAACTAAGGTCAAACACTAAGTAGGTCAGACCGTAAAGTGTACTATGTGAGGCATTTATTCAATTTATTTGTCCCATTGTTATATGTCGAAACTGCATGGGGAAGGGTTAAAACTTGGTCAGACAACAAAGTACGGACCAAGATTGACAACGAAGAACCGAACGTATGACATTACCGAAGGAGGTTTATTGGTTGACCTGAGAGAGTGAACAGAGTTCAGACCAATCTACGGGGGAGGAGTCCTTCTAGAGGGGAACAATGGGATAGATTTTATCTGGAAGGTAGTAGAGAAATATGGGAATGGAATATATCAAATAAAAAAAAGATTGTGTAAAATGATGAACTGTAGTATAATCTGTAGAAATTTTTTTTTAGAGAGGGAGGAGTATTCCACATTCGTAGTACTCTTGACAAATTCAAAGACTCTCTCATTCATGTATTATAAATAACTTAATTACTTACTTATGTACGATACCTTTACTCTTTACGTCCTAATATTCCTCTTAACTATATAAACCTTTCTTTGGATTTTAAGAAACAAAGTAGTAGAAGGTACTACTAATTAAAACAAATCTTGAGAATATGTCTGATTTCCGGACGAAAATTAATCTCCAATGTGTGTATGTGTCTGTGTTTTAGTGTGTCCACAAATCGGTTACTGTTCGTTTAATTCTATAATTTATAAATGGGTCAAATCTCCTTTCTTAATGTAAAGTTTTGGAATCGAAAGAAAAACTGCAATAAAGACATACGTTTGTGACATAAATAATAGAAAGACTGAGAAAAAATTGGTGGCTCTACAAGTAAATAGAACTTTAAGAGATTCACTTGATTCGATATACGTGTTTCAGAATCAAGACCAGTTTTATAAACTAATATATGTGTGTCATAGTTAGACGTTATTCTAAATCGGTTATAACCGTCCAGTCTCAGATATAAAAATAAAAAAATAAAAATAAATAAATAAATAAATAAAAAAATTAAAATTTTAGAAATTAAGAATGTACGCAAGGGTTTGTACTTGGGGGGAGGGTGGAGGGAGGGGTGTTGTAGAGAGACCCAGTAGGGGTACGTGGTCGGGGTTCGTACGACATAGGACGCAGTCTGTATCTGACCGTTAAGTTAAGAATGTACTATCATATGTACAATCTTACGGTAAGAGGGTTTAGTAGGGTGGGAGAGGGAGAGGGAGACTCAGGTTTTCAGGCAA